>OZ005649.1:197442612-198042612 GCA_963930645.1 Salticus scenicus
AAAAAATTACATTTTTTAAATTTTCATACGACCCCTCTAGACAAATCTGGTCAATTAGAGTTTTTATTTTCAATGCAACAACATCATTTCAAAAAACCGCATTCTTGTATCTTTAAAACTGAATTAATTGTAGCGCCTAAAGCAAAGCCATTTTTAGGAACCTTGACACACAACAACAGGCCCAGCATACTGCAATCAGAATGCAAAAATATTAAACATCTAATGAAGTGTGAACATTTTTACTAAATAATTTTTAACTGCGCATGCGCAATCTTTAGCGAAATTTCATTTCTATAATTCAATAGCTAAATGTATTGAGCAATTTATATAAAAAAACCCCAAAGAAATATCGTGCAAATTCAAAAAGTTATACGCGATAAAATGAACTGCTATTCAGTTCCTCGTAAAAAAACAGCTAAAGGGATTTTACTCACATTTTTATTTTGATTTAGCCAATGGTAATACAATGTTCATTGATTGTAAATAAATATTGAGAAAACCCCCTTACCATTTTCCTTATTTTTGAGAGGAACTGAAACTCAGCTCATTCTATCGCGCAAAACTCTTTGAATTTACATGATATTTGTTTGTGGTTTTCATATAAGTAGCTCAATACTATCAGCTATTATGCAAATGAAATTTCGCCAAACTTGCGCATGCGCAGTTAAAAACTATTTAGTAAAAGTGTTTATATTTCATTATATTTTTAATATTTTTGCATTATAATTGCAGTATGTGTCTAATGCTGTGTGTCAAGTTTCCTGAAAATGCCTTTGCACTGTATTTAATACCTTGCGTGTTATAGTAAAAAAAGTGACAATTATTTATTTATTTTTTTTTAATAAAAAAAAAAATCATTTATATCTCTATGAACATATGTGGTAGCCTCATAAAAATTCATACAGAGAATAAGAAGGAGCCTCATAATCACGTACTACAGCTGGATTGCATTTCATGTATTACTTTTTACAGGGTGATGCCAAACATTTTCATTTTTATTTAATTTTTTACTAGTCCCCCCTTTTATTTTCGTGGCAAAACTTTCATTGAAATATATGAGGTGTAACATGTTATTTACACTCCTGAACTGTCAAGATGATTCGTGAAGTACTTTTTGAAATATTTGGAAAAACGTCTGAAATCGAAAGTGTCCGATCATTTATGAAAAGGTAGAGTATTTCAGCAAAATTTGCCAAATACAAAATACATACAAAATGCTTTTGCTTCTCTCTATGACCTATTTTAACCTTTTTCACATTTTTAATAATACATATCTGGAGGGGGGGGGGGAGAGAGAGAGAGAGAGAGAGAGAGAGAGAGAAACAAGACATTTTTGACAATTTCAAAAAATAAAGACGAAAACGACAATGAGTAATTACACTTAAATACTTAAAAGACATATTGGTGCTTTAAATACACATATAAATGAAATACATAAATGAAAAAAAAATATATCATTTACAGTGATATAAACTTTATTTTACTTAATACAATAACAACAACAATATTTGTTGTGGCTACTACAAGACTTTTTTCTATATTTTCTTATGCAAATTCACGCAGTACAAATTGTTTCTTAAAATCATTATTTAAAATTATTTCCCAAGGTGAATACAGACGACTTGCATTATAACACGAAATCTCAAAAGAAAGTCATTTTGTGCCGTCATTCCAGTTTTTTTTTTTTTTTTTTTTTTTTTTTTTAAGGGGGAAAAAAAAAAAAAAAAAAAAAAAAAAAAAAAAAAAGATAATTTTGTTTGAAATTATCACAGATCTATGATTCAATCATTTGTTTTACAGTGATTGATGAGTTCTTATGTGATAAAAAAAAGTGATAATATGATTAAAATGATCTTCTTAAAGTAATACCAACTGAAAATTTACTCCAGAGGTAAGCGATGTCCTACTTATATACAAATTTTTGCCTGGTTAACTATTACTATCGCAGATAAATATATATATTTTTTAATTTTACACTTTGAAAAGTTAAAAATAGTTCTCATTATATACATTTGTGTAAAATTTTGTGCTATGCATGCTGCCCCAGTAAAAATTATGAAAAGAAAAATGACAGCACCACCTGTTGAGAGTTTGATCCTCAAATGTAATCAGCTCCAATTTAAGTCAAAATCCAACTATACATCAAGTTTTGTAAAATTTCATCCATTGGTTTGCGAAATACAGTGTCCAAAAACGTGTGATATACACACATACAGACATTTTCTAAAATTGGTCAAATCGTGTCCAGGACATTCCAAAGCGTGTAAATCCATCGAAAATCGAATGCCAAAAATTATTACTTTCTATATAGGGGAAAGTAGGTGAATATAGAATACCATTTCTATTTGAATTCACCATTATAAACTGAAGTATTCTGGATCATTGTAGAGTCAACTATTGCAAAATTTCAAGTGCTGTTCATGTGTTTTGATGGTTTTATATAACGAAAAATAGAGTTTTCATGCAAAATTTATACTTCAAAAAGAAAAAGTACTTTTTTTTTTTTTTTTTTCCGGATTCTATGGACCAAGAGGGTAATACGGAATATTTATAACAGGGAAATATGGAATACCTATTTCTTTAAAGGATGATATGAAATAGGGTATATTTTTGCAAAAAAAAACATGACTAACTGTGGTACAAACATTTTATTTTGAAATGATCATGTTAAATAAACAGTATTGGGGAAAAAAAAAATCAACTTTCAAGTTTTACAAAAATTCTAAATAATATGGAATAGTTGTTAGTCCATATTACCTGAATCACCATCTTGAAAAATAAATGAACCTCAACCACCTGTTGGTAGAAGAAAGGCATGATAAACAGACTACTAACTAACTCAACTCCCCTACCGGAAATAACACTAGGTTTTCACCCATTTTACTGCTTCGTAAACAGATTACTGCGAGCTCTAGACCAAGGTTCAAAAAGTCATTAATCACGCTTCGGACACAAAGAGCCAAATGTCTTGTCATCAGTTGTAGCCCTTTTTTATCAGATTGCGCAGTTACTTCAAAGGAAAGCATGCTAAATTGACAAAGATATCTGCCCCTGGCCCCTCAATTATCTCAGCTGGGGGTTAGAACCAGGGATTCTCCCTTTTCGAACCAACCGTAGACCCAGGTCCAACTGCCTGACCACATCAAAGGATCCGCTTGGCCACATCAATAGTGCCGTTCGAACCAACCTCAGTGGAAACTGCACTTTAACTTCAAAACAGTCTGAATCTTGATAGACTAAAAAAGTTGTACGATACAAAAACTGTCGAAGAACGGTGAACAATTTATAAATTGAAACAAATCTTTCATTTGTAAATGTTATTAAACTTTTAAGCAATAGTGCAATTCAACCAAAGGGTTTTAAATTTTAAACCCTAAGGAAACAAACAAACGATGCATAGTTTAACATCTTTTTATGAATGAACCCTACTTTCGACGGATAATCCAAAAATAAGGAAAATACGTATTCCATTCCTGTAAAACTACTTTTACGGCCTTAAGAGTATCAAAGTTAGGAAACCAGCACAGAAACTTTTTCTGATATATTATACAGTGACTAAAGATTCGAATGAAGTTGTTGATAGGCCGAATCTTTAAATTCATAATTTATCGTATTAGAATTTTTCAGAACACAAGACGACTCAAAAATTAAACTTGCAAAATTTTAGAATAATGCCTGCACTACACAAATATTCTATTGTTATTATAAATAAATAAATAAATAAAAATATTTACGCAACTTTCAGAGTAATCAAAACAGGGAAGACAATTTCTGAAAAATTATGAAATAAATTATACTTTAAACAAGCATTTTATATTTCATGCAGTTAAAATTCGGTGTTGGTATGGCATAGGGATTGAAGCCAATCGTCTTCTCGTGGAAACTAGGACTGGGTGGAATGCCCTCCGCTGGATTCTTTTTGAAAAATCCTACCTAAAACGTATTCACGCGAGTTTCGAAGAGAAATACGGAAAACGCCGAACGACTATAGGCCAACAAGCCCAACCTAGGTTCGAACACAATATCTTCCGTCTACTGGGTTAGAAAGCAGACTTATCAGTCACTGGTGGGTCTAGTTCAATTACGGATTTTTTTTTTTTTTTTTTTTTTTTTTTTTTAATGACACCGGTTTCGCACCGTTCCTAAAATTTTACTCACGTTTTATTATATTGTCACCACAATTGTCAAAAGGTAATTTTTTTTTTTCAATATTTTAACGCTAAAATGTTATTTAAAAATGCGTTGCTTCAAAATAGTGGTGATAATATAATAAAATGAGCGTAAAATTTTAGGAGCGCTGCCAGGCCTGATGATATAGATTAACAAATAACATGATACGCGCATAATGTTGAAATAATATTAGAAGTACACAAATTTTGTGTTTCTGTAACGTTACTTTCAAACATTAAGCATTAAGAGTATTTCTAACGAATCAGAAGCGAATTCGGGTTTTTAATTTGGTAATTGACAAATTCGGCCTTTCAGATGTGTCCTTCCAATCAGAAATGTGTTTTTAAGATCATCCTTAAATGTGTCTGTAATTTCGTATCACGTGAAGTTTATCTATAAATTCTAAAATGAATGGTTCTATGAACAACGATATATATTTGAATAAAAAAAAGATAAATCATGTAACTCAGATTACTTGAGAAATCCATATACTTTATATATTTTCATAATGGAATATATTTTTTACTAAACAACTCCATGATTTAAGTAGCTTTTAGAAATTTTATAGTTACTTCTCCCTTTCAAGCAATCAACTTTAAAACTATTTAAAACTTTTTTTTTTTTTTTTTTTTTTTTTAAAGAAAAAAGTTCGAATATGCAGGTGTTCAAAATTACGTGAAACGGATGAAGAATTCAAAAATTCGTGTCAATCTTCTAAGAAGCTTTTAGGATTATGCGAAGTAGTAATAGCACTGACCTAATTATTCCACATAAAATTAATCTCTTTCCAATAATAAAAGCAGAAATCAGCATTAATAATAAAAAAAAGGGATAAAAATCCAAAAAAAATACCTTAAAGCCATTTACCCGGCCACCCTTCCACCCCTCTGATAAAAAAAAAAGGGGGGGGGGGATTACAATGTACGGGTTGTAAATTTTCTTACGAAATAAAGCTTGGATCTAAGGATGGAAATTTTTTTCAAACAATATTTTTATGTTATATAGATATAGCATACCGAATTTAGATTGTCTGATACTCGTAATATATGTTTTTGAGTTATGCTAATAATAGAAACACACATATATAACCCACAGAGACACACACAAACCAACAGATTAAAAAAAAAATATATATATATATATTCGGATTCAGGAAACTCCAAAATGTGTAATTATTACAAAAACCAGATTTCGAAATTTCGGATCCAAAACAGTGCTTCTTGTATCATATACGTGGCTGTCAACTTTCTCGCTTTTTGGCTATCAGTAATTTTTAAAAGACATATTTTATAAAGTTCTGTAACAGTTTTCTCTGATTAAATAAAATAAAAATTTCTACTGAATTAAAATGGCATATATATATATATATATATATATATATATATATATATAAACGCGTAAAAATGCAGTTATTCCTATGTGGGTGACAGAAAGTAAGAAAATCTACATGGAATGCACATGAGAAAGAAATAGGCAACTCTCGGTGAAAATGAGTTTTTGAGCTTCTATATATCTTAATGTAATTTCATTACGCATGACATGAAACTCCGGCAATAGACTTGTATATATTGAATCAAAACAACATTTTCTTGTAATTTATTTCTCTTATTTATTTTACTAGAAATTTCATTTTCTCAACAAATGCTTCTCATCGTTTATTTAAATGACAGAGATACAATTGTTATATAATTGATGTTTTTCCTCCTTTTTCCCAACTCAATGAACTCTTCTGCTTCATCATGTGACAGGCGGCAACGCACTACTAATGTCTTAATAATATTGTATAACAGGCCTGTCCAACCCGAAACAATTGGCAGGCTGCACTGTATGTACGTACGTATGTATGTGTTTGTTTATATATGTATGTGAGTGTATGATGCATGAATATTGTATGTATATATTTTTTTCGGGAGACGAGAGGGTGAAGATTTAGAGCAAAATACATTAATATTAAATCTTTCAGATTCACAAATTAACAACAGAAACATAAAAAATATATGACTGTACATTTATAGCTATGATGAAAAGAATGAATAATGGGTTTAATATATATATTTAACAATGTGTTGTTTATTTATTTAGCAACCGTTGAAAGGTATTATCACTTCAAAAATTCAAAACGGATTAATTAATGGTTAACCGAAGTCCTCAAACTTTAAATATTGTAAATAGCGGGTTGGATACCCCTGTTATATAACTTTGAATTAGTTTTAATTTAATAATTTACAGCAAGCTTCGGTAATACAATCTAATGTATCAACAGAACTTATCTTAAGGCGTAACAGAATTTAGAATTATCAAAATATTAAGCAATAAAATAATATGTTAATGTTTCAGTAAATCCCTTTTAACCCTTTGCGAACGAGTGTCAACAAACAGCCACTCGAGTCTTTTTTCAAGCTACCTTTAGTATGCGTTCCTCTAAAACAATATTTCATTTAAGAAAACGTATGCCGCGTATTCATATAGCTAAATAAAACTATATTGTGGTCATTATAGAGGTCTGCACGTGCCGGGCTTACGGCCCGGGCTTAAAATTTTTTCCGGGCCGTGTCGGCCCGAACCTTTTTCTGGTTTCATCGTTAATCAATGAAAAAAGGAAACGATAAAATATTTCTTGAGTAATTTATTTCACATAATTTTACTGGCTGGTATATCACATAAAATTTTATTTTGTTAAAAAATGTCTGTAACTTCAATTTAATTGCTTATCAGTCTGTCTGTTCGCGATCTGATTTTCCGCAAATATTTTTAGCATGTCTCAAGTAATATTAAATGGTTTCCTATTCAAAGTAGTATGCATGTCACTACTGGTTTGCGCGCATGTTCAAACAAAAGAAATTAGATATCTTACTGTGTATAAGGCTTTGTGCCCTATAGTCTGTAGAGTTTAGGTGGTATGAAGGCTGTAAAAATCCTGCCGCTGTAACTATTTCTCTGAACTCTTTTTTCTTTTCTCTAGTGCACTGAATGAAAGTAGCATCATTTTTAGGATGCATAAAAGCCTCCTTACTATAGAGTATGGTTGCATTACCATTAAAATTTTGTTTCCTGGATCACATGAAAGATTCATATACATTACGTTACATAAGAGGCTGAAAAAATGGCTGAACGTGCATAAAATGAACGTACATAAAATGGCTGAACGTGCATTTTTAGTAGTAATAACTATTTTAAATACCGTCCTATATTTTTTGATGAGTGCTAATATTTTCGTTTTGACTTTCTGTTTTTGTGCCTTCTGTAAATCTGTAATAATGAACTTTTGTTTATATGTATTATCTTGTAAAAGTTCAGCAGTTTTGTTAAAGAAGATTCTATTGTTTCGCTACATAAAACCTCTGCAAAACACATATACTAAAAATCTTTTTCGTAGAAAGGCATGCTTTTTTTTTTCATATTTTTGAATCGGGCCGGGCCGGGTCGGGCCTGATTTTATCGTTTTTTGTCCGGGCCTGGCCGGAACGTACGCTGGCAAAAAATAAACGGGCCGGGCCGGGCCCGGACCTCAAAATTCCGGCCCGTGCAGACCTCTAGGTCATTATATAACATTTTTATGTTATTTTATATAACATCTGCACCTCGTCTTCCATTTAACCGGTAATTTTGAAAATAATAAACCGGTAATTGACTTAATAAAAGCCATTTAAATTTTTAATTGTTGCCAAAAAAGTTTACGAGGTATTTTTATTTATTTATTTTTCAACATAAAATGAAATATGCTTTCACGCGAAAAATAAAAAATTACTAAATGTTAAATCCGCGATTGTAATGAAATGCTCGCCCTCTGGTGGGCTACGGTGAAATTACAATAAACATGGTTTAATTCGAATTCCATATAGCCGCCATTGCTAGCCGATGTTTAGTTTCACATATATTTATTGAATAAAAATGAATAAATACGGTAAAAAAGATAACACATACTTTTGTGTGCCACAGTGTAAATCCAAAGCATCAAGAAATCCAGAATTGAGCTTCCATTTATTTCCAAATGACGAATTTAAAATTTCAGTTGCTTCGGCTAATGGAAGTAAAGAATTAATCAGATGATTTGAAATTAATATTTGCTCAACTTCAGTTAAAAATCTACTTCCGATCGAACTTTGAATAAACTGAAGTATTTTTTCCAAAAACAATCAATTTTCCATAATGTAATGGCGGAGAAATTATAGTACGAATATTAAGTAGAATAACAAGAACACTATTGGAACACACGTGGCTAATGTTTACTAACAACTGCAGTGTTCACAAAGCGCCGTCTATCGATCATTACAAACGCGGATTGGTCGATGAGAAAATGACACTTTATAATTTTAAAATAAAATAGTAATATTACAAATCTAAGATATTTCTTCTGAATTTTATTTCATAGCATTTTTTTATATACCTCAACTTCAGATTTTTTTTTTATTTATTTATTTATTTTTTTTTTTTTTTGAGTACGGCGGATGAACACGCTTGGCATAAAAGCTAATTCATCATTATATTAAAGGTATTTTGTTATTGATAATTCTGGACAATTTTTTTAATTTTGATGCTGAAGTAGATCGGACATTTTTCGCCAAGGAAAAGATAGAAAGAAATACGCAAGCGAAGTGATGACGTCACTGGCCGTTCGTGGATGCAAGAAAAATATTTCCTATGTTAAACGCCCATTGGATTTTTTGTAAAAAATTATTAAAAATCGAGGAAAATTATTTCTCGATTTTAATCCCCATATTTAGATATAGATATGTATTAGTTATCATGGCTATGCGTTAGATTAAGTTATTTTTGTTGTAAAATTGACAAAATTTGAATTTTTAATTTCAAAACTCTAGACAAAAAATGGCAAACTTCCATATTCGATTGAAAACACAAACATTTCATTTCAAAGGATGATATTTGCACAATAAATATCCAACTAATATACTAATTAAAAGGAAAGTGATAAATATTCTATCATAATTTGATGTCAAATTTGTTTTCAAATGTCTAAATAAAGTGTCTGATAAAGATACTAATATGTTGCAGCGGAATAGATTTGATATCGGTCATCCTTTGCAGAAAAAAAAAAAAATATCGCCAAATTATCTGGCAAACATATTTTAATTCCTTTCAAAAATCATAGTTATTTTAACAACTTATATTAAGATAGTAATGAATAATATGAAACAATATTTCGTACTATGCATATTACGAAAATATGCATCTGGCGTGTATATTTTCGTATTACGTGTTTGATCACCAAATACAATAAGCGCCAAGAACGACAGAGTTTTGAAATTTAAAATAAAAATGTTGTCAATTTGACAGCAAAATAACTCAATCTAACACATGCACATGATAACTAATTGCATATATATATATATATATATATATATATATATATATATATATACCCAAATATGGGGATTAAAATCGGGAAATAATTTTCCTCGATTTTTAATAATTTTTTACAAAAAATCCAATGGGCGATTAACATAGGAAATCAAATTTCTTGCATCCACGGACGGTCAGTGCTGACGTCACACTTCTCTTGCGTATAGGAACAATAATCGCATAAATTCTATTTTGGTCTAAAACGGCAACAAAAATTCAAAAGTCGCCAAGGGCATTAAGGCTGTACCATGATCAAGTTTACACATTAATTAATTTATTTATTTTTCTATATACCAACTACTATTAACTAAGCATGAAGTATATAAAATACTCTTACCAGACAAATGTCGTCAGTTTTTCTTATTAAATTATTGAGCTTATTCCACGTGTGTAAATATTGTCCATTTATAAATATTATTTTTTATCCCCATGTATATCGTAATAGAGCATTTCCTCGTGACGTCTGGTGGTTGGCAAAAAAGCGCGCTCGACTTTCCCGCGCAATTTACTATATTGGTGATCCTCCATCGCTATGCTTTTCCCAAGCCTTTTTGCCAACCACTCATAAAAGTTGAGATGTTTGTTTACAAACAAGGAACTGCCCTATTGGACCACGTTAAAGAAATATTATATAGATAAGTAGAAAGCATCACACGTTCAATATTTTTGGTTAATTACTATTCTCATTTTTAACTTTTTATTTCACTTTGTCATTTAACGTGCGTTTTCTTACTTTTTTGAATTATAATTTACTTTTTATTTGTTAGTAGTTTTAATTCTTTTGATTTGTTATTATTTCATAGTAGTACTTTGTTTTTAGTTCCCTTTTAAGGGTTTTATTATTATTATTATTATTTGATAGTTTTTCGAAATGCCTGGGAAACGCAAATCTAATCTTTCCAACAGAAATAATAAAACTCGGGCTATGAAAGTAGCTAGAAGTCAAGAGACGAGTTGTATCACAGAGCTGGGTATTAATATTATAAAATGTACCATTATTACAGGAACTGCTAAAGGAGACAGCGTTTTGATTCCCCGCATACCTATTATTCCCAACAACTTGCCATTTCATTTCAAGAGATTGCAATTTCCATTGAAATTGGCTTTTACAATGACGATCAACAAATCCCAGGGGCAAACCTTAAAAGTGGCAGGCATTCATTTAGGAACTCCATGCTTCTCACACGGTCAATTATATGTTGGTTGTTCACGTGTTTCAAGTGCCCAGAACTTGCATGTGTTGACGGAAAATAATAAGTCATTTAATGTTGTATACAGATCGGTATTAAAATAAAAAAAATTGTATATTTTTCCCGTAGATCTTTCAATGAGTTACAAATTTTTTTGAGTATACTTTATCAGACTCTATTTTGCACAGCACCACAATGATAAGGTTTCATTACATTACATATTATGATCAAACCGTCAGTTCCCACACATACACATCAAAATTTCTACGTGAACGAAGTCGCGGGTAACAGCTAGTTATTTAATAAATTAAAATATTTTATTTTGTTAAGTAAATTTAGGACACTAATTTTCAATTTGAAAAAAAAAATTCATTTGATATATATATATATATATTTAAAAAAAAAGAAAAAGCATAGCAATACCAACTGTGGGTTAATATTCACCCAAATTAAATCGCACATTAGTTCATCTTTTATTCCTTCGTATAATATCCTATGGGATTTTGTTGCTTCGTATTATAAGTATATGTCATTGAAAAATGAAATTTTTCGATTTTTCTTTTTCTTTTTAAATTGCACTCTATGATAATGTGCCTTTTAGCTTCGTGAGCATCATTTTTTTTTTTTTTTTTTTTTTTTTTTTTTTTCATTAATTAAGTATTTTATTTTGTTAAATAAACTTAAGACATTAATTTTCAAACTGAAGAAAAATAATATTCCAATATATATACATGTATGTAAGAAGCATAGCAATGCCAACTGTAGAAACTCAATATTCACCCAAACTGTATATTCACCCAAATTATATATTCAACCTGTATATTCACCCAACTGTATATTCACCACATCAGTTCAGCTTTTATTCCTTCTCATGATTACCCATGGGATTTTTGTTACTTCGTATTATAAGAGGATTTTAATAAGAGGTGGAAACTGTATATGTGTATACAGTTCCGCGCCGCTTATTAAAATCATATTCGTTCTGAGCCAAAGTGATTTCATTTGGCGGCTGATTTTTATATCTGGCGAACATTCCTTCACTTAAGGAAAAGGCATTACTTCACTGAATTTGGAAAGAAACTTTAAAAAGCGATAAATAATGGAATTAGTAAACAATATTAATTAATTTTGATAGATAATTAATTAATTGTTACGTTGATATAAGTAAATTAAACGCATTCCAAGTTGCCCTGCACTATGCTTTGAGGAAAATCATCATTATTTTACCAAAAGTTTACATTGTTCTTATAAATTAAAAAACTTTTCTGATTAAACCTCATGAATTATAGTAATTTCAAAATAAGAACTAGAAGTTGCTTTTTAATAATTAGAAATAATAATAATAATAACAATAAAATCCATTTCAAATCAGATTTGTAACTTATTACTGCGTTTTGAAGAATACGTTCCTTGAAATTGTTGCAGAGGTAAGTTATATAAGGCACGTTTAATTTGTAACTGTGCTGCAAGTGTAAAAACTTCGACGGTAAGCGATAACATAGGGTTAGTTGTGTTTTAATTTCTTTTTCTGTTAAAAAAAAAAGTGTGCATAAATGATATTTTTGGCTGCTGAGAAGATATTTTTGAGTTTATTAACCGGCGGCTTTAAAAGTACTTCGTATTGATTTGATTCCGGTCCTGGCAATTTGATCAGATTAAGTGGCTGATTTTATTAAACATTGATTTTATTAAGCGGCGGTTACTGTATATATATATATAAAACAGGACAACCACGTTATCTGTTGAGCGACATGCATTAAAATTTAAAAGTTCATAGACACCAATGTATGCCAATATGCAATTAAATATAAATTTTCATGCAATGCTGTGCTTTACATTTTGATGTTAAATTTCCTCAAACCTTTTGCTACAGACTGAGAGACACCATTCCAAAAATGGTCAAAGCGAGTATAAAACCGTCAAAAACGGAAGACGAAAATTTTCACTAATTCAAAAATATATTTTTTATAAATGTACAAGAAAGTAAAGATATAGCATATTATATAAACTTTTCTTTTTGAAATCAGTTATAAAAAAATATTTTTAACTTGATGACAAGGAAAAAAAATGTATATATATATATACATATGTGCAATTGGCAAAAGCAATTTTAAAACTTTCGCTCTATTTCTGAAGAAAAACCATTTGATTTACATGCCAATACCACAATCATAATGCACACCTCAACATATTTATAGAGTCCTGTAAACCAATCAGTTGCGCTAATCAAACCTTATACCACATAAAAAAAACGTTTTGTGTGTCTTTTTTATGTACGTGTATTAATTTTGTTATGTTGTGTCGTAGTGTGCAGTATTAAAAAAAGCCTTTAAAAATACCTCTAACAGATCGTAACGCATCGGAAATTTTTTGTTAGTCTCTGTATACAAAGTAATTGTGTTACTTATACCATTTTCAATAAATAACATGCTATAGTGAAATCATAAGTTTTATGATTAATAAATACTTACGAAAGTTAGATCGCGATCAGATGGACAAACAGATAAACAAACTGATAGACGAATTGAAATTATAATGTTTTAAACCTTCTTAGAATGCATTAAAAAAGCATAAGACTTCGAGCAATTTCCAATTATATCCCTTAAGGTATATGAAAAATTTGTGTGGCCCTGTAAACCATTTATTATTTCTAAACATACCACAGTCAAAGAAAACATGCTTTTATGCATATGAGTACTATATGCTAATTTCATTATATTTTGAGCAGTACAAAAGGTATGAATATATGCTTTAAAGAAATATCTCTCAATGTATTGGAATTCTTCGAGGTGTCCCTTACAGATAAAGCAGCTATGCTATTCACAACATTTTCAATAGGGACTATTCGATAGTGTGAATTTGAATAACAAATATCAATTTCAAAACATTTTTTAAAATATTTATAGAAATTAAAGCGGTAAAGGTTGGACTGATAGACAGACAGATAAACAAATCGAAGCCATAAACCTTTTTAACGTTGTCGGAAAGTATTTAAAGAAAGGGGGCGAATTTTTTTCATATGGTCTATAAAATTGGAGAAGACGCAAAATTAAAGATTTAAAAAAAAGTAGGTTGATGGCACTAGCATGAGAAACCTATCAAATAGAGATAATCTTCGCATAAATAAACAAGTAGTAACTGACGTAATCAAACTTATCAACAAGGAATGGCATTGAACAATCAATAACAACAACGCTTTAAAACCAGTGTAAATAATCAAGATAAAATGCTAGTAAGGATTTTATAATTTTCTCTACTCAATTAAATTCTCAATTTGTATCCTTACATGCTAAAGTAAGGTACTATAATATAAGCAAAATTACTGATTTTTTTAGTATATATATATATAGATATATGTATATATATTTATGCTAATAGAGCAACGATTACGTTTTCTTCTTATTTATTTATTTATTTATTTATTAGTTGAGTGGGTTTAACTTCACAATAGACTACGCATTGAGTAATTTCAAAAATACATATACTGATTTCTACTATCTTCTATATAAGTAAGGTGACCAAATAACCCTTTTTCCAAGATTTGAAAAATTGTACAAAGTAAATTTTTTATCATTGATATTTTATTTTCCAGTCCTTATTTATTAAGAATGAAAAAATATACCCATAATTGGATAATTGTAGCAATTTTTAACTCTTCTCTGTTATAAAAGTACTCTGATCTGGTCACTATTTGAGAATTTCCTTAAAATTTTGTAGTTACTTTTTCAAAATTATGAACTGCTGGATTTATTTTTTATTATTTGGCTAAGTTTTATTCATTCTTTATCACAACATAGCAGCGCCACCTAATGGGGGATATTACCCAAACGCTTATCGGCACTAATTTAAATCAAGGTCTACCCAATTATCAATCGCACTTAAACTCTGTCCATTGGTTCATGAGATACAAAACTTCGCTAACACATCATACACACACAGACAAATAGAAAAACGAGCTAATCATGTTTAGGACATCTCAAAACGTGTAAATTCATCGAAAACAGTAAGTCAAATATTTTCCCGAATCCAATACTTTCTTCTGCATCATTTTATGTAACAGCGCCACCTAACGGTTAACATAAACAAAATTTTAATCAATATATTTTCTCATAATTCTATTTTACATATGCAATGAGAAATCGCATAAAGTATTAGCAGCGCCACCTTTCGGCCTATATACATCAAAATTCAATAAGGATATTTTTTGATAATATGCACTCACACATCATGTTTTGTACATTTATATTTCATAGAAGCTGAGATATAGCTTTCCCATAAATGGAAAATATTGCTAAATAGCAGCGCCACCTGTCATCCAACATGCATCCAAAGTGAATCAGTATAGTTTTACCCAATAACCATCTCACACGCCAAGTTTCTTACATTTATACACTATAGAAGTTTATAGCTTTCCTCAAAATGGGATTAAATTGCAATTTAATAGCACCACTTGTTGGCCGACATGCACTCAAACTGAATCAGCAGAGTTTTACTTAATATATATCTCTAAGTTTGGTATACTGTAGATGCTGAGCCTTTCCTGAAATGAGAGGAAATCACAACGTGGAAGCGCCCCTGTTGGTTGATATTGCCCAAAAGCTAATCGGAACCAAGTCAAACCCAGGTCCAACCAAATATCAAGTTCGGTAAAATTAAGCCCATTGGAAATATAGAGCTCGAACTCAAAAAGATAAACATTTTCTAAAAATAGTCGAATTGAGTTAATGCAAGGAAATCTCAAAATTTGTAAATTCAACAAAAACAGAAATCGATATTTTTTCCGAATCTTATACTTTCTTCTTATATATGCAGAAACTATAGTAATAAATCCATTTCTTTTTCTTTTCTTTTTTTTTTTTTTTTAATAAGTAGTCAATTTCAGTTAATTGAAATGGATTATGTTTTAGTTTAAAAATATGTCTTCAAATTAGATCTGACGTATATCACAAAAAGAAAGAAAGAAAGAACGAAGTATAAACTTTCGATCTACCACTCATTCACTCAAATTTCTACCACTCTAATGGCTGTTGTCTCTAGAATGAATAATCTGTAGCCGAGAGTATACTTATATACTACATCTATACAAATTACTGTGTCTATGGTTTTATTTGAGTTCCCAGAAAAAATTACCAGATTTAACAACTTCCTTCTTTAGGAATTTTTTAATATAAAAGAATATGTTAAAAATGAAAAAATGCATACAAAATAAAAGTAGTTTTACATACCTTCTTGACATCTTAAGAAAATAATTTTTGTATTCGTCAAATCTGGCTAATCATACCTTTCGAATGACACCACTTTCAATCCTCTACTCTCATAATTGATTTGTTAAAAGTATACGACAAATTTCATGTTTGCCTATTATATACATCTGAGAATCTATTCCGTCTTAATTTAGACCATAAAACAATATTTAAGTTTTAAAAATCACGAAATTTCTATGAAATTTTAGCATTCAAACACAAAAATGTTTTTTTAAAAATTGACATGTCAAGGAATCTGTATATAAAGTAATAACCAAATTTTTAGAATTTGGTTATTACTTTGTTGTTATTATTGTTCCACTATAAAAATGTAAAATCGAGTGAGAAATTAAGAACTACTCAGCAGGGAATATTAAATAATAATAATAATAATAATAATAATAAAGAAGATTAAAAATGGAAAAGTTTTAATTCATTTTAATAAATTTAAATAATTTTCGAGAAATTTTATTATTTGTAAAATTAGTGTATTTTGATGCATATATATATATTATATATATATTTATTTATTTATTTATTCTAAGACAAAAAGTTATAAAAAAATATTTATAACGTTTGTTTTCCTTTTAACAAACAAAACTTTTCCCCTCGATAATATTTCGCGTTGATACTATTTAAACTCACAAAAATATTATTGAATTTTTATTAGTTAAGGTATCTGCCTAGGTACGGAGCATTTTTTTCTAAAAAAGCACACTATGCATTAAGTATTTATATTTTCAGTTATAAACAGACATAGAATTATGAAAAATAGTACATTTTAAGCAAATATTTCTTTATTTTGCAGAAAAATAGGTGATTTTGTGTAAAAAATAAGCAAAATTTCACGTTTACGCCAAACCTCATATACTCGATAAAAAATTAATATAATTCAATATCCATTGAAATACATAATGATATGACCCTTATCTGTGCATTGAACTAAAAGTTAAGAGATATTCTTAAAATTGACTGAAATATGGTAACTAACAGAGAAAAAAACCAGAATTTTCCGGAAAAAAAAAATCTGTTTTTTAGAAAATAAACACATGTAAAATCTTTAAAATAGTACATAGAACATATCTTTTAGTTCATTGCGTGACTGGAAATCTGTTATATACTGTAAAGAAATTTCATAGAAATAACTTGAAAACTTTTGGAGAAATCAGGTTTATCGCATACACAAAAATCGAAAAATATAGTTTTTCAGAAAACGCATTTTGTTGGAAAAAATAAATAAATACATGGGGTATAATAAAAAAAAAAAAACCCGGAATGATTTAAATTAAAGATAAATGTGAAATCAAGCCTAATTACCAATGTTTACCTATTGCCAGCTCTTTAAACTGGCGAGATCGAGCACTTCCTCTCACTTCCGGTTTACTTAATTGGCTATAACTTCAGTTCTAATTAGCATACAAATAAAAGTAAAGGTGTTTTAGAAAGCTAAAAGTCTATTCTTTAAAACCAAATAAAAAAACAGAAAATTGATTTTTTTGTCAAAAATGGTCATTTTAACCTAGGCAGATACCTTAACTCATTATTATCTTCTTAATAATAAATACCCAAATTTCCAGGAGATCACGCTAATGTCATAATTACAATAATGTACAACTAACATCATAGCTACAATATTATATTGATATATAAAAAAATAAATTTTTATCCTTCATTTGGAGAAATGAATAAAACAGTAGAGAAAAAGAAGTAAGGAAAAAAAAAAAGAGAGAGAGAGAGAGAGGAGAAGAAGAAGACGACGACGTCACAATTGCAACAATGTGTTGAGAAACAATAGATGTTATCCGTAATATGAAATAAATTAAGTAAGTAGAAAAAATAATTTAAAAGAAAAGATATAGCACTATGAAAAATCACCAGTTGGCAATTTGGTGGTTTTCTTTCTTGGCCTCCCGGACATACCACTGAATTATGTTCGGAACATTTAGCTAAATTAGAAGAAAACCTAAGCAATAGTTAAATTAATTATAATAAATAGCAATGAATTTAATACTAATAAAAATAATTTGAAAGAAAATAATTACATCGAGCTTTTTGAACTTTGAAAAGTTTTACAGGTGTTAAGATGTAAATTACGATGACATTAATTTAAAAATATCATTAAACCGATATTAGTAGACGATTTAAACTTGCTTAAGAGGCAAACAGGAAAGTTGAAATAAATTGAAAAATACATCATTTGGAAATACAGACCGCCGACTAGTTAGTTTAATAAAAGCTTAAAATGACTTTCCTACACTGCATTTGTGTTGTTGTAAAAGTACTTTTACAGGCATGTAAGGAGCTAATGTAATGTAGTATTGGCTAATATAAAGGTTACACTTATAACGCATTAAGAACTTCTGAGATAATATGGGGCGTCAAATACTTAATTGGAGTCTTAGAAATCTAGATTATATTTAATGTACACTAATTTTTTAGAAGGTATTGCTTAATGCATACTAAAAGCATGGAAAATTTGCATGTGTGTCACTTTCTATATTCAGACTCCCAAATTAAGGGGATGATGGACGTCGTAAATATATTTTTTTTTATATATATATATTACTGTCTTAGATTTATGAAAATTTGCACATGCGATAATATTTAACAATGTTATATATATTAAAATTTCTAGAAAGCTATTAAAAAATAATAATAATAATCTATAATTTTAAATTTTTTGAAAATTTTTAAAAGGCTCCCTGCTAATCAGTTTTTCTTTTTCTCTCTCGCTTTTAAATTATTGTAGTTTAACAATGTATTCTAATTACATTTGGATAATTCTTAGTAGATTAATTGATTGATAAGTTCCCCCCCCCTTTTTAGGATAAGGTAAAGCTAGGAGAGTTTGCACACTATTAAAAATATTGATATAAAAAAATCCAAATACTAATTTTTTGCTAAATTATTGCTGAATAATTTTGAATTTATTCATATTCTATACATTTCCACTACTATTTTATTGTTATTCTATAAATTAAAGTGACAGCTATAATAAAACCAAAAGAGCTATTTTGCACAATATCTCTTTACAGGGTAGAAGAGATTGCGCTTATAACACTGTTCTGCAGAAAAATCGGCCCCCAACACCATTTTTGCAAATTTTTATGCAAAATGACCTTCTGAATCTGAATATAGCGCCCATTCTGCCCTATCACCCACCGTTTTTTAGGGACGCCCCTCTATTTTTATCACTTTTCGATAATTTTATGGCTATGAATTTGATTTGTAGAGGGCAAAAGGATTATTTAAACTGTTAAATGTTTTCTGATGTGCTACAGAGTTGGAAAATTCTAAAACAGGAACATTTGCAACGAGGGGAAAAATTCAGGGTCGGGGGGGGGGGAATTTGCCACTGAAATTATTTATTACATTTATTATATTTCATTAATCAATTATTATTACTATTATTTATTATAGGTTACATATATTTTTTATTTTTAAGTGTTAAAATAATTCTTTTCCATTCTCCAAATCAAATTCATGGCCATAAAATTATCGAACAGTGATAAAAATTCGGGGAGGAGGTGGCGTTCCGAGAAAACGATGGGTGATTGGGCAAATTTTAAATAGTTTTGGGTCAAATTTTAAATAGTTTTGTGAAATGCTAATATTTTTAATATTATTATAGTTCAATATAATATGTAGGCTAAATTTTCTAATTCTGAGACAGTAATTTACAAAACATTTACAATCCACTTAAGGGAACAAGGGAGGATGAACATTATAAAAATCGATGCAATGAAATATATCTATATAGTTATTATATTAAATTTATTTTTCTTGGGTTCCAAATTTCGGGGATAATTGGTTACTTATGATGCTCCTTGCTAATTTGTTTTCATCCAATCCGCTTAAAAATTTGGGCGAATGTTGTTAATCAGTTTATTTATCACAAAACTGGGCATTCATTTTGAAATCATGAAATGATTACATTTATTATATTACTACATTTATATTATATTCAGTCGAATAACAAAAATTCATGAAGATTTCAAGTTTTAAACTTTTTTTTTTTTTTTTTTTTTTTGTTAGTAAGTGATGCTGTAATTGAGCATAAAATTCAATGCACAGATGTGTTTAATTACATGCAAAAGACACACAGTAAAAAAAAAAAAAAAAAATTGAGTTTTAAAATAACTTAGAATTAGCATGCAGCCTTTTGAAATTGGGCATTATTTTGTATCATTATTCCTATAAAAGAAGCCTTTTCATCACAAAAAGTATTTATCATTTAAAACACGCTACATATGCATAAAAGTGATAGATTCAATAACAGTGCTTGATTTGAGAAGCAATAGAATGTAAAACAAAAATAATTATCTTCAATATCTCTTGTCCCCTTAGGGAATATGATTCAGTTTTATCATTTATGAATATTGACTGCTATAGACATAGTATTAATTATACCAAAAAAACTGGCTGTGGTTAACTAATTCCAACTTCCAAAATATTTTTTAAAATTCATATTAGAATAGTTTTATTAAGAATCCTTATTAAAATTAAAATTATGAATGAATCAAATTATAATCAACTCTAATTTGTAAATACCACTCTGAATCTGGAACATAAAACTTCATCCCGGACGTGAAATGAAAATAAATGAAAATAAACGCTCTATTTTAACGAAATTATTAAAAGTAATTTATAATTATACCTTGATATAAATTTAACTTATAACGGAAGTAAAATGAATACTTTTTAACTCATTCATTTTCTGATAGTATAATTTACAATGGTTCTAGAAATTGTTTGTTTAAAACAATTATAATAGATTTCATAATAACATTAATAACTTTATAAAGATAACAATGTTGAATTGTGCAGTATTCAGGATTTAGTATAATAATAAATTATTAGATCTGAATAATCATTTTGTAATATTTATTTATGTTTTGTAATTTGTATTATTTAATAATAAATCATTAATTCATCACAAACACCGCATTTAAGATTTGTATTCGTTAACAGAGAAATGTCAAATTTTAATTTCATAGAAATTAATTGTTTACACACATTTAAATTTGAAGAAATGTGTAATTAACAAGAATTAATTATTTCAAATTTTAATTTTAAAGAAATTAATTGGTTATACACATTTAAATTGGAAGGAATGTGTAATTAACTTGAATTATTTCCATCATTTCCAATTTTAATTTCAAAGAAATTAATTGTTTATACACATTTAAATTTGAAGGATTGTGTTATTAACTGGAATTAATTATGTAATTATTTCATTATTTCAAATTTTAATTTCAAAGAAATTAATTGTTTATACACATTCAAATTTGAAGGATTGTGTAATTAATTTGAATTATTAATTACTTCATAATTTTTGAAAAATCAGTATTTGGAAATCTAATTTGTAACCTTAAACTAAAAAATAAAACAAAATAAAGTGAAATGTAAAAAGGACGAAAAACGAAACGAAAATGACCTATTAATAGGATATGCAAATGACATATTAAATGAACAACAAAAAACAAAAAAAAAAAAAACAGAACGGGCAGGTTAAGTTCAAAATTCGCAACTTTTAATTTAAAGAATGTGTTAGGCATTTTTATTATTATTATTATTATTTTTAATCATATAAAAATATCATTAATTAATTATGACTATTAAAATATTAACAGTATCTGAATAAAGATATTGATTAAAACCATTCATAATTAAAATAAATAAATAAATAAAATGCATACTTTAAAACAAATAATTAAAAAAAAAAAAAATCTTTGAATTAATTTACTTGTAAATGAATTTCTTCATATTTATGTAATTTATGATATGGAACGAATCTCTACCATTACTTCTATCTACCCAGCATCTCAGTCAAATTCACTCTTTCTCTCTATCCACGTAATCCTATGGGAGTTTTTGTTTGCTTTGTATTTTAAGGATATCCCGTTGAAAAATGGAGTTAGTCAAATTCTGTTTTATTTATTTGTTTATTTATTTTTCAATAAATTTAAATATTTATTTTAAAGATTAAAACATAGAGCCCTTACTCATATTTATGCAATTTATGGAACGATTCTCAACCATTACGTCTATCTACCCAGCATCTTAGTCAGATTCACTCTTTCTCTCAATCCATATAATCCTATAAAACTTTTGGTTGCTTTGTGTTTTAAGGATATTTCATTAATAATGGAGTTTTTCAAATTCTATTTTTTTTTTTTTTTTTTTTTTTAATATTTTTAAATATTTATTTTCGAGATTAAAAACCAGAACCTTAAGTTTATCTAATAAAATAAAATATTTAAATTTATTAAAAAAGAAATGCTCAGTAAGTTGACATAATTAAAGAGTGGAATTTTAAAAAACAGAATTCGAAAAACACTTTTTTCAGTGATGAGATATCTTCAAAGTACGAAGCAACAAGAATCCCCTTCCCCTAGGATTACATGGAGAGGGAAAAAGGGAGGATCTGACTGATTTATTCTTCTACACTACACTTCCCCTTTTATCGAATTTATCTACTTATTCTGCTGGTCGAAGTTTTTCTTCAACGCCTGTTTCCAGTTTTCTTTCTTTCTTTCTTTTTTTTAATAATATATTCATATAGAAATAAATAATAAAATAAACGATAACAGTGGTATGTTAAAAATTTCTAGTGTGTATTTTTCATTCATGTAAAATGCTTTAAAAAATACATTCATATGTAAAAATTGAAAGAATACAATAATTTAAAACTAATAATGAGTTACCGTATTTAGTATTTTGAAATTTTTGTTTTATTTCAGATTATACACGTAATTCTAAAAGCGTTTTAAGTAGTAAAAAAAAAAAAAAAAAAAAAAAAAAAAAGAAAAGAAAGAAAGAAAGAAAGAAAGAAAACAGAACGATGGATATTACAATGATTTTTTTTGTTAATTATCGTCATAAAATAAAGACATTTTGCACAAAAATATTACAAATATATTCAAATTTGTTCAAATTAGAGGACTAAAATTTTAAATTGCATAATTTGAAAAAAAGATTCCATGCTTGCTAAATTAAAAAGGAAAAAATCTTACATTTTCTATTATTATTATCATTTAAATGTACAGTCACCCCCCCCCCCCCAAAAAAAAAAAAAAAAACGCCACCCACCCACCTAATTTCGCCGTAAATTATCGTAGAAACATGCGGCTGGTACCTATCGATCTGTAATAACGTCTAGTTTTTAATGGTGTAGTTAGATTTTGCTTAAGGGGTTATCTACATATTAAAACAGGCATAAACTTCATTTTTTTTCAATGAAGACCCCTATTTTTGACCTCATATTCAGATTTCTGGGATCAAGGCAGTTTCGAAAATCTACCTATTTATATACTTTAAATCAATTCTAAACAGAGTTACACGCGAAAATGTGTTAGGGGACCGCCTATACATTTAGAAAAAATAAATCGTGATCTACCACACAATATACATTATTTATTAAATTTCACACCGGAAAAAAAGTTCAAAAATGTTAGTTATAAAATAAAAACGATTCTAATTCGCCGAACTTTCTGTGTTAGTTTATGAATTAAAAGATTTTTATTGGTTTCTATTTATTGAACATTGAATAGTTAGATATATCACTTCACACGAAGAAAATTAAATAGCTTGAATCATAGGAACCCTACAATGTTGAATTACAAAAATCTAGATACCAAGCTAAAAGAATAATAGTAATAATGATAATAATATCAATAGCGGTTAAAAAAGAAAATAAAAAGTGTTTAATATTTAAGAAAGAGAAAAATCTACTTCTTGTTGAGTATATTTTTATTTTATACAGTAAGCCCCGCATGAAAGTGTTACTATAAAGTTTTACATTTAATTTTAGGCGTACAAACCAACAGTAGATAATATACAAAAATATAAATAACAAGATTTAAACTAAAATCTGAGAAAGAATATTTAACATTTTCGCGACTGCTGACATGGTTTCACGTCATTTGGAAATCTGTAACTCCTCCAGTGGGCGTTTCTTTCACAATTCGTGTTTTACGATATTTCTTAAGAATATTCCTTATATTCATATTTATATAAACAAAATAATATGAATACAAATACTTTCACTAGAAAGAGTATAATTATTATGTATATTCATATGAAAATAAATATGGTTTCCTATTGCCTAGAACAAATATTCCCCGTTCTGCAGTCGTCTACTATACTTGAATTCTTAATTTTAAATGTGTAAAATCTATATCTTTATAAGTAATAAGACATATTACGTACATTGTTTTAAATTGTTTTCCCATAATAAATGTGAATTTTACGCCGTGATTAGAATAATCGAAAATAAAAAATATTGCGCTTTGTTTCAATAATATATTTAATAATAATAATAATAAAAAAAAAATATTCCACTGTTTAACTTTGTATTAAAAAAAAACATTAAATAAAAATTTAATATTACGTTACGTCATGCGATGAAATTTAAATAACACAAAGCTTGCAAACGTACAGTAAACAAATGCGAAAATGCCACAACAAAATTAAAACAGAAAATTCTTTTGAAAAAATCTTATAAAAATTATTAGATGTTAATTATAATAATTAAAAAAAAAAGAAAGAAAAAAAATGCGTATTCCTCTTTCAAATGATAATCCTCGCCTTACCGCGTTTCCTAAATTATGATACTTAACTTGAGGTGTACGAACCCTACAATATTCAAGTAAAAATAAGAGGGACAACTGAGTTAAAATAGAATTTTAGCAGTGAGAAACTAGGAAAAGTTATGTAACATTTAAGAAGAAAGACTTGATTTTCAGGATCGGGTATATTCATAGCTGCCAACATTTTAATTTATTCCGGAGTACTTTTAGCCCCGCCTTTATTCCGCACCACTTTCTTTATAGAAAAAGTTTCTTCAATACATAATTGCGATAAAATAAGACAAAATACTTTTAAAAAATAAGTGGCACGAATTAGAAGCGGGGCTAAAATTACTCCGGAATAAATTAAAATATTGGCAGCTGTGTATATTCCTTTTTTGCAACGGAAGCCACGCCTTTACATAATTTTCTAAAACTTTACATTATAAAACAAAATTTTTTTTACATATTTACAATTAAATCATTTAAATTTTGTCTTCAGCATTCGATGTATTAAATGCCATTGACATTTATGCGTACCAGTGTTATACATAGAGTCAAATACGAATATGTGAACTAGTTTTTTAATATTGTTTCTGCAATATGGAGGCGGGCTTCATTTTTTTATGGAATTCTTTCACAATCTCTCGTCTGCATTACGATAATTTTATAAAAATTAGTCAATTTGTATGATAAACGTCGAAATGTTGCTTAGAAAGAAATTAGAATAACAAAACTATAAATTAAAATTGTTTTTCGTCCAAATATATACAGATATTTACTCACAGAGGATACAAATTATAACAGGTGACGGCCCCCTAACAGCAGTAAAAAATGAAATATCACTGTAACTCATAAAAAAATCTGGAGTGACTCCACTCGACTTTCCGAACATTGAGTAATTAACAATTTTGTAGATAAAGTAAAGAAAGAGGAGTTGTTAAACAAACAAAAGAGAGAAAACCATAATAGAGTGTTTGAGTATTTTTCTCCATCTATTACACGATGTTTTATTTAACGCTACTGAACTTTGAGCCCATAGATCATAATGATAAAGAATTTTTCGTTGTGTCCCTGTAAAAACCTATAAATGCTAAATTCACCAAAATGCTTATAGTTAGTGCAACAGTGATTTATAATACTTATATAAATTTTCAGCTCAATTCAATAAGGCGTTTAGATGCTATCGTACTTTTAAAAATTTAGTCCCATAGGCCATAATGATAAAGAATTTTTCTTTGTGTCCCTGTAAAAAAACTGTAAGTGCTAGATTCACCAAAGTCTATACAATTAGTTCAACTGTGATCTATAACATGTGTACAAATTTTTTGCTCAGATTAATAAGGCGTTTAGGCGCTATCACACTTTTAAAAATTTGGCCCCATAGGCATAATGATAAAGAATTTTTCTTTGTGTCCCTGTAAAAAAACTATAAGTGCTAGATTCTCCAAAATCTATACAGATTGAGTATTTGTGACCTATAATATGTGTATAAATTTTTTGCTCAATTGAATAAGGCGTTTAGATGCTATCGCACTTTTAAGATTTTGCTCCCATAGGCCATAATGATAAAGAATTTTTCTTTGTGTCCCTGTAAAAAAACTATAAGTGCTAGATTCACCAAAATCTATAGGGTTCGTACTATGGTGACTTACAATATGCGTACCAACTTTCAGGTTAATTGAATAAAGCGTTTAGACGCTAGCGTGTTCACTCACAGACATACACACATACACACATACACACACACATACATACATCATCGTAAAAATAGTGAAAACGGACTCAGGGGACCTCAAAACGTATAGAAACATCAAAATCTCGAATTCGGATTTTTGACATGATTACAATACTTTCCTCACTATAGTGTTCGGAAAGTAATAATGTTAGGAACGAGCTGTAAATTTGGAAACCCATGTTTTTGATGATGCCCGTTCTATTCCTGCAAAAATTAACATGGTCATAATTCATAATTTTTTCAAATATGAAATTATTAATAATTTTCATAATTCAAAAAATGTTTTTTTTATCAAAAATATGCTTGTAATATGTTTGGGTCACTTCATTTTATCGTATAAAAAAAACGGAATTTGAATATCATAATTATTTTGGAAGATAGGAATTAATGTTTGTCACATTCATTTAACATTAGCATCCTCATATTTTGACAGCTTATAACTCTATGAAAAATTGAGCAAAATATATAAACTATACCATTTTCCGTGATGATTTGATCCAAAGAATTCAAATAAATTATAAAAAATGGGGATTACCATTGAAAAAAAATGAAGTTGATGCCAGTTTTAATATGTAGACGACCCCTTAAGCAAATACTAACTATACCATTATAAACTAGACGTTATTACAAATCGATTGGTACCATTCACATGTTTCTACGACAACTTATGGCGAAATTAGGTGGAGGGGGCGTTTTTTTTTGGGGGGGGGGGGTGACTGTACATTCCAAACATATTCGGGAATTACTTTGTGGATTCTGGTGAAATTTCATGCGGATTTCAGATTTTTCAAAATTGTGTTTTAAAGTTTAAATTAATATGAAAACTAAAATGTATTCAGAGATATGTGTCTCCATTATATACATATATATACATATTTTTTTAATTTAAAACTTTTTTCAAATCTGAATTTTACTTTTTTCATTTAAATAGTTTTGACGAAAATTGATTATATTTAATATTGTTCCATTTCAAAGTGCATGAATACAAAATTTATTAATTTTGAGACGGTATTATAAAAGAGCTTTAATTATAAAGCTCTTTTATAATACCGTCTCAAAATTAATAAATTTTGTATTCATCGTCCCCTTAAAAGAAAATTTACTAAAAACTTCAGAATATAAATTGTGTGCTATGATCGAATATAAAATTAAACTTTATGAAAAACAGATCGATAAATAAAAGGAAGGTGATAAAGAAAATTGATACATTTAACTCATTATTATATTTCACTAGAATTTATAAGCACCACTGCAACCAAATAACTGTTCTTGGAAAAACGAAAAACTTTTCATTGTATGAGTCTGTCAAACGGGAAGATTTATAGAAGAGTTCAATTCGACATTACTCCAATTATTTTACTAAGTCAGAGAGAAATATAAGTCAGACTTAATTTTCTCTGTGGTATTCTGAAGACACTAATTTATTTTCCTGACTCATTAAATACCAAATGGAATAGCTGTAAATTCTCATTTTTCTATCCTTACTTTTTATTCACTTCTCATTTTTAGAGCGTATTCATATAACCATTTCCATGCGCAAGCGCCTTAAAATTTCTCTCTGTGAAAACTTTCTCTTCTTTTTCATTTTTTTCAATATTTTCTTCTCTCTGTTTAGTCGTAGCCCGATTGGTTTCATGACCCAGTGACGTCACGCGGCGCTTGTCGGGCGCCAAGCGTACAGGCTTCGTCTGCGCCCAGGGCGTAGACCTCGCCAATCACGTGACGCCTGCACAGCATCTGATGTTATACTTTGTACGACATTAAAGGCCTCTCCGAATTATATAAAATTAACTTATTCCAATGACAGTTGTATCTTTTTATTGATTTTTTTTTCTTTTTAATCTTTTAAGATTGTCCACTTACATGCTGACGTCTAGTGCAAAAGATCAAAATAAAAACTACTCGGAGAATGTCCGTGTTGGCACAAATTATTCTTCATCGGTTGCTCCTTCCTTTTTATCTGAAAGCAGACGAAGTTGCCAATTTAACTTCGTTCATTCTTTTCAATCAGACAAAAGATTTCTGGGAGACAGTCGATCTCACCATCCCTTTAACACGCAAATGCAACGACATTATTCTTTCTCTTGTAATATGAATAAAGTGATTGATATTTTCTACATAGTAAAAATTTACTCAATACTTAAATTTACTACACGCCATATGTAATAAATTTAAATAATCTTGATTGATACTCTGAATTTTGTAGGAGGTGTTTCTATAATGATAAATAAATAGAAGAATAAAAGTAATTAATTTTGACCTCAAATTTTAAATTATTATTTACGAATTTATTTTTTCACATATTTTATTATAATACAAGTATCACTATGTATGTATGTATGTGAGTATGTGTTGTATGTACTACGCACATACACACATAAAGAAATTTCTCACAGGCATAACGAAATTTGTTACAGAAAAAATAGTATAAATATACTACATTTTCTGTAACAAATTTCTTTATTCATTAACAGGTGTAATACTGGTATATATGGATTAAAGCAGATTATTTACTCGAAGGACCAATGCCCTCCGTAGTGGTCTTTCCAAGGAGAGCGAATATTCACGGGAGTTTCGGAGAAAACACTTGGGGATCTGGATAGAATGTGCTCCGTAGGGGGTCATTCTATAGGGTTCTAGTCGATACTTACGCGAGTTTCAAGGGGAAAAAATACGGAAGGTTAGGCTGACAAACACAAACCGGGTTCGAACTCGGCTCTTCCCGTCTAATAGCTACGAAGCAAAACCTTCGTTTTCAAGAAAAGTTATTAACTTAACAAGCCATCCCCCCAAATGAAATTGTTAATTTTGCAAATGAAATGCAGTTTATTGGTTACTGGTGATACCCACATATTTTCCCGGGCATGAACTTTACCTATAAAATTTACAAGTCAAAATAAAAAAGTGCTAATTTTGTCAAAAAAAAAAAAAAAAAAAAAAAAAAAAAAACAGAAGTGTTTTGGAATCTTTGACCCCTAAAAATTACACCACTATACTAAGTTAGAAGATACAAAACAAATACATAAGTAAGTTTAAAAAAATTATTTCGGTATTCTTTCTAATGTGCTCTGCAACCAGTACCTAAAACTTATACTGATTCTTCAATACATGTGCATTTTTGCATTAGTTTAAGATCATTGCATGCATAATACATGAATTGTATAAAAGATTAAAATAGCTTTAGCAGGTGTCTGCTAAAATTAGTTACGTTGCCAACGTTTCTTTCTTTATTTAAATTAACATTGTGTCTACAATGTGAATAATAATTAACTAATAACACTTTTCTATAGTAATGTCTATTTTTATTTATATTTATTTATTTATTTTTTAAGTGTCTGTAACTTTAACTTGAAACCAAATTAATTAGTTTCATTGAAAACTAAATTCTGAATTTCCTAGAAGTTGTTGTTGTTATGGGGATTAAAGTCCATCGCCTACGCTTTAGACCATAGGCCTGTGTGGGTTGCCCATAGTGTGGGTCTTTTTAAGGTGTTCCAGACCATATTCATGCAAGTTTCGGAAAAAAAAAAAAAATAGAAAAACGTCGAACAATTAGGCCAACAACTGCGACCAGCTTTCGAACAAGTTACTTCCCGTCTACCAGCTTCAGCAGCAGGACCTCTCGGCCACTAATGAAGCCCTGGTTTTTCTAGGAGGAGAAAACGGTATGAAACTACCTGGTATGGTACTCGCAATACTTTCTCGTACACTGTATTTTTTTTTGTTGTTGTTTTTAGCACTGAAGTGAAAGACATTTAAACATTTCCAAAGAACACTAGGAGCAATTGAAAATTGTTTTAAAAACAGTTTTATTACATACATTTCTGGGGGGGGGGGGGAGAGAATACGGTTCTCTTAATTCCCCATTTCAATATTGTAGCTACATTCATAAAATTTTTAAGGTTCTTATTAAATTTTAGAAAAATATTTCAAACTATTCAGTGACTTTTTATTCAGATCATTTTTCAAAACTTGTTAATCTAATTAACAGCTTCATATTTTAACCATGAATTGTACACATATCCTCTACTAGTGTATTTACATATAGCACAGTGTGAAATACGCGTAACTGAATATGAAATGCGCTTCATCGAGCAATTTCAAACTAGAGCTCTAATATAACCGAATTCATGTGTGCGGCTCTGTAAGCGAAAGACAAATGCTTACGCACGCGTGCGCGCGCACACACACACACACATATAAAATATATATATATTATTTCATTTTGTATTCAGAACTGTAGTGCTTAATTTATTTTTTCTCTTGGTAAGATGTTAAGATCTCAGTTAGCTTTCGTTTTTGCTAGTAGCTCTTGATCTTGAAACATTTTATTGTTTCCACCTGAATTGAGGGGCTTCCTTAATGATGACCTCAATGTCTTTTGGGTTAATTAATATTCTCATTTATTTTGAGGATTTATAACTGCATTAATTTTTAATAATTTTTTACAATATATTGTATATCTATACATATAAAATCGTTCTTCCTGAGTGAGTGAGTGAGGGAGTGATTCATCATCGCCCAGACCAAACCCCTAGACCTAGAAGCATAAAATTTTGTGACAATGTTCTTTCTATGACGTAGGCATCCACTAAGAAGCGATTTTACAAAATTCGCCCCCCAACGGGGGGAGGGGGGCAAAACGTGATTTCACAAAATCCTTCATATCTCAAACAAAAAAATAGATATTCGTAAAATTTTTGCTTTAAAATATAGCTAATGCAAATGTCTAAAAACCAATTTCTGGAATTTTCGAAATTCGGTCCCAAGGGGGGCGGGGGGCAAAACGTGATTTCACATGCGTAAAACATGATTTCGCATAATCCTATATATCTCAAACAAAAAAATAGATATACGTGAAATTTTTGCTCTGAAATATAGCTAATGCAAATATCTAAAAACTAATTTCTGGAATTTTAGAAATTCAGCCCCCAGGTGGGGCAGGGGGGGGGGGCTATGGGGCAAAACAAATAGAAATACAGTTAGGGCGTTCAAAATTGGTACAGATAGGTTTTAGAGGCCTGCAAGTCGAATGAGGATATTTTCGATTGTGTAAAGTTATTAGGAGGGGCAGGAAGGGGGGCAAAAATTAAAAATAGAGTTAGAACTGTTCAAAATTGGTATATAGAGATTTTCGATACCTACAAATCGATTGCGGATATTTTCGAATTTGTAAAATTATTAGGAGGGGCGGGAAGGGGGGTGGGGCGGTAAGGGGGGGCTATGGGCAAAAACAAATAGAAATACATTTAGGCCGTTCAAAACTGGTACAGATAGGTTTCAGAGGCCTGCAAGTCGAATGGGGATATTTTCGAAAGTGTAAAGTTATTAGGAGGGCCGGGAAGGGGAGAGGGGAGGGCAAAAAAATAAAAATAGAGTTAGATCGTTCAAAATTGGTATATAGAAGTTTTCGATACTTACAAATCGATTGCGGATATTTTCGAATTTGTAAAATTATTAGGAGGGGTGGGAAGGGGGTGGGGCGGTAAGGGGGGGGCTATGGGCAAAAACAAATAGAAATACAGTTAGGCCGTTCAAAATTGGTACAGATAGCTTTTAGAGGCCTGCAAGTCGAATGGGGATATTTTCGAAAGTGTAAAGTTATTATGAGGGCCGAGAAGGGGGGGGAGGGGCAAAAAAAAATAATAAAGTTAGATCATTCAAAATTGGTACATAGAGGTTTTTGATACCACAAATCGATTGCGGATATTTTCGAATTTTAAAATTATTGGGAGGGGTGGGAAGGGGTGGGGAGTGGAAGGGCAAAAAAATAAAAATAGAGATAGATCTTTCAAAACTGGTGCATAGAGGTTTTTGATACTTACAAATCGATTGCGGATATTTTCGAATTTGTAAAATTATTACGATAAACGGGAGGGGGGGCGAAGGGGGAAAATAACAGAAATAAGAGTTAGAGTATTATGGGAATTTTTTCCGAAAGCAGTGAGAACCCACTGCGACATTTTTCCTAATCAGATTTTATTTCTCTCTTTTTTTTTTTTTTTTTTTTTTCACGTGATAAAGATTAATGCAATTTTGAGAATTCAGTAATTATAGTGATTCATTTAAAAATAGGGACCAGCAAAGCGGGCGTTGCCTGCTAGTATATTATAGAATGTGAAAAATACTTTTGTACACATAAATAATACATGTTAATTTTCTTATGTTTAGAATGCAATGTCTTTGCATGTGAACTATTTGCATATCTTAAGAGGCCTCTCCCCTTATCATCCCCAGAAGCCAGAGCCAATGTTATTCTATGGAGAATTTCGCCTCATTATAACTTATTAACTAATGTATATTTTAAAATTCCGTTTTCACATTCAGAAACTTCACAACTATTAAACAATTTATCGCTTTCTAAAAATTATTTTTAAAAATTTTTAATATTTTGAGGTTGTCAAATGTGAATTTTCACAACGTGAAATTTTCCATTTTTGAGCTTAAAAATGAAATCTTAAATAAATAAAAATAAATAAAAAAATAAAAATAAATAAAAATAAATAAAATAAAAAAAATCTGGAGTGACTCCATTCTACTTTCCGAACATTGAGTAATTAACAGTTTTGTTGATAAAGTAAAGAAAGAGGAGTTGTTAAACAAACAAAAGAGAGAAAACCATAACAGAGTGTTTGAGTGTTTGATGTTTCATTTAACGCTACTGAACTTTGAGTCCATAAATCATACTGATAAAGAATTTTTCGTTGTGTCCCTGTAAAAACCTATAAATGCTGGATTCACCAAAATGCTTATAGTTAGTGCAACAGTGATTTATAATATTCATATAAATTTTCAGCTCCATTGAATAAGGCGTTTAGATGCTATCGCACTTTTAAAAATTTGGTCCCATAGGCCATAATGATAAAGAATTTTTCTTTGTGTCCCTGTAAAAAAAATTGTAAGTGCTAAATTCACCAAAGTCTATACAGTTCGTGCAACTTTAACCTATAATATGTGTAAACATTTTTTGCTCAGATTAATAAAGCGTTTAGACGCTATCGCACTTTTAAAAATTTGGCCATATAGGTCATAATGATAAAGAATTTTTCCTGGTGTCCCTGTAAAAAAACTATAAGTGCTAGATTCACCAAAATCTATAGGGTTCGTACTATGTGACTTACAATATACGCACCAACTTTCAGCTTATTCGAACAAAGCGTTTAGACGCTAGCTTGTTCACTCACAGACATACACACACACATACATACACACATACATACACGCATACATACACACACGCATACATATATCATCGTAAAAATAGTGAAAACGGACCTCGAAACGTATAGAAATATCAAAATCTCAAATTCGGATTTTTGACATGATTACAATACTTTCCTCATTATAGTGATGGAAAGTAAAAATCAATTTTTAGAAAGCGATGATGAACTGTTTAATAGTTGTGAATTTTCAGAAACTGAAAATGGAATTTAAAAATATGTATTCGTTAACGAATTATAATAGGGCAAAATTAAACATAGAATAACATTGGCTTCGGCTTTCGGAGACGATAGGTACAGAGTCCCCTTAACAAAATGTTTCAAGTAACATCCTCATATGGCATACAGATTTAAAATACCAAATAACTTCCTGCTATTTTTTTTTTTTTTTTCAGTTATGCTGATAACGCATTCAGACAGACCAACAGCTAAAACTTTGATTCTCGTATTGAAAATACCTCAAAGCGTGTAATTACAGCAAAAACTCAGTTTCGAAAATTTGATCCCAAAACTATACTCTTTGTACCATTCATGCGTAAGAGAAAATAAAAATTAACTCTGGCTGTTATATAGTAAAGTTACACAAATGTTTTACAGTACGCGATTAAATTTAACTGAAAACATTTTAAATTAATTTCAAGTTATAATCCATAAACATTTCACAAGAACAAGTTAATTATTACTAGATCAGTTAATGTAACAGTTAAACTACAACATACAAAAATAGACTTTTATATGTGAAAATAAATTTAAAAGTTCAGTACTATGAGAACACATAAAGTACTGTAGGATCCAAGACAATAACAATTCAGGAAAATATGCTTTTTTTTTTTTTTTTTTTTTTTCATTGGAGAACGTATGTCGTGACACTGGAAAGAACACCAAGTTTTTTTTTTTTTTTTTTTTTTTTCTCTTTGTCTTGCCACATTTTTTGCTACGATGCAATTTAAAACTTTGTACATCATTTTATGAGCGTAAGGGGTGCATTTCACTCATTGGAAATTTTTTTACGGTAGCTGTATAAAAATTTTAATTTAATGATTTTTGAAATTGTATCTTCCAAAATTTGTAATCTATGTTATAAAATTTGCATCTATACGCAACTTTACAATTTACAATATATGTCTTAGGTCAATATTGAACCCTCAGATGAAAGAAAAAGTGTTACTTTTTCTGTATGATTTTTAGAATGTACTAAATTAAAGTATTTTTCACCTTGAAATTAAAACTGAAGGGAATAAATAAATAAATAAATAAAACGTAAACGCTGGTTTAATAGACACGATTCTTAACTATGTATGATTAAAATTTATTTAATATTATATATTTAAATTAGTTTAAAAGTGCTTTTTTTAATGGAACTTTTCATTGATATTTTAATATTTGCGAGTTGAAATTCTTTCAATTTTAACTGATCTCATACGATAAATCACATGGTTTCTAGATTGGAGTAGAAAAAAAAAAAAAAAATATATATATATATATACTTTTTTTTTTTTTTTTGTGCTAGAGGCCTATTTCAGTCGGTACAGTTTTCGAATTTTTATAATACACTCTTAATAGTGCTAAGGGCCTATTTCAGTCGGTTTATTGAATGGGGATTTATTGAATGAAGTCCCCCCCAAGGCACAACTTTGACATGAGTCCCCCCCCAGGCACAACTTTGACATGAGTCCCCCCCAAGGTACCCCTATTTCAGTCGGTACAGCGTTGTCGAATTTTTATAATACACTCTTAATAGTGCTAAGGGCCTATTTCAGTCGGTTTATTGAATGGGGATTTATTGAATGAAGTCCCCCCCCAAGGCACAACTTTGACATGAGTCCCCCCCCCAGGCCCAACTTTGACATGAGTCCCCTCCCAAGGTACAACTTAGACATGAGTCCCCCCAAGGCTCAACTTTGACATGAGTCCCCCCCCCAGGCCCAACTTTGACATGAGTCCCCCCCAAGGTACAACTTTGACATGAGTCCCCCCCCAAGGCACACCTCCCCCTCATTGGGAAAAAGAGAAAAAACGTTGTTTTGCGGCAATAAGACAGTTTGGACTTCCAACGTTATTTGTTACAATATCTGCAGCTGAAACACATTGGTTTGATTTAATGAAAACTTTATCATGGAATTTAGATCGTCACGAATTAACTAAAGAAGAATTTGTCGATATTAACGAGTTTAGCAGTAGCCTCTGGCACTAAATTAAAATCTGTCAATGTCAGATTTTCATGTTTTAAATAATGAAATAATGTCGTGTTTGTATAATTTTATTTTTATTTTATTTTTTTTTTTTTTTTTTTTAGTATGGCGGATGAAACACGCTTGGCATAAACGTTAATTCAGCAATATATTAAAGGTATTTTCTTCTTCTTCTTATTTTTTTTTTACATCACAAATTTTCAACCGACTTTAACAAAAATTAAAACTTAGCTAATAAATAAAAATTATCAGGGCACAATCCAAAAATCTCTAAATTCGGTTGAAAATTGCATATTTTATAAAATAATATTTAATTGAATTCAAGGCCAGCTAGGCATTGACACCTTATACTTCGCCAGATAGGTGCTCTTTTGATTGGAAATTACAAATTTTGCAGTAAAATAGCATTTAATGAGATTGAAGGTCGGAGTTTTTCATCTTTACACTTGGTTATGCATAAGTAAATAAAACGCACGGCGAAAGAGAAAGAAAGAAAATATATATATATATATATATATGTATACATTGATGAAGTAATATTTCGAACATATATGTGCGAGAAAAACAGAATGTGACATGACAGATCACAGACAGACAAATACAGGGAGAGTGGGTGACACAGAGACCAACGACTAAAAACCCAATTTTCGGAGTCAGAGAACCTCAAAGCATATAATTATAGCAAAACTCAATTTCGAAAATTTGACTTAAAAAAAAAAAAAAACTCTTCCCCCATACATGGATAAGAAAAAGTAAATATTAAACATCACATGTAATATTGCATTTTATGATTCTAGTGTTATGAATTAAGACAAATAAAACCTCTATGCACTTTTAAGTTATCAGGGGGAAAAAATAATAAAATAAACCTTGGTAAATCTTGTCTGAATGCATCCCACTACAATGGGATCTAAGTCCCCGCCCCTCAAGTTTCAGTTGTCGTAAGCATCCTTCCTTTTTGGCTGCGTTTCAAGTTGGCGGACATAGAGCTTTTCCTTTAGTGGAAGTATAATTGCGGGAAAAACCGTTTGACAGGCTACGAAAAAAACATTTATTTTTTTACGATGACACTTTGCGGAATGATGCTTTCTTCCCAAACGAGTAAAATTACACAAAAACTGTTCGATAACATTCAGAATTCGTCGTAAGTGACTATACATTCTGAATACGTGACAACTAAAAATTGTAAATAACCAGATTAAATATAACTGATGATGCTTTCTTCTTTCAATGAATAATTTATTTTTTATTTTTTTATTTTTTAAAGATAAAAGGAAAGAAAAAATATTTTTATTAAAATAATAGAACTAACTTTAATTTTTGATTTATTTATGTACAAAGCTATACAGAATGCAATGCCTATTTTAAATATATATGATAGAGTCCTTATATCGGGTCGGGTAAGTGCGGTAGCCCGTGAGTTACCCAATTATCAAATCAAATGCGGGGTCGGGCTTAGACTTTTTAGTTCCCCATCATACTATAGGTATGGGGAACTTAGGTAATCGTGAAAATTTTCGACCTCGGTTTTTTGACTTTTTTACACGTTTTCAGGTGTGATGAATCCGAAAATGACAAAATTTCTATGGTGTCTGTCTGTAGGGTGTCTGTTAGTCTGTTAATGTGTAAGTCCGTTAGTTTGTTAGTCTGTGTACACGATATCTCAAGAACAAATTGTCGCAGAGAGGTCAGATCAGTTTTAAAATATTACTTTCGACACTGGCAAGAACCCTATTTATTTGCAACATTCGAATTTAAAAACTTCGTAAGTTATTAGAAATTTACGATTTTCTTAACATGGGAGATTAGGACAAAAATTCACTTAAACGTGCATTAAATGGAAACTTTTTACTGTAAAAATGTCAGACCAGTTTTTAAATATCAGTTTTGATGCCGGAAGGAACATCAGTAACTATAAATATGCTACTTTGAAAATTTCGCAAGTTATTGGAAATTTACGAATTTCTTAACATGGCAGTATAGGGCAAAATTTCACATAAACGTCAATTTTGAGAGATATTTTCATCGTAAAGATGTCAGACTACTTTTGAAATATTATTTAGGACACTGGTATGAATATTAATGACTATGAATTTTCCAATATAAAAATTTCGTAAGTTATTGGAAATTTACGAATTTCTTAACATGGCAGCATAGAGCAAAATTTCACATAAACGTCAATCTTGAGGGATATTTTCATCGTAAAGATGTCAAACCACTTTCGAAATATTATTTAGGATACTGGCATGAATATCACAGACTATGATTTTTCCAATTTAAAAAAATTCGTAAGTTATTTGGAATTTACGATTTACTTAACATGCCAGAATAAGGTAAAATTGAGCATAAACTTTCATTCTGAGGCTCATAAATACATTAGACAACTTCAAAATTACATTTATCATATTTGTTTGAACATGATTGAATACAAACACTCTAATAGGAAAATTTCGAAAATTATTCGTAATTTACGATTTTACCAACATAGCGAAATTGTAATTTTTCATATAAATATGAATTTTGAGGATTATTGCATTGGAAATAGTAGCGTGAAAACTAAACAACGGAATTGACCCTGATAAAATAAATTAATAGATTAGAATAAGATAAATACATCGAAGTGAACGGTGGATAGCCTATTAGGCGGGGTTTTCATTCTGTCACTGTATCAAGCTTTTGTCAAATTCATTTCTTTTAACATGATTATATCTCTCAAACTAGAAATTTATGAGAACATAAATATGATGGGGAACTGAGCAGAGTCCACCTATGCCAACTAGTTTTTTTTTTTTTTTTAACCGAAGTATTTTACTTTGAAGAATTTTTATACTATTTTTTTTTTTACGAATGTATCTTTTGAAACCAATGATTGGATATTCTTTCCCCCATAGTTATTTTAAACAACATAACTAATAAAGCGAGTTTAATTTCAATTATGGAAATATTAATAATTAATGTTTAAAACTTTATATGTGGAAATTATTTGCCATTCAATGCGTATTTTCTTTCTTATTTACTTTTTCTTTATACTGTTAAAATATTGGAACAGGGGATATTTTAAAAGTAAGTTTTAACGCATTTAAAATTTTATTTTATTGAGAACAGTTAAACAATGTTGAAACAGTTGAAACATCGAAATTTTGCTTACAATTAGACATATATACTAGTAATATTTTATGTAATATTTAATTCTATCACAGGTCTGTTCAATAATATAATTGTATTTTGTGTAATAGAACTTTGATTCAACTTTCATTTTATATAAATTTAATATTATTTTATTCTGGTTTGCGTTTCGGGTTGCAAGTAGGTTGCGTGTCAATTTTACTCGATCTGCGCAATATTTGTTTTCAATCTGACATTTCGCGTCATCCTCATTTGCAGTGCTTCATTTTTAATAAGTCAAAATGTTTTTCATTTTGGCAACAACTTAAAAAAATACATATTAAATTAAAATTGAGGTAAACCACACAAAAGAAATTTTAAGAAATGAATATAGTGACCATTGCTAACGAGCTCAACACAATTAATACATACCTTTCTTTATATGGAAGAACAGAATTATGAAAAAAAATCTGTCGCACTAAATTAAATTTTATTTTCTACAATATTTTATATCTCTTACTTAGTAAACAAAATTAGGCTTCGGTTTCTTTTCACTGAGAAAAAAATATATACCGCCTCTATCTAGAACGAATAAGTAGTCACTTTCTGAAGCCCTAAACTAGAAATATAGATTTATGAGCTATGCGTATAAGGTAAACAAATAACCTGCATGAACGAAATGATCGAGAATTTCTAGTTTGTACTTTTCTATTGGGTTGGTCAAAAAGTCATTGCGTTTTTACTAATAGTTGACGATAACTGTTTTTAACCTTTAAAACTGCAATGCCATTATGTAACGTCAAAGCAGACACGTTAGGAAAAAAGTGCACAATTTCGTTAGCAATTGTTTGTTTGGTGTCGATTTCAAAATAGAAAATCAAAAGGTACATTTTCACCATTTTTTGTTGTATTACTTCCGAAAACGAAAGAACGTTATTCAGGCTCACAAAAAGTTACATGTTGTATATGGGGAAGATGCCTTAAAAGTACGGCAATGTCAGAATTGGTTTGCTAAATTTTGGTCTGGCGATTTTGTTGTTGAAAATGCAGTACGCTCAGGAAAGCCAATCGAAGTTGATGACGACAAAATAAAGGCATTGGTTGAATCCAATCGACATTTAACGACACGAAAGATTGCCGAGAATCTTAAAATATCATAATCGAGTGTTAAAAACCATTTAAAACAACTTGGATATGTTACGAATCTCGATATTTCGGTGTCTTTTGAGCTCAAAGAAATCCATCTCACTAAGCGTGTTGACATCTGCGATTCACTTTTGAAGCGTGAAGAAAACGACCGTTTTCTGAAATGTATGATAACAGGCGAGGAAAAATGGATAGTCTATAACAACCTCGAAAGAGAAAGATCGTGGTGCAAGTGTGATGAACCTGCCCAAAGCATTTCAGAAGCAGATATTCATCAATCGGAAGTTATGCTGTCCAGTCTGGTGGTATTTCAAAGTTATTGTGTATTTTGAATTGCTTCCAAGGAACCAAACCAGTCTTTCTGACGTGTACTGTCAGCAATTGAGTAAATTAAATATTGCAATCAAGCAGAAGCGTCCAGAATTGGCTAATCACAAAGATGTTGTGTTTCACCATGATAACACTAGACAACATACAAGTTTGGTCACTCGTGAAAAACTCTTGCAACTTGGATGGGATGTGTTACCACATCTACCCTATTCACAAGACTTGGCCCCATCAGACTACCATTTATTTCGTTCTTTGCAAAACGATTTGAATGATAGAACCTTTACTGCTGATGAGGATATCAAATTGTTCTTGAAACAGTTTTTTGCCTAAAAAGATAAAAGCTTTTTTGAGTCCGGAATCTTGAAATTGCCTGAAAGGTGGCAAAAGTGATCGAACAAAATGGACAACATATTGTTTAAAAAAATCTGGAGTGACTCCACTCGACTTTCCGAACATTGAGTAACTAACAGTTTTGTAGATAAAATAAAGAAAGAGGAATTGCTAAACAAACAAAAGAGAGAAAACCATAATAGAGTGTTTTTTACTTTCCGAACACTATAGTGAGGAAAGTATCGTAATCATGTCAAAAATCCGAATTCGAGATTTTGATGTTTCTATACGTTTCGAGGTCCAACGAGTCCGTTTTCACTATTTTTACGATGATGTATGTATGTGTGTGTGTATGTATGTGTGTACGTATGTGTGTATGTATGTGTGTATGTATGTGTGTATGTCTGTGAGTGAACACGCTAGCGCCTAAACGCTTTGTTCGAATAAGCTGAAAGTTGGTGCGTATATTGTAAGTCACCATAGTACGAACCCTATAGATTTTGGTGAATCTAGCACTTATAGTTTTTTTACAAGGACACAAAGAAAAATTCTGTCTCATTATGGCGAAGGGACCAAAATCTTAAAAGTGCGATAGCATCTAAACGCCTAATTCAATTGAGCAAAAACTTTATACACATATTATAGGTCACAGATACTCAATCTGTATAGATTTTGGAGAATCTAACACTTATAGTTTTTTTACAGGGACACAAAGAAAAATTCTTTGCCAAATTTTTAAAAGTGTGATAGCGTCTAAACGCCTTATTAATCTCAGCAAAGAATTTGTACACATGTTATAGGTCACATTTGAACCAACTGTATAGATTTTGGTGAATCTAGCACTTACAGTTTTTTTACAGGGACACAAAGAAAAATTCTTTATCTTTATGGCCTATGAGACCAGCGATAGCATCTAAACGCCTTATTCAATTGAGCTGAAAATTTGTATGAATATTATAAATCACTGTTGCACTAACTATAAGCATTTTGGTGAATCTAGAATTTGTAGATTTTTACAGGGACACAACGAAAAATTCTTTATCATTATGATCTAAGGGCTCAAAGTTCAGTAGCGTTAAATAAAACCTCGTGTGATAAAACCTCGTGGAGAAAAATACTCAAACACTCTGTTACGGTTTTCTCTTTTTTGTTTGTTTAGCAACTCCTCTTTCTTTATTTTATCTACAAAACTGTTAGTTACTCAATGTTCGGAAAGTCGAGTGGAGTCACTCCAGATTTTTTCTCCATATATCACACGAGGTTTTATTTAACGCTACTGAACTTTGAGCCCTTAGATCATAATGATAAAGAATTTTTCGTTGTGTCCCTGTAAAAATCTATAAATGCTAGATTCACCAAAATGCTTATAGTTAGTGCAACAGTGATTTATAATATTCATACAAATTTTCAGCTCAATTGAATAAGGCGTTTAGATGCTATCGCACTTTTAAAAATTTGGTCTCATAGGCCATAATGATAAAGAATTTTTCTTTGTGTCCCTGTAAAAAAACTGTAAGTGCTAGATTCACCAAAATCTATACAGTTGGTGTAAATGCGACCTATAACATGTGTATAATTTTTTTGCTCAGATTAATAAGGCGTTTAGACGCTATCACACTTTTAAAAATTTGGCCCCATTGGCCTTAATGATAAAGAATTTTTCTTTGTGTCTCTGTAAAAAAACTATAAGTGCTAGATTCTCCAAAATCTATACAGATTGAGTATCTGTGACCTATAATATGGGTATAAAATTTTTGCTCAATTGAATAAGGCGTTTAGATGCTATCGCACTTTTAAGATTTTGGTCCCATAGGCCATAATGATAAAGAATTTTTCTTTGTGTCCCTGTAAAAAAACTATAAGTGCTAGATTCACCAAAATCTATAGGGTTCGTACTATGGTGACTTACAATATACGTACCAACTTTCAGCTTATTTGAACAAAGCGTTTAGACGCTAGCGTGTTCACTCACAGACATACACACATACATACACACATACACACATACACACACACACATACATACATCATCTCAAAAATAGTGGAAACGGACTCAGGGGACCTCGAAACGTATAGAAACATCAAAATCTGATATTCGGATTTTTGTCATGATTACAATACTTTCCTCACTATAGTGTTCGGAAAGTAAAAATTTTGTTTCTAATGAAAAATTCCCTTTTCATTTATACAGGAAGAAACGCAATTACTTTTTGTCCAACCCAATAGATGATGAAACAATATTATGAATATGATGGAGAACACGAATCCTTTAAATTGCGAGAAATTTTCGCTTGATTTCCTAGAATTGGGTTATAAACCAAGATTATAGTTACAAAAACTCGCTTCTTGAGTTTGTATTAATTTGCAGACAAATTAATACAAACTCAAGTAACAATTTATTAAGTTTGATTGATTGAGTTACTTTGATTGATACTTGAGTTTGTTTAATTATACAAACTCAAGTCAACATACAAACTCAAATCTTTAAATACGTTTTAATATCTTCAAACGTATTTAAAGATATTTTTAAATAAGTTTGATCAGGATAACTCAGGAAAACGATCTAGAATTCTAATAGGTGTTTTTAGACTCGCTAGCAAGAGGAACTAGAATTTATAAGGATTACATGGAACTATATTTACTAGAGACACAATTTAGTTTCTAGATGTCAGTCACAGAATATTTTTTTTAGTGTTATTTTTAAAACTTATGTGTTTGAAAAGCGAAGTGAAGGTTTCCCTAGCGGAATATATTTCAACGAAAAATCGTCAAAATGTTTACAGTTTTTTTTTTTTTTTTAAATGCTCTTAAACCTGACTAGACAGTGGTTTTATATTTTGTATAATCCAATTTTGATAAACTGTAAGCATTTACCATGAGAAGCAAAATGGACATTCCTCTACTGTCAGGACTGACAAAGTGAATAAAATAAGCAACTGATCATTTACTAATTAACTAACTAACAATTTACTTATAGTCGGGAGATTTTCCTATTTTAAACAATGAACCCCGTTTACATTATTGAACAAAACAGTTTTACGTATTTGTAATCAGATCAATAATTAAGTTTTATCCTCAAACATCTACGCGGTAAATGGCACTGGCGTTTGTATACGTTAGCGGCTCATACAGTGAATACGCAAAGTAGTTTATAAAAGTAAAGGATTGTTTTAGAGGACCTCTTAAAAGTGCATCTCGTTTTTCTTATTTATTACATATTTTTACATGATCTACAAGCAATGTCTTTAATTGATTCACTGAATCCGAATACTGAAAATCAACAAAAATATTTCGTCTGAAATATGTTTTGCAGTGAATGATATTATTTTTAAAATCTCTCTATTATTTTTTCCAATCAGGACATATTTTAACGATAAAATTTGTTTCAATGTTTATTTTTAAGTATTCTTAAACCTGAATAGACAGTGATTTGATATTCAGAACTCTAATTTTAAGAAACTGGAAACATTCACCATAAGAAGCAAAATGTGCGTTCTTCTGTTGTCATAACAGACATGATTAATAAAATAAGGATTCATTTTCATGGATCACATAACAGCACACAACTTTGCTAACGGCTCATTTAATCGAATATAACACATTCCAAATATTGAAAATCATATTTAAAAATGAATGTTTCGTTCGTTTAAGAAAAATGGCTTCAAATTAGATTGGTTGGTTGGTTTTAACGTCACACTAGTATTGCGCTATGGCTTCAAATTAAGTAAAGTAAATTCTTACATTTATCCAAGAAGAAATGTTTACAATATAAATGCGACAATGTTGAAAGTTTTGTTAGTTATGCTTCATAAAAAAATTCTTTTGTGGATTTCATAGCTGCCAATATTGTTAATTTTTAAATCAGATTTATCACCAGTATTTTTAAAAAGGAATCCGTGTCATATATTTTCGACGAATAAATAATATTAAATAAACTGGAAACAATTCTAAAAACATTCCGGTATAAAGTCTCCATTGAAAATAAGAGACGTGGCACCTACGGGATTTAGTTATGATTTGCCATTCGACTCATTTCAAAAGTTATGAAATAAAGTAACTTTTCTCCTGTTACATGAATTTTTGATTATCGCTGAACTTTTTTTTTATTTAATTCAAATGCTGCTTTTTCAGATATTTAAGTGAAAGTTACATGTTAGTTTAAAGAGAGAAATTGTATTGCTTATGACAACATACATTTGATGTTAAATGCTACAAAAGAGTATGGAAGTATTTCATAGACCAAAGTTTAAACTAATAATAAGAACGAAAAATCATGCGGTACGCATTGTATATTAACAATTTCCAACTCTGTACGCACACTTTGTATGGAATAACCTTCGATGTTCTTTGCCTACATTATCACACAATAGACAGATAAAAGGGCAGAAAGACAGACATATAGACAAATTGAATTTATAATCACTCTTAAACATTGTTGGAAAGTGTTAAAAATGCTTAACATTAATGGGAATGCAATCCTTAATTTCCAATTGCAATCCTTAATGTATTTGAATATTTAGTGTAGCCCTGTAAATCTGAAACTTAAGCATATCATATTCTATACAAAACACTATTTTAGCTTATTAATAATAAATATCAATTTCTTTATGAATTTTACAGTAGAAAGTTGTTTAAATGTGATTTATAAAAAATGTTTCTCCAAAAAAAGCAATGCATTGGCTTTTGTTTGGGTGTCCCTGTACACAAACCTACGTAGGGCCTATTAATGCCATTTTAAATAGAGAACAATCCATAGTGCATTTACATAACATGTGTTATTTTTAAGAAAATTTGAAGATATTTACGGATGCTGGAGGCGGGACAAATAGACAGACAGACAGTCGGAGAGACAGATACACTAATTCAAATCATATTCTTCCTAAAATATTGTTAGATTATGTTAAAAACGGTTAATGTAACTGAAAATGCAATTCAGAAAATTCCCATTAATAGTCCTTAACGTAACTGAATATTTTTGTGCGGTCTTGTAAATTTTAATGCTAATCATACTATGTTTTACAGAAAGCATTCTTTTGTGCATTTCAATTTCATTAATATTTGTGTAATATAAAGTTATTAAAATATGTTTTATAAAAATACCTCCCATAGAACGCAATGATTTGAAATACTTTCAGGTGTCCCTATGTACACAAACCATTGGTGATATTTACACAGTTTTCAATAGAAAACATCCGATAGTGAACTCGAATGACATATTTCGATTTTATTGAGATTTGTGTAAAGTAAAGGTATTAAAATAGGACTTATAGGAATATCTCTCACAGAGCGCAGTGCTTTGGAATACTTTCAGAAGTCCTTGTACACAAACCATTAATGGAATTTTCTCCACTTTTAATAGGGAGCAACTGATAGTGAACTTGAATTACATATATCAAGTTCAAGAAATTCCGTGAATATTTACAGGAGTTAGAGCCCGGACAGACAGACAGACAAACCGAAGTCATTAGCACTTTTCAACCTTGTTGGAAAGTGTTAAGAAAAAGAGAAACAGACGATAGAGTAAGGTTAATAGCTTTATTCCTATTATATCTCATAAAAGGCAATCAATAATTGGATAAATATTGAATTACTTACGGGCTGTTTTCTCTGCCATAATGCTGGAAACCTTATGACATGCACAAATCGTTTGCATCAAATGTGACCATGGAAACAAACAGATATCATAAGTGACACTCTTTAAAATTCTTAAATCCTTCAATATTATCAATTCTCACTTTCACAATGATCTGTAAAGAAAAGAAAAAAAGGCTTATACGAATGAATTTAACGTAATTAATGTTATTCTATAACAGATGAAATGAGCATTGACATTCACAAGAATGATACATTTTAAACTCAAGCTTATCAATAATAATAATAATAATAAAGTAAAGTTTTTTGCTTTTTATATTATCCGACTTCAGCTCTTCAAAGCAGATTCCCTATTTGCTGTAAATAATGAGGAAAAATTACTCTTACCAATCTATTTATAATTTTCTAGTAAAATCATGTTTAAGAATAATACCTGAAGTTTCCAATTGGTAGGCGTGAGGTGCTGGGTTCGATCCCAGGTCGCACTCGTCCGCCTAGCCGTTCGGAGTTTTCCGTGGTTTTCTCCTAAACTTGCGTAAATACGGGCTAGGACCCCTTAGAAAAGCTCCCACGGAGGGCACTTCCCCTCAGACTAAGGACCTACAGCAGTCAATCAGCCTTATTCTGAAAATCCAAAAAATCCCAATTGGATATTGTATGCTATTACTTATGTAAGTAGGCTTCACACCACCATGGTAACAAACCGAAACTGCACACATGGAGGAGATATTTGTGGCGTAAAAAATTTTATAAACCTAGTATTTTAATTTTAATTTTTCTATTTTAAGAATTAAAGCAAATATTATTTGATATTTATAAAATAAGAGTAAAAAAAAAAAAAAATCTTTAAATATATATATATATATATCATGCGTGATCTGTGAATTATAATTATCTGTGAAAATTTTCTTTAGCTTTTTCTTTATTTTTCTTTATTTCTTTAAATTTTAAAATACATAGCACTATATAGTTCAACTTTCACGAGTTGGCCCTTCGTCCCTCCTTCTTTTCGAAGAGTTTACTTTAAGGAAGGGGTGCACAAAGTGAAAAGAATGAATGGGTGGGGAAAAAAGAAGGTTGCCATGAAAATAACACATTAAGCCAATAATTTTTACTTTTCGCCAGCTGAAATCCGTTTTGCCTATTAAAAGGAACATGTGTTAATATTTAAAAATCAATGACACATTAACTAAAAGAAAAGAAAAAAAAAAAAAAAAAACACTTTTCAATCATGTCTGAAATTTCAATAGGCACTGATGCCTTATTTGCATAAAGAAGTTTTGAGCAATAAATTTAAACAAGAAAAAAAATCGTGATGTTTGCATGGATTATAAATTATTGTACGTATTTTATTTTGTATTTCAGGAAAAAAAGAATTTTCATCGAAAACATTTAAAAAATAAAAATGATAAAAAGTTTTTACACTGTATTTTTATTTTATTTGTTTATTTATTATTTATTATTTTTATTATTATTATTATTATTATTTTTTAAGGAAAGAAAAACATTATTAAAAATACTGAATAAATAAATAAGGAATTTTATTAAAATAAATTGAGCTGTACACATAATTTACAGTATTATGTACAATAACTCTCAGAATATTTGCATACACATCAGATGCGAATATGAAAGATAATTTCTTTATATTATTGTTATAATGGTTTTTAATTTCTATATATTTTGTATGAAAAAAAAAAAGAAAAGAAAGAAAGAAAGAAAGAAAAGAAAAAAAAAATAATTACAGGAGTGCAGTTTTTTATTTAAATTTTAAATATAATCAATCTTTTCTTTCTTTTTTTCTTTTCTTCTTTTTTTTTTTTTTTTTTGGAAAGAAAAACATTATTAAAAATACTGAATAAATAAATAAGGAATTTTATTAAAATAAATTGAGCTGTACACATAATTTACAGTATTACGTACAATAGCTCTCAGAATATTTGCATACACATCAGATGCGAATATGAAAGATAATTTCTTATATTATTGCTATGATGGTTTTTAATTTCTTTATATTTTGTATTTAAAGAAAAGAAGAAAATTAACAGGAGTGCAGTTTTTTATTTAAATTTTAAATGTAATCAATCTTTTCTTTCTTTTTTTTAGAGAAAGCAAAAAGAGAGAAAGGTTGGTAGATTAGTAGTTTTTTATGGTGCTAGGTCCAAATTAGGACATAAGGAAAGAAAGAAAGAATGAAGGAAAGAAAGACAGTTTGGTAGATTGGTAGTTTTTTATGGTGTTTCCAAATTATTAGGACATAAGAAAAGAAGGAAAGAAAGAAAGGGAAAAAAATGAAGAAGAGAAAAAAAGACTGCAAACCGAAATTTTGAAATATCGTTTAGACAATAATGACATTCCTCATCGTATTAATAATTAGTTATAATGTAACAAATATTTTTTAATGATATAACGTATTGGAAAGCCCAAAAATTTTTCTAATTTATAAATAGGTAAATAGGTAATAAACAGTATTTTCGCCAAAATGTCGCGAAACTCGTAAAGATAGCAAACCACCTCCCTTTTCACCCACAACCGATTTCAAGGTAATAGAATCGTCGCTACCTACGTCACGCTTGATTGACAGGGGCCAACTCGTGAAAGCCTCACTATATACGGCGTACACTATAGTGTTTTGTCTTAACACAACTACTGTAATTTGCGATAATTTTGCTCTGTGAAGAATATGCGTTCCCTGATGGGAATTTCTTCTGTTTTTGAGAATTTCGCCGCCTAATAAATTCACTAGTTAATAAAATCAGTCGCTTAATCTGATCAAATTGCCGGGACCGAAATCAAATCAATACAAACTACTTTTAAAGCCGCTGCTTAATAAACTCAAAAATATCTCCTCTGCAGCCAAAAATATCATTTACGCACGCGAAAAAAAAAAAAATAAATAAATAAATAAATAATATTTACAATGAGATTTATTTATTTATTTATTTATTTATTATTTTAATAAAAAAAGAAATTGAATCCCAATAATCCCTCCGTTATCGAAAATTTTACACTTGCAGCATAGCTATTCTTTAACCACATTTCTTGCGACCATGGACGCCTCTGCGCAAGTGCGGATTGAACGAGTCCAGTGTTAAAATAGGGGTGAGTGAGAGAAAACAAGCGATAAGGGAACACCGAATAACTGGATGTTTGCCAAATAACTATCTCTCGGCCAATTTTGCATCCCTCTAAACTTTTGGACTCGGCCTCACTGCTAGTCGTAGGAAACGTGGTCGCACTATGCAAATTAAACACGCCCCATAACTTATCTCGGTAACCATTTCAAGGAACATATTCTTCAAAGCGCAGCAATAAGTTACAAATTTGATTTGATTTGCAAATGATATATATATATATATATATATATATATATATGTATATATATATATTTAATTTTTAATTATTAAAAGACAATTTCTAGTTCTTATTTTGAAATAACTATAAATCAAAAAGTTTAAGCGGAAAGATCTTAAATTTACAAGAAAAACGTGAACTTTTGGTAAAGTAATGATGATTTTTCTTAAAGGAAAGCGTATAGGAACTTGGAATGCGTTTAATTTACTTATATCGAAGGAACAATTAATTAATTATCGATCAAAAATTAATTAATATTGTTTATTAATTCCCTTATTCGTTACCTTTTGAAATTTCTTTCCAAATTCAGAGAGGTAATACCTTTTCCTTAACGGCCCTCTTCACTTGGAAAAAATTCCGAAGTCGGCTGAAAACAGATAAAAAGTGTCCCACGTGGTTTTGACAGGAGGTGTTAACTAATTTGAGAAGATTGACTGACTCACAGACGAATCGTTGACTTTTTGGATGAATAAATCAAATCAGCTACCTCCTTACTTGCGGTTTCGCTCAAGCTTTGTTTTGTTTTGACTATTTCTTTCTTTTCTTATTTATGTGTTACTTTTTTTTTTCTTTGTCATTTTCACCTGACATCAAACAACTTTCTACATTTATTCTTATCTATTTATATGTATTTTAATAACGTAGCCCGACCCGACGAAGTATTTTATTCTATATTCAGCCGTTTTAGGCTTTCAGTAGTTGTATCGGCGAATTCTGTAAAAATGAAATTTAAAAAAAGTAAATATTCTTTATAATTAAACTTGCAGTTTGATATAATTAATTTAACTAAAATATAACAAAGATATATAACATTATAACATTACTGATGTATAGTCCAGGCAACGAAGGCCAAAATTTGACGAATAGAGGAAAAAAATCGTGTAGTTTTGAAATTTTACATACTCATAGCCGAGAGGGTCCTGAACAACATACTAAAAGTCCCCGCTCGTGGGGGGTGAGTGGGGGGCAGGGGGGGGGCATTTAAGGGGGCAATTTTCAGTTTTTATTAAATATCGTAAAAACTATCGCATTTAGAGAAAAAAATGTCAATTACAAAATTAATCTACGTAAAATTTCCTACAAAAATGTATATTACATTTTGTTTGTACGATCATTAGTTTAGAAGATATAGGGAGATGAAATAACACATTTTCTTAAAAATTCTTTTTTGCGATAGTAAAATCAACTAAAGTGTGCAATTAAAAGGGTTCTTGTCAACTATTTTCTAATGTAAAAAACAAATATATACATAGGGAATATGCAAGGATAATACAGCATGTTTTGTAAGTTTTAAATAATTTTAAGGCTAGTAGGCGCAAGTGGTGGTTTGAGTAAAAATCTGGATAAGTCCAGTCAAAATAGGAAAAATAGAGAAAAAAAATCGTGTAGTTTAGAAATTGAGCACAGTTATAAAGTTAAGTGCCCTGAATAACATACTAAAAATCCCTAACCATGGGGGGAGGGGCATTTAAAGGGGGCACATTTCAGTTTTTATTAAGTATCTTGAAAACTATCGCATTTAGAGAAAAAAAATCTCAAAGCTGTAAGATTTTTTTAAATGTTGATCGGTTTTGGGTCTTCGTTATCTGGAATTTTACCTAAACACCACTTGCGCCTACTAACCTTTAAATTATTTAAAACGTACAAAACATGCTGTATTATCCTTACATATTCCCTATGCATATATTTGTTTTGTACATTAGAAAATATTTTATCAGAACCCTTTTAATTCCACAATTTAGTTGACTTTACTATTGCAAAAAAAAAAAAAAGAATTTTTCAAGAAAATGTTATTTCGTTCCCCTATATCTTCTAAACTATTGATCATACAAACAAAATAGAATATACAATTTTTTTAGGAAATTTCACGTAGATTAATTTTGCAATTGAGATTTTTTTTTTTTCTCTAAATGCGATAGTTTTCAAGATACTTAATAAAAACTGAAATGTGCCCCCTTTAAATGCCCCCCTCATGGCTAGGGACTTTTAGTATGTTATTCAGGGCACTTAACTTTATAACTGTGCTCAATTTCTAAGCTACCCGATTTTTTTTTTTTTTTTTTTTTTTAATGTTGATCGGTTTTGGGTCTTCGTTATCTAAATTTTTACTCAAACCGCCACTTGCGCCTGCTAGCCTTAAAATTATTTAAAACTTACAAAACATGCTATATTATCCTTGCATATTCCCTATGTATATATTTGTTTTTTACATTAGAAAATATTTGACAAGAACCCTTTTAATTGCACACTTTAGTTGATTTTACTATTGCAAAAAAGAATTTTTCAAGAAAATGTGTTATTTCATCCCTATATCTTCTAAACTAATGATCGTACAAACAAAATGTAATATACATTTTTGTAGGAAATTGTACGTAGATTAATTTTGTAATTGACATTTTTTTCTCTAAATGCGATAGTTTTTAAGATATTTAATAAAAACTGAAAATTGCCCCCCTTAAATGCCCCCTCGGCTATGAGTATGCAAAATTTCAAAATTACACGATTTTTTTCTTCTATTTTTCCTATTTTGACTGGACTAATATAGAGATGGGTTATCTGCACTCTGGAGCTCAGACTACTGAAGGCAGAGCTGGACAGGGTCAGAGTGTGAGACAGGTCGTGACCTTCGGGATCGTATTTCGAAGATCACGGACAGGTGCGGTCGCACAAGTCCTCGTGCTCTGTTTTCTAAAGAAAGTGTACTTGTGTTGTTATTTATATACGTGTTTCTTTATACAAGTCAAATTTTTTATAAGTAGTATAATATATAAATAGCGTTGAATTATAGTGCCTACATTTATTTAAAAATCTGGTGTGAAACCACACGACTTCCATTACCCACTGTTACACGTATTATATGCATTTTTGAAGATAATGTTATCAGAAGACATGATATTGTCCTAATGAAATAGACACCTAAAAATTTTCCGGTAAGGGAAAATTAATACACGTGTAAAAACATAAAACAGAGTTTGCACAGCGATTTTTTTTTTTTTTTCTTTTTTTTAAGAAAAAGAAAGGGGAAGAAAATTGGTAGAGTTTATTTATTTGAAACACCAAGTTTCGAGATGTAAAACTGATCTGTCTGATCAGGATGACTATTAATTTTCCTGTGATAACCAAGTAAAGCATGAGAAAGGATATCTAAAATGGGTTTATGTAACAATTTTCAAGAAAATCGTTAGAGCCGTTTTTGAGATACCGATTTTTACCAAAGCTTGACAAAATTAATTGTTGGCCAGAAAACAACAATTATATGTAAAAGGACATTTAAAAGAGGGTCAATATGGCAAGTTTGAAAAAAAAATAATACAGCCGTTTTGACAGGAAGCATTTGCAGGACCTGAAATTCAGCTATTTGTACAGGACGCCTATCAATTTTCCTGAACTAACCAACTATATCCTTCGAAAGGATATCTAATAGAGTGTTTATACAGCAATTTTAAAGAAAATCGTTAGAGCTTTTTTGAGATATGGACTTATGGCCTCACTTCCGGTTTCAGATGTCCCACTTCCGATTTTCCAATTTTATTCACTATTAATTATTTGCGAGTAGTAAATTAAAAATTATCTTTATTCTTTCAATTTATATATGGAAAAAAAAAAAAAAAAACATTTTTTACTTCCATTACCCTATTACAGTATGTAATGGAAGTATTTGTATTCGGTCTGAAAATTCGATATCGAGATTTCACCTGATTTACACGTTTTAAGGTCCTCTGAGTCCAAAAAAGTGGTTTTTGGCAATTGGTCAGTGTGTGTGTGTGGGGGGGGGGGGGGGGGATCTTCTGGCTATTATGTATCGGAGACTAATAAAGATAGAACTACGAAACTTTAGAATTGAAACAAGTTTGGTGTTCAGATGAATTTTCCATATTTTGGAGAAAATTGAAAAACCGGAAGTGGGACATCGGAAACCGTAAGTGGGACCATAAGTCCGTATCTCAAAAACGGCTCGAACGATTTTCTTCAAATTTGTTACATTAACACTCTATTAGATGTCCTTTCGAATGATATAGCTGGTTAGTTCAGAAAAATTGATACGCGTTCTGTATAAATAGCTCAATTTCAATTTTCGGATGTGCGTTCCTTAAAAACCAGCTGTACGGATTTTTTTTCAAACTCGCCATATTAACTCACTTTTAAATATGCTTTTGTATGTAATTATTGTTTTCCTGTCAATGATTGAGTTTTGGTAAAAGTTGGTTTCTCAAAAACTGCTCTATCGATTTTCTTGAAAATTGTTATATAAATCCATTTCTTTCTTGTGTATCACGTAATTATTAGAGGAAAATTAACAGCTACCCTGTTTAGTGTTGGGCGGATATTAACCAAAATCAGACTACCCTCCTTTTCGTGGCTCTAAAGTGACAGCTTCATGGTCGTACACTTTGAATATCAATTCGATATTCGGGCATGCGTTGTGAAATGCCCTAAAATTAATCCTAATTAAAAAAGCAAACATTAATCTGAAAAATAATATGGTTATTAATAAATAAATTTACTCTCAAATAATACTAGATTCATATAATTTTAATTAATTTCTTTATTAAATATCCAAATTTTGAATACTAATGAAATTGATTATTCTATGATTTTACAATACAATATAAATGATATAACAATGATCTTTGATTTTGCATCAATGGTGCTAAAGATGAGTACTTAGAAAAGATGTATCTAGAAATGCGTTTTTGCAAAATAAAATGAATGTTTACTGACCAAGTAACAAGAAAACTTCTCACCAGATTTACCAGATGATATGGCACAGTCAAGGCACAAATTTCTGTCTTAGCCTTTTAAAAGGCAATAAAACAGCTTTGTAGTCTTCAGTAAAACAGCTTTTGTATTTTTATATTCTTTTTCCTTTTAAATAATGCCCTTTTGTATCTTTATTATTTTGTTTTTAACAAAATGGCTGATTTTGCCCATCATTTAGGTAGGTCAGAAGCTTAGGTAGATCTCGAAAATTGGTGTTTCAAAAAATAACTGTACTACATATATATATACATATATATATATATATATATATATATATATATATATATATATATTTCTAATTTTTTACCTCGCTTTATGTAAGCTTCGTTTTATATGTCTCTACATGTGTATAAAGTTTATCTTACCAGAAAAATGTTAGGTTTCTACTTCTTTAGGTCACTTTTATATCTTGTGATAATATTATCTCCAAAAAATGCATATAATATGTGTAATAGTTTGTAATGATAGTCGTGTGGTTGTTTCACACCAGATATTTTATTAATATGTTTGTATAATCAATTTGAATTTTTCAAAATAGACATGGAATAAGCAAAATTTACAATATTTAATAAATGAAATATTTGTATTTTTCTAAGGGTGGATGTAAAGGTATATTTTATATCTTGAATTTCAATCCTCCACTTTTTCCCTCCATTGTTTACAACTACATTGTCATTTCCTCTCTCATAGACACATATATCTTTTAAAAATTAGTTATTAAGCATGATGAAATTAAATGATTCACGTACCTTTCATGCAATTTTTTGCTTTCCGAAAATACATACGTAAGGAAATCATTGTAATCGTGACAAAATTCTGACTTTGCGATGTTGGCGTATCTACATGTTTTGAGGTCCCATGAGTTAATTTTTACTATTTTCATGATGATGATGGTTATGATGTATGTGTATGTATGTGAGTGATCACAATATCATCTAAATGCTTTTTTTCGAAGGGTAGGCAAAAAACCAGGGTTTTTTTTAGGAAAAAAAAAAAAAACTTTTTAGGTTGATTTTTTTTTAGAAATCGACCTATTGCAACCACTTTGTTTATCTATATATTTATCTGTCTATCTATAATGAAATTTGTCATTACGATAACTCTCGAAATAATACTCCAAATCGAACCAAATTTGCATTGCTAACTGATCTTATAAATATCTTGGATGAGTACGGTAACCAAATTGCTCTGACATTTTGTTTTCAAGTGGCGGCCACTTGAGAATTTCAAACCCACATTGTGAAAAGTGTATTTAAAGCCAGATTTTTTGTATTTTAATGTAAATATACATAACATAAGGGTTTCGATGAACTTTATTAATGAACTTTATCCGCCCTTTTTATTAAAATGGCGGGTATCTTAAGTTTAGCGGGGCCACTTGAAATCAAGATACCACTTGAAAATTTAAAATCATGATAACTTCCAAATAATACTCCAAATCGAACCAAACTTGGACAGTGAACTTATCTGATAAATAACTTGTGTGAGTTTGTTCAAGTTGCTCCGTCATTTTGTTTTCAAGCGAAGTCCACTTGAAAATTTCAAATTTAAATTGTAAAAAGCGTATTCAGAATTTGTTTCTATTTGGATGTATACATAGACCATAAAAGTGTCTCAATGAAGTTTATTAATGAACTTTATCTGCCATTTTTAATAAAGTGGTGGATATCTTAAGTTAAGCAGGGCCATTTGAAATCAGGCTACCATCACATGAAAATTTAAAATCACGACAACTTCCGAAATAATACTCCAAATCGAACCAAATTTGGACAGTTTCTTAACTTATTTTATGAAGATCTTGGATGAGTTTCTTAACCTAGTTGCAGCGACATTCTGCTTTCAAAAAATTTTCAAATTCGAATTGTAAAAAGCATATTCCGAATTTGTTTGAATTTTAATGTATACATAAACCAAAAAATGTCTCAATAAAATTTATTAATGAACTTCATCCGCTATTTTCACCAAAGTGGCAGATATCCATATTATCGTAAGGGAAAAACATAGATATAAAATACGAAAAAAAAATCTTCTGTCATCGGTAGAGTAATCAATCCGGGTCCCCACTGACTGCGACAGCGTACAAACCTGCACACAACGCGCATATTCGCCCACCGTTCCCGAGCCTCTTAATTGTTTTACACTTTCAAAAATATCCACAATCGTTTTATCAGGCTTTTAAACCTAATAATACTAAATCCCAACGTTCTATCTAATTTCTTATTTTTGCCCCTGCGCTGGTCCTTCCCGCCCCTCATAATAATTCTACACTTTCGTAAATATCCGCAATCGATATATCAAACCTTAAAACCTAATAATACTATTTTTGAACGTTTAAACTCTAATTTCTATATTTTTGCTCCTTCGCCCCCACCCCCTCCCTCCTTCCCGTCTATCCTAATACTTTTTCTCTTCTCTTCAGGAAATGTAATCGATTTGTAGGTCCCCAAAACCAACACGTACCAATTTTGTACGGTTTAAATCTATTTCTATTGTTTTGCCCTTCGCCCTTCCCTTCCCGGCTCTCCTAAAAAGTTTACAGATTTGAAAATCGACTTGTAAGTATCAAAAACCTCTATGTACCAATTTTGAACGATATCTAACTCTATTTTTTCCCCTCCGTCACCCCCTTCCCGCCTCTCCTAATAGCTTATTTACACTTTCGAAAATATCCTCATTCGACTTGCAGGCCTCTAAAATCTATCTATACACTTTCAAAAATATCCGCAATCGTTTTCTCAGGCTTTTAACCTAATAATACTAAATTCCAACATTCTACCTAGTTTCTTTATTTTTGCCCCTGCGCTCACCCTTTCCGCAACTCGTAATAATTCTACACTTTTGTAAATATCCGCAATCGATTTATAGGGCCTTAAAACCTAATAATACTAATTTTCAACGCTCTAAATCTTATTTCTATATTTTTACCCCTCTATCCTAATAATTCTACAAATTCGAAACTATCCGCAATCGATTTGTAGTTATCAAAAACCTCTATGTACCGATTTTGAACAATCTAACTCCTTTTTTTTTTTTTGGTCCCTCCGCCTCTCCGCCCCCTTCCCGGCCCACCTAGAACGAATTTCTAAAATTCTAGAAATTAGTTTTAGGCATTTGTGTGAGCTATATTTTAGAGCAAAAGTCTCATACATATATATATATACATATATATAAAGGATTATTTGAAATTACGTTATGACCCCCCTCCTCCCCCCAGTGCGGCTGAATTTTTAAAATTCCAGAAATTAGTTCTTAAGTATTTGTATTAGCTATATTTCAAAGCAAAAATTTTACGGATATCTCTTTTTACTTCCATTACTCTACTACCGTAGGTAATTTGTATTCTGTATTGTATTCTGTCCAAAAATTCGATATCGAGTTTTCACCTGATTTACACGTTTTAAGTCCTCCTGTGTCCAAAAATGTAGTTTTGGGCAATTGGTCAGTGTGTATGTATATGTGGAATCTTCTGGCTATCATATCTCCAAAATTAATAAAGATAGAACTACGAAACTTCACAGCCGGAACAGGTCTGTTGTACAGATTAAATTTACAAATTTTAGTAAAAATTTTAAAAACAGAAGTGGGCCATCGTAAAATGGAAATGGGAGCGTAAGTCCGTATCTCAAAAACAGCTCTAACGATTTACTTCAAAATTGCTATATAAACACTCTACTAGATGTTCTTTCGACAGATATAGTTGGTTAGGTTTGGAAAATTGATAGGCGTCTTGTATAAATAGCTCAATTTAAAGTCTCGCAAGTGCGTTCCTTTAAAAACGGCTGTACGGATTTTTTTCAAACTCGCCATATTAACTCGCTTTTAAATATCCTTTTGTATGTAATTATTGTTTTCCAGTCAATAATCTAGAATATCAAGTTTTGGTAAAAGTTGGTTCTCAAAAACGGCTCTAACGATTTTCTGGAAAATTGTTTCATTGATCCATTTTAAATACTCTTTCTCATAACTCGCTATGTAAACTCTATTTTATATGTCTTTATACGTGTATCAAATTTCTCTTACTGGAAAATTCCAAAGAATGCATGTAATATGTGTAATTGTGGGTAATGGAAGTCGTGTAGTTGTTTCGCACAAGTTTCCCCCCCCCCCCCAAGATAATTTAAAGCGAATTCAAAAGGAAAAACGAGATTTCACACGTGTTTTTTGTTCCCCCCCCCCCCCCCGAGTGGTAGGGTAAAGGTGGAATTTTGTAAAATCCCGTTACAATAATGTCGGATACATATAAAAAATTTACGCGCCAAATTTAGCGACCATTAATCCCGTGGATTTCCCAAGACAAATTTAGCGCTAAAAGGGAGGGTCTCGAATTAGCTTCGTCGTAACGCCCCCCCCCCCCCCCCCAAAAAAAAAAAAAATCGAAAATCTCACACACACACACACACAAAAGAAAGAAAGAAAATGTTTTTGGAAATATCCTAAATAAGACAGATAGCTTTTTTCAATACATTTGTACCATTTTAGTAGAACTCTACTAAAAAGTCCGGGATTTCTGAAATTTCCCCCCAAAAAACGATTTCTTTCCTCCCTTCTGTCAAGAATTCCAAAATCGCACATAATGTTTTATTTATACTCAAATCTAGTTTTCTCATGCGCAATTTCTTCAGCGTGAAGTAATTTGGGGCCGAGTTATGCTTACAAACTTTTTTTTTTTTTGCTTCCTACCCCCCCAGGGTGAAAGGGGGGATATTTCGATATATTCCGTTACTTTAGGGGTCGGATACATATACAAGCAATCCAAGCATGAAACTTTCTGACCCTGACCACAGCTCTCATAAATTTCTCAGGACAAATTTAGCGCTAAAAGTGGTGCCTCGAATTTGCCCTTTGTAACACATACCTATCCCCCCCCCCCTAAAAATAAAAAAGAAAGACAAATCACAAAAAAAGCGTGTTTTGAAAATGTCCTAAAGAAGACCCATGGCTGTTTTCAACATCTTTTTTCCATTTTTGTTAAAATTTTACTAAAAATCTGGAATTTGCACAATTTCCCGCCAAAAATTGATTTCCCTCTTCCCTCCCCTTAAAAATCGAAATTTCCTAAATCGCAATGTTTTATTTATTCAATTACTTTAGGTGTCGGATACATACATATAATCCCAGCACCGAAATTCGTGACCGCAGCTTCCATAGATTTCTCAGGAGGAATTTAGCGCTAAAAGGGTTGTCTCGATTTTGACCCTTCGTAACCCCTCCTCACAAAAATATCGGAAATTAGGGGGGGAAAATGTGTTTTTGGAAATTTTCTAAGGAAGTCTCGTAGCTTTTTTAACATCTTTGTTCCATTTTTTGTAGAGTTCTTTAAAAAATTCGGAAATTGCGAAATTTCTCGCCACCGGAATTTACGAACAAAATTTAAATAAAAGAAATTTTAAATTTTCAGGTAAAAAAAAGGGCCTTTTCTAATATGTTATAAACGTAAATTTTTGCTAAAAAGTTTCCGGGATGAGTTTTTGCACTTGAGAATTAAAATAAGGTGTTCCATCAGCGGGAACACTGCGACTGAAAGGGTTAATAATCTAAAATTCCTAAATTGCAGATAACGTTTTTTTTTATACTCATGACTATTGTTTATATGTGCAATTTCTTTACAGTGAAGTAATTTGGAGCGGTGTTATGCTTACAAATATGTTTTGACTTTTGTTCCCCCCATCCCGGCGAGAACTGGGGAGGGAATTTCGAAAAAGTTGGCAGATTTTAGTTGGGTAAAAGCCTAAATTTCTGCCAAGCGCCGTTGAATTCCGTCCAGCCATTCTCACGTGATACCCGGACAATAATAGCGTTACAGACATACAGACACGATGACACACACACAGACAAAATTTTCTGAAGTAATTTTCGACTTTTATGGTGTGTGGAACGTGAAGATATCGCATTTTTTTTTTTAAATTCTGATAAATTTACAGACAAAATTCTGATTTTATTAATATCGATACACAGCTTGATATCCAGTTACTGTAATTCTAAAAGAACGCATAGAAACAGTGTTCATGTTCAGGTACCATACTTTCAGCTGCGCTTTTATGTTAGGCGCGAAAATAAGAGCGCAAAATCTTTGAAAATAATAGTGTGATTTCGTCGTGTATAAATAATTTCATAAACATTTGACTCCCATTTCTTTCAAACTTTAAATTGTTCTAGTTTCTTCAGTTATAAAATCAACTTGCTTATGTCGTTAAAAATATTTGTTTCATTCAATTCCTAGACTTCAATATTAATAAAACTTATTTTGCTCAGGAATGTAAATTAATTCTCCATACCTAAAGAGTAAATAAAATATTTAGTTTAATTTGAAGTCTTGTTTTTTTTTTTTTTTTTTTTTTTTTAATAACTACGTATTTTGCGGTTCCGTGAATAATTAAACAATTTTTAACAGTTGTTCTTTGTGAGTCTGTTATCAGTGTAACTTTAAAAACTAAATACCGGCAGGGAACTCAAGTGTTATATTTTAAAGTTCATATAAAATTCATACTTGAACAGTTTGATCAATATTGATAAGTTTCAACGAGTGATACGGGTTAAAGTTGTCAATAAATGTGATTGAAAGTTATTGTTGAACATAATTTTAAATTTAATATTAGTCGTGAATTCTATAGAAATGTAGATATTAGTTTCAAATGTGGGTTGAGAAAGGTGGTACTCCCCTCCGCCCTTCCCACAGAAAATTATTTGTCAAATTAAATAATTCGTAAAGCTAGCTTAAATTCTTTTTACTATAGAATTTTATACAGTACTTGATATTTTATTCCTCAATCTGAATCTGTCTGTATAAAATTTAAATGTAGGGTAAGAAAAAGTCGTGTGGGTGCCACACCAGATTATATACTTTAAAATAAAATTTATTATTGAAAATCTGTTTAATTTAGTAAAAAGTTTTATATAACTTGTTAAAAAAAATGTTTGTATATTGTCAATCGTGGCATTATCAGTAAAATATCAGATTTATGTACAAAGTATTCATATAATAATAGTATTACGCGCAATGAAAAACTATTGAAAATAAAATGTGATCATATATTTCCTATAAATAAGTCTCTGAACGATTGTCTTCTAAATTGTTATGTTACTCACATCCGTAATACAGGTGAAATCTATAATAAAAATAAAAACTGAATAAAAAACCACAACGCCTAGACGTATCTTCACCACAGAAATGTAAACATCTTTCCATCGAAACCACGAACGAGAGGCGTAGCCGAATAAAGGGTGTGTCAAAGAGAAAAATCGGCACAAATTTGTAAAATTTTTGGACTTTCTTTGCAAATTTAATTGATTTAAAATTTTATTAAAATACAGGATTTTTTTCCGCATTGAAATAAACTCTTTGAGATTGACGCAGCTTTTTAAATTCTGTTTTAAAAAATTGAAAGAGTTTTTTATAAGCCATTTAATGCATCAACCCAAATATTGCAATAAAACAGCTTTTTTAAAAAACAACTGTTATTCTTTCATAAAATCTACAAAAGCTGCGTCAGTTTACGAAATGAGAGTAATCCAATAAAAAAAACCGCGTCTCAATCAATTAATATGCCACTGTTTTAAGTGCAAAGAAAGTTTCCCATAGGATAACATTGGCTTTTAGAAAAGGAAATGCTGAGTGAAGAGGGCCCTTAAGTGCAGAAACGTTTGCCGGATATAAAAATCAGCCGCTTAGTAAAATTACTTTGGTTCAGGACGAATGTGATTTTAACAAGCGGCAGGAACTGTACACGAACTGCTGAAATGAAACTTTTCTTACATTTCTGGAAAATAGGATTAAAAAAAAAAAAAATACATAAATAGTTTGCGTTTAGAATAATTTAAAGTATTTGTACTGTTTTAGCATAAAAACATTATTATATGCAGTAAAAGTATGATGCGTAAAATTCTGCCTTTGTATATGTCTACGTTTTAAGTTTATGGATCCTAAATCATAGCAAAGGAAATCTTTTTACATCATAAATTTTCGTATATATATATTGAAAGCCTTTTCAAACATTTCAACAGATGAAGCCAAGTATCACATGTATATAATAAAATTAGATTACAAAATAATAATGTAAGACTCAGAAGAATAAAAGTAACAGACGATAATATGCCACAGTAATCCAAATTATAAGCAAATTACATAAAGTTTTCATCAGAATTCAACTGATTCAAAACAGACTTACCGTAACATAATTCCTTGATTATTAATTGCAAAACATTGAGCTATGTGATATTGAATATAAAGTGAACCTAAATGGATTTAAAGCTGAAAAACTAAGAAAATAAGATCTAACGAACTAAATTAAATGATTTTTAAAATCAGTAGTTTATATGAAAAATAATTGGAAAGGCTCAAAACCGTGCAAAGATTTTCTTTTCAGGGGTTTACCATTCCCACGGTTGATCAAAAGTAAGATTCCGAAACATTGATTTGCATTAAAACTAAAAAATCAATGGATAACCCTATCTTGCTTACAAACCAATAATTAGAATTAAAAAAAAAAAAAAAAAAAAAAAAAAAAAGGAAATCAATGAGAAATTAGAACGTAAAAATCTTGAGTTGATTACGGCAAGCAACCATAGAGACGACAAATTTAGTCATGAAAACCTTTTCAAATATTGTACTACAAGATGAAACCAAGTGTCACATGAAAAACTAGAAAGAACATGAATAAAGATTTCTGAAAAAAAAAAAAACACATTAAGAATCCTTTTAATGAAGGCATGAAACATACAATACTTTTTCAAGTGCTTTAATTGAATGTTACATGCAAAGTAGGCGTTATTTCTGTCATATTGTATAAAATTTGCTAAAAATTTACAGTATGCACATCCCGATAACACCTAAAAGGACGTGTAAATAATTGCAAACTCAAGATTTAAAAAAAAAGGAAAAGGAAAATCAAACATACTTATAAATATATATTATAAGCTAGGGGGGGGGAATAAAATAAATCAATTGTGTAATCCTTTTTTTTTTTTTTTTACTTTTTTTATACACACATATTCTTTTCTTTTTATCTTTTTATCTTTAAAAAAAAAAAAAAAAAAAAAAAAAAAAGAAGAAGAAGAAGGCGGAATAGGCGGGGTTAAAAAAAAAACCTATCATAATACGGATTAAGAGATGATGCAGGGGTCGGAGAAGAAGAAAAAAAAAAAGAGAGAGGAGAGAGAGATAGGGGGAAAGATTTGATTTAATTTTTATTTAATACTCTCATAATTTTACTTTACTATACTTGCACTTTTTTTTTTTTTTTTTAACTAGCATTTTGTTGTTGTTGTTTGTTTGTTTTATGAAACCCACAACTTTTTTTTTTTTTTGTTTTGCTATAATTCTAATAAAATTAGCTTGATATAATATTGAAAATTTTATTACTTTGATAATTCAATATAACTATAAACATTCATTTTTTTTTTTTTAATACACTCTGTGAATGAAGAACTTTATATATATATATATATATATATATCACTGCACTTAAATGTAGAAAGTTTTGTGAAAATACATAATTTTCAAATTGAAAAGTATAGTTTTTTCTAATAAATTTTTAAATTCTAAAATTATTTCTAATAAATTTCTAAATTCTTTTTAATATGGTTTCAGTTGAAAAATAATTTTAAAAACAATACTTTCCTCAAAATAATTATGAAATGTACTTTTTTGCATTATTTGTAAGTCTGGACTTAAATATATATATATATATATCATTTAGTTCAATACTAAACGTTATTATATTAATGCAATTTAATTTATTTTAGATTTGGTTTAAGTATCTACAGTAAAAAATACATTTTAGAGCGTTCTAAAAACTCCTTTTAATACACTTTCATTCATTTACAGGGCAGTTTTTAAATAAGTTGATTAGTTTATAAGTTACACCCGACTTTGGTTGGTTGGCTTTTGGGAAAAGTGACTTTAAACAAATCTATTTGATAAATATAGAGTCAAGTAGTACGTTGTTAAACCACCATGCAGTGCATCCTCTTCATTACAGACAACAGCAGTGGTATGTCACATTAGCTATTAACTTGTCTGATAGCGTCGGAAACTTGTAAATTCCAGTACCAATTATCACAGACAGACTATATATGTTTTCAATTGTATAATTCTGTCACTAAAATTTAAATTAAATAAAAACTTGGTTTATGGGTACATCGCTAAAAGATATGCTGATGTGATTTGAAATATACAACAGTTGAAACTGTAAAATATCAATCGCAATTTTAAAACAAGTTGCATATTCATTAACATTCATTAACATGTTTATTAACATACTACAAGCAGATCTGGGTTCAGACAGTCATAGGCAGCAATGAAGTGTTTCTACAGCAAGTTAACAATTCTAAAATTTAATGAAAAAAGGAAAAAAAAATAGTGATAAACTCATAAATTTTAAACCAATAATGAAAAATGTTTAGTCATCTGCACAGAAATGCAAAATCCTTGAGTCGCTGCTCGAATTAATTTAGGTTTAATCAGAACAATATATATATATTTTTTTTCAATGACTATAGAAATATATAATTAGCAATTATTTAGCGGCTTATAAACATAATTTATGTTTTTTTTTTTTTTCCCTTAACATTTTTTCAAATTGTCTAATTTTTGTGAAGGTTTTTAGTTGTATTTTTGTTGACTTTTTATTTTCCGAATATGCATATGTAAGGAAAGTATTATAATTATGACAAAAATTCGAGTTTCAGATTCTGGTGTACTTATACGTTTGAAGGTCCCCCTGAGTTCATTTCTGCTGTTTTTACGGCGATGTATTTATGTGTGTGTGTGTGTGTGTGAGTGAGTAAACACGATAGCTTCTAAACGCTTTGTTCATATAAGCTGAAAGTTGATATGTATGTTATAGGTCACAGTAGCACAAACCCTATTGATTTTGGTGAATCTAGCAGTTGTACTTTTTTTTTTTTTTTTTTTTTTTTTTTTATCATGGCCTCTGGGCGCAAATCGTTCAAAATGCGATAGCGTCTAAACGCCTTATTCAAATGAATTTCTGAAAATATATACACACGTTATAGGTCACCGTCATATGAACTGTAAAGATTTTCGTGAATGTAGCCTTTATACTTTTTTAAAGGGCATAAAGAAAAATCCTTTATCGTTATGACCTATGGACACAAATTATTTAAAGTGTGATAACGTCTAAACTCCTTATTAGAATAAATTGAAAATTTATACACATATTAAAGGTCCCCGTCACACTAACTGTATAGATTTTGGTGAAATCTATACAGTTAGTGTGACGGGTCATTTCTTACAGTTTAAAAAGAAAGAAAGAAAAAAAATAGGGACAGAAAGAAAATTCTTTATCATTATGGCGCATGGGTCAAAATTATTTAAAATACGATAGCGTCCAAATGCCTAAATCGATTGAACTGAAAATTTATATACATGTTACCAATTACCATTCCACGAACAGCATAGATTTTCTTGAATCCAGCATCTATCGATTTTTACAGGGACACAACGAAGAATTCTTTAGCATTATGAACTTGGGATTCAAATTATTTGAAGTGCAATAGAATTAAATGAAACAACATACTATATGGGTAAAAATACTCCAAAATCCTATCATAATTTTCTACTTTGTTTATTTAACAACCTATCTTACTTTAATTTATGTAAACAAACGTTAATTACTCAAAGTTTGGAAAGTCGACTGGATCACTCCAGATTTATTTTTTTTCCATGAAAGATTAAGGTAATTAATTCTTGGGATGCGTCTATTTTTGCACTCCAGAAATTTTGCTAAATAGAATTCTTAAAATAAAAATTTTTCAAAATCATCATAATATATTTAAAAACAAATCAATTTTTAATCTAACTAAAATAATAAAAATAAACACTGGACTTACCGTGAATTTTACTTTCGGTAAAATAATAAAAATGATTATTTCTGGTTAATTTTCTTCTAAATAATTTATACATTTGTTTTGCTTGTTGGTATATGAATATTATTTATTTATTCATTTAATTACTAAACATAATTTACAGAACTTTGAGACTATACAAATAATCTGATGTGTCACTCACACGACTTTCTCTTACCCTGAAATTTAATACTATAAATACAGATTGAAGATTAAGGAATAAAATAATGAGCACTGTTACGTAAACTTATAACAATTCAAATCAGGCTCCTAAACAGCTTTATTTCACAAATAATTTTGTGTGAGGGGGGCTACCACACCCTCAACCCCCCACCCCCCGTTTCATTATTGTACCTACATTTATAGAATTCAAATCTGTTATTAAATTCAAAAGTTCATTTAAAATTATCCACAAAACTTTCACACAAAACATTCCTTGAAGCTTATCAATCTTGATCAAAATTTCCTAGTAACAAACGTATTAACTTCAAAATACAACATTTGAATCGCCTGAAATTATTTGTTTTAATTTACTCCAAGAAACACAGACACAAATCAAACGTTAAAAATTTGACTTCGGTATTCAGGAAGCCTCAAAACGTGTAAATGTACAAAAAAAAAAGCGATGAATATTTAACTTTAAAAAATACATCATTTACCATATGGCTATTAGGAATTCATTTCAATTCCTGGGCAGCTTTCTTGAACATGGCAAAATATTATAGTAAAGCACTTTCACTAACAATAAAAAAGATTGTTATGGCTTAAATAGTGGCAGCCCTGTATATCCTTTGAAGGTTATGTACAAACTACATGGTGCACAATAAATATAATTCTATATTAATAACACACGGCCCAACCTGAAATACACTTTCATCGATTTTCAAGCATTGTCGCATTATAATCTACTTCTTTTGTGTAGCCCTGTAAACGAACAGTGATAGATTTCCATACCATATTCTACATATGTTTTTACGCATATAAAAATATATCTATTCATTTCATTTGGTTTAGCGCAGTCTATAGATGTTAAACTCTACTTACCTGCAATTTTCCCCATAGACGTAATGTATTTGAATTCTCTTGGGTGTCCCTGTACACGAACTATTTGCTTCATCTCAACGAAAAGTTTAGCGTAGTATCCCTATATAATAAACATTTAGAATACCAAGTTTGGAGTTTCTGCCATAATTTGTTTTTGAGATATGCTGATAACAGACAGACAGACATACACACAGAGACCAACCGCTAAAAACATGATTTTTGGATTCAAGGGACCTCAAAATGTCAATATAACAAAAACTCAGTTTCGAAAATTTGACCTAAAAACAACATCTCCTCTACCTTGTGGGTAAGAGAAAGCAAAAATGAGACTATACGAAAAATTAAAGTCCTTTAATTAAGAAAAGAAGTCTTCAGTCTAAAAATAACTTCAAAATAAATGAAGTCGTGTGGCACTCACACTAATTTCTCTTCCTTTACATTGATATACACATATAATTAAGGTGAAAGATAACTCTTATTCTGTATTTGAACATTTCCGACGCACATTAAAAACAATTCAAAATAGCTTTAGAGTTATATTTTTCATGCAATTTTATATGGGGGAAGGCTAAACCCTCATTTCAGTATTGAAATTACATTCATAAAACATGTGTTATTAAATGAAAATAATAATAATAATAATAATAATAATAATAATAATAATAATAATAATATATTCAACTTCTACCTACATTGTTCATCAAAACTTATTTAACTAATTTGAATTACCCTTGTATATTTAATATAAATTAAATACGCATCAATCAAACTCTGGGTTTAAATTTACCCCAGCAAAAAATTCGTGACAACTTAAAATCAAGTCAATTCCAACTAACATCCGAATATTAGAATTATTAGAATTCCTGTGCACGGCCCTGTAAATGAAAGATTAATAAAAGCGCAAGAGAAAGAAGAAACGAACGAAAGAAAAAGAAGAACACTTTTCATACCATGTGAAAGATACTTTTATGAATATAATAAATATGTCATGTAATTTTATTTAGTGTAATCTATGTAAAGGTATGAAAATATATTAGCGAAATTTTTCGTCAATAGACATAATATTAAATACTTTTGAATGTGCCTGTACACAAACCATTTGCTTGATTTGAATAAAAATGTTCAAGTAACATACCTATATGATAAGGATTTGTAATGCCGAGCCTAGATTTCCTGCTAATTTTTGTTTTTGAATTATGCTGATAACAGTTTTATACACACACACACATATACACACATACGCACACACATATACATACACGCACACAAACATACCGAAGACCAACGGCCAAAAATTGATTTTCGGATTCAGGTAATAACTTCACAAATGTAAATATGGCAAATAATCAATTTCGAAGATTTAACCCCAAAACAATACTTTCTTTGCCATACGGGAAAGTAAAAATTCTTCTCATTTTTGGTATTTTTGCTGTTATAATTCATGCATGATAACGTAAAACTACAAACCATGGCCCGTGAACAGAAATTACACTGTTCGGCATGAAAATTGCCCCCAACACCATTTCAGTATAGTCTTGTGTAAAATGACCTCCTGAATCCGAATAGGACGCCCATTTTGCCCTATAAACCACCGTTTTCTAGGGAGGGCCCACTATTTTTATCACTTTTCGGTAATTTTATGGCTATAAATTTGATTTTTAGGGGGGGGGGGTATTTTAATTTAAATATGCTCTGAGGGGCTATAGAGTTGGAAAATTCTAAAACATGAAGATTTGTGGCAAGGGGAAAATTTACGGGTGGGGGGGGGGGGGGATTTTCCACTGAAATTACGTATTACATTCCTTATATTTTTTTAATCTATTATTAATGTTACTTATTACACATTATATTTTTTTGTTTTTAAGTGTTAAATTAATTCTTTTTCATTCTCCAAATCAAATCCATGGCCATAAAAATACCAAACAGGGATAAAAATTGGGGGAGGGGGTGGTATCCCGAGAAAACGGTGAGTGACTGGGCAAAATGGGAGACATATTCGTATTCAGGAGGTCATTTTACATAAGAATCAGCAAGAATGGGTATCAGTGCTCGATTTTTTTAAATTTATTTATTTATTTATTTATTTATTTGCAGCGTAGTGTTATTATTAAAATAATAAGGATAAAAAGGATAAAAAGAAAATTTCAGCTGCAAAAGTGAACTCAAAACAAATACGAAAACCAGTTGGAAAAGAAAAAAAATCTTTATTTTTAAATCTTACCAAAAAGAAACCTTTGCTTAATCTGAAAAAGAAGAAGAAAATGGTGAAAGAAAAACATTCACCTTAACAATTTTATAAATGCTTCCATACAATCGTTTGCATTTTTTTTCCCCCTCCTTCGTTTAAAAATCTTATACTCAATCTTCAAATCCTTCAAATATACGAAAATAACTAAAAGGTTTACGCTATAAATGCATTTCACAAAGAAAAAATAATTTATCTTATTTTTAAAAAAGTTTTTTTTTTTTACTATCTTATTTTAAAAGAAAATTCTTTGAGTATTTCTACACATTTCTTGCAACTTAACTTCAATCAGATATTTTCGAAATCCTTTTCATATTGTTCTTAGTCAAACACACAAAGGAATAAAATAGAATAAAATAAAATAAAATAAAATAAATAGATTTCCCGTTCTTAAGTGAATTAATTGTAGAAAGGCTGATTAATCTTTTCTGGTCACAATGTTGATTATGCATCTAAAATAATCTACTATATAAACATGTAAACTCACTGATTCAGTGACTCAACACGGCCGTGGAGATTCTAGGGGAGATACAGTCACAAATTTTGGTGAGCAGGTTGGCTTTAGGATCCTAACCCTAAGACGGGATTTTGCGAAATATCGCACCCCCCCCCCCGTTCTTCCCTGTTGTGTGTGTGTCATAGACCCTATGGTGTGTGTGGGGGGGGGGGGGAGGCAGAAGGCAAAAACACCTTTATAAGCATAACTCGGATCCAAATTACTTCACGTTGAAGAAATTGCAGATGGGGAGACTAGAGTTGAGTACAAAAAAAATCATCTTTTGCGATTATGAAATATTAGATTTTCAAGGCGGGAGGGGAGGGGATAAAAACGATTTTCTGGGTCAAATTTAGTAAAATTGAATTTTTGAATAAAACTCTCCCAATAATAGCACAAAGATATAAAAATTTGCCAAGCGTCTTCCTGGGGATATTTCCAAAAACTCATTTTTTTTGGAAATATCTAATTGCGATTTTCGATTTTCTATTTTTTTTTGGCGGGGGGGGGGGGATTACGAGAAGGCAAATTCGAGCCCTCTTTCAGCGCTAAATTTGTCCAGGGAAATCTATCGGATCTCAAGACACAAGTTTTTATGTGTGGCTTACTTACGTGTATCCAACACTCATTGTAACAGGATTTTGTGAAAATCCTCCCCTTTCCCCCCTTTGGGGTGGGGGGCCAATAAATACGTTTCCAGTCATAACTTTGCAAGTTATCTCAGTAAGATTAATTTTTATGTGTGGTTATTTATGCGTTCCCATCACGCACTATAAAGCGATTTTACGAAATTTCTCCCTGCCCCCGCCCACTTTAAGGATGGGGGGGGGGGGGGCAAAAACAAGCTTTTAAGGGTAACTCTGTTCCAAACTAACTCAGAATAGCGATATTTTTATATGTTGATTGGTTATTCGAACTCAAAACACACAATACAAAGGGATTTTGTGAAATCACCCCCCCACACACACACACACTTGGGAGCATATTGGGAGTGGGGGGGGGGCAAAAATATATTTCCCCGCGTATCTCTGCTCCGAACTGTCTTAAGAAGGCGACTTTTTATGTACGAGCTTGTTATGCATTCCCAACACAAACTATAAAGGGATTTTGCGAAATTTCCCCCTTCCCTCCCTTCAAGGGGGGGGGGGGAAGGGGCTAAAAACACGTTTTTAAGAGTAATTCTGCTCGAAGTTATCTCAGGAAAGAAATTTTTCGATATGACAATTGGTTATGCGTACTCAACACACACACTACAAAGAGATTTTTTGAAATCCCGTCCTACCCTCCCCCCCCTCTTGAGGGTTGGAGGGGGAAACATGTTCCCATGCGCAACTTTGTTCCAAAGTATCCTAGAATGGCAATTTTTGATGTGTGGGCTGCTTATGCGTAATCAAGACACACTACAAAGGGATTTTGTGAAATTCCCCCCTACCGCCCCTTTGGAGGGTGGGAGACAAAAAAATGTATCCATGCGTATCTTTGCACTAAATTATCTTAGGAAGGAGATTTTTGATGCGTGTGTCGGTTACATGTATCTAACTTATAGTATAAAGAGATTTTGTGAAATTCTCATCCTTTCGCTCTTTTAACAGCGGGGGGGGGGGAGGGGGTGAAAAAAAAACACGTTTTAAAACATAACTCTGATTCAAATAATATCAGGATCTCGCTTTTTTTATGTGTTGGTTCGGTATGTTTATGCAATATACACTATAAAGAGATTTTGCGAAATTACCCACTTCCCCCCTTGTGTTTTGGGTAGGACGGGGCAAAAAAAAAAAAAAACACGTTTTCAAGCTTAAATCTGCTCTGAATGTTCATTAAATTCCCACAATATGCACTTTGATAGGATTTTGCAAAACTTTACATTTTACCCGCGAGGGAGGGAGAGTAAAAAGCAGGTAAGGCACTGCCGAAGGCATTGGGGCTCCAGACTCAACATTTGGCGAGCGGGAACTTTAACTTAGATTTTGACTGATTTCAATGATTTTTATTATTAGTAGTAGTATTATTAATGATATGGTATTTTGATAATTCATTTCAATATAATGTCCAGCGAAGCAGGCAAAGCCTACTAGTAATATAATAAAATAAAATAAAATAAAATAAATGTGGCCTTCAACCTTAGAGTAAAGGGGGGGGGGGGAGGAAGTTCGCATAAACAACTACAACTGCTATTGGATTTTAATTAAACATATATTTTACTTTTAAAAATAGCCATTACTATAATTGTCTAATAATGATAAAAAATAGTACAATAATAATATAAACTATTATCGCGAATAAAATGCTGACAAATGATATCCAAACAACGTTATCTCATATGATGAAAAATTAAAAGCTTTCATAATTAAATTTTCACAAAAGACCCTCAGAGGGTTGAAGTGACATACTCATATTATTAAAATTGTTGAAAGAAAGTTTGTTTTATATAGCCCTAAACAGTTAAATAAAAAAATTACATTTTTAACTAAATGGGAACTTACGAGTAAAAATATGAAACAGTAATTACACTGTGCAAAATAAAACATTCCATTTTATGAGTATGTTATTATTAATATTATTACATATGTATACTTGCATGTTATGTTGATCACGTAAGAGTTTATTGTTATTATTATTATTCAGATTTGGAACATAAACCGCATATAAGACTTAAGACATATCGAAAATTAATTCTCGCATTCTCAAATCTAAAAATCCATAAATTTAAAATTGGGGCTGTAAGTTTCAGAGGAACAGTTTTGACAAACAATCATTTTTTCCCAATTTCTGTAAAAAGCGATTAAAAATTAATTCACAATCAAATATTTAAGATTTTTTTTAATGATTTCCGAAGCTCTTGTACTATTATAAGAAAGAAAAGAACTTTCAATATGTAACTGTTAATGCGAATATATTTCAAATAATTGCCTTAACTTATTTTAAATATCACACTGGTTACGATTTAATGAGATTTTAACTTTACATATTTTCCTTTTATTACTAAATGAGGCTTTTCTACAAAGTTGTAAACGTGCAATAAAATTATAAAAATTCAGTTCAAGTGAAACAAAGATCAACTAAATAGAAAAATTTTGGAGAGATTCCATTCGACTTCCGGAGCATTTAGAAATTGATGACTCTTTAAATAAATATAAATGAGAAAAGTCCTTAAAAAAAACGAAGGGGTAAACCATAATAGGTGTTTCAGTATTTCTTCTTACGTTGTACATCGTTTAATGGATCGCAATCTATATAAAATATTCTGGTGCGTCTCTGTGCTCGTATTACCTGTTTTTCTCCTTTTCTTTCCCTTTTTTAACGTTTTAAACAATTTAGCATTGTTAAAGCAAACTTTAAATACTTTGAGCCCATAGACCGCAATGTATAAAAATTTTACTTTGTATTTCAGTTAAAAAAAAAAAATAAATAAATAAATAAATAAAATAAACTCTGTACTTATTTAAATTTATACAGCTCTTGTGACGATAACCTATAACATCCCTACCGGTTTAAATATTATTCGAATGTAGAGTTTAGACGCTAGCGCCCTTCAAATAATTCGTGTCTTGTCTATAATCCGTAATAATTAAATTCTTTTTTCATTTTGTTTCTGTAAAAAAAAAAAAAAAAAACTCTAAATTTTAAACTCATCAAAATCTATACAAGCTGAGCTGTAACATACTTATCAAGTTTTATATCAATTAAATAAGCCAATCAAATATCAATCGAACTAGATGCTATCACACTTTAAATAATTTGAATTTAATGGCTATAAAGATAAGGAATTTTCATTTATGTCAATGTAAGAAAAATACTATAAGTCTTACATTCATCAAAATCCATACAGTTCGTGCGACGTGACTTATTATATAATAAACAACTTTCAGTTCAATCAAAGTGTTTAGATGTTATCGTTTTCACACACACACATACATCACTAAAAAATAGCAAAAATGAATACAGGAGACCTCAAAACTTACAATTGCATCAAAATCTCATAGTCAAATATTTTCATGATTACAATACTTTCCTTACATAATAAATATTCGTAAACAAAAAAAAAAAAAAAAAAAAAAAAAAAAAGAGAGAGAGAGAGAGAGAGAGAAAAGAAAAGAAAAAGAAGACGAAGAGTCCCCGTTTAATAAAAGCTAGGTTTTTGCCAAAATGAAATATCGAGCAACTGAAAATATATTATAGAGCTGAAGAGTGAATGAAATCTAAAATCTATTGTAGAAATGAAAACTGAATGAAATAACTGTGTTTATACATTTAAAAACTTTTCTTTTATATAGAAATAAAATATTCATTTTCTATAAAATGGTGTTTAATGATAAAGGTTATAAAATTTAACTAAATCCCACAAATAAGTCATGTATCGTTATGATTTAAAAAATGCATTTTTCGCTTGTCGATGCAAAAGCGTTGACAAACACAAAGTTTCACGTCCTTTTATTTTATTTATTTATTTATTTTAGTGTGTGTGCGTTCGCGTGTTTGTCTTTATAAGAATTAAAAAATTCTAGGCGTTTTTTCTTTCTTTCTTTTCTTTTTTTTTTTTATTAATTACAGTATAATTTTATTATACTATTTTCATGCTTGATTTGGGGTGATAAGTTTCTAATTTTTCTAAAAATATTCATATTCAATTGAAATTTAGATATGTTTTTGAGGTGACTAATAGTAGAATCTTTACTAAAAAATATTTATCGTTATTATTATTGTTATCATTTAATAGACACTAGTTAATACCCGTCAAAATTTGTCGGATGATGAGCAACTAAAATCTTTTCACGGCATAAAGTTTAAAACCCCCTTGCTTTAATATTTCACATTGCTCTTAACCGGTTTTAAACCCCCTGCTTTAACCAATTTCCCATATTTATAAAAGCACTTGGATATAATCCAAAATATTAACTTATTGTAGTCTAAAAATAAACTGCAAATTGGAATAAAGTTAAAATTTGTTTTTGCTGGAATAGTATAACACTTTATTCTATCAAAATATTATATTTCAGCAAAAGATAAATAATAATTAAATAAATAAATAAAATAAAATAAAACCTCCTTTGATTTTAAATATTTATTTCCACCTTTTCTAAACAAAGTTTCAACTGATAAAAGTTAACTTTTAAAGAACTATAAACTTTGATAATTTGTTAATTTTAAAAGATTTTTTTTTTTTTTTTTTTTTTAAGAAATGGGAAAAAATAATTTTAAGAATATGGTATAATATATTGACATGGCAGCAGATGGCGCCACATCCAGTGTAAAGAAATTTTCGGCGAGCGAAAATGCATACGATGGTAACCGATACGTATTCGCGAATTGCTTTGTTTTTAATAGGTATACTTCCTTGGAAAATATGAATTAATCGTGTGAATTATTTTTATGATTGAGCCACAGAGTAATATTAACTTTAATTAGGCGTTAATGAGCTTTAATTAGGCGTCTGCAATAGACATATCAATATTAATGTCATCTGCTGGACCTATCATCGGTACTATTCGTATAGCACTGCATAAAAATAAAGAAATATTCCCGTTCCGAATTGGTTCAAAATTTTCTCGCGCATGCCCAGATCGTGCGATTTTGGTCTTACAGAAAATGCCTTGTGTTTTAATATTACAGATTTAACAGAACATTCAAAAGGTATTGAATACACTAAACTGGTAGACATGCTTAATGTGTTGTATATTGTTTATGAATGTATTTTTTATTTGATGCATTTTTCATATTAAAATATTATAAATCTGTTGCCCATATTACTTCCATTTTCCTACTACCGTAGGTAATGTAACTATTGTATTCGGTCTAAAAGTTCGATATCGAGTTTTCAACTGATTTACATGTTTTAAGGTCTCGTGAGTCCAAAAAAGGGGTTTTGGCAGTTGGTCAGTATGTGTGTATGCGTGCATTTGTGTGTGTGCGGGGAGAATCTTCTGACTATCCTATCTCCGAAACTAATAAAGGTAGAACGACGAAACTTCAGAATTCGGTTATGTCGGGAGTAGAGATATTTTTGACTTTTGGTGAAAATTAGAAAATCGGAAATGGAACATATGAAACCGGAAGGGGGATCGTAAGTCCGTATTTCAAAATGGCTTTCACGCTTTTCTTCAAAGTTGCAATATAAACACTCTATTAGATGTCCTTTCGAATGATATAGTTGGCTAGTTCAGGAAAATTGATAGGCGTCCTGTATAATTAGCTCAATTTCAGGTCTCGCAGGTGCGTTCCTTTAAAAACGGCTGTACGGATTTTCTTTCCTTCTTTCTTTTTTTTTTTTTTTCCAAACTCGCTGTATTAAATCTCTTTTAGATATCCTTTCGTACGTAATTGTTGTTTTCCGGTCAATAATTGATTTTTGTTAAGTTTTGGGGAAAGTCGCCCTACTAAAAATAATCTCAAGATTTTCTCTAAAAATATCTGCAGAATATCTTAAGCTATTTGGCCTATTCTTAAAAAAAAATTACAAAATCTCTTTATAATGTCTTGAAAATTTCTGAAGATATACTATAGTTGCTACATAAACTCCTTTTTAGATAACCTTTAGCATGTATTTTGTGATTATTACAGGAAAATTGACAATCATCCTGATTAGGTAGATCAGTTTTAGACCTCTGAAAGGGGTATTTCAAAAAAACGGTTCTACCGATTTCTTTTTTTTTTTTTTTTTTTTTTTACTCGCTGTGTAAACTGTTTGTATGTTCTTACACATGTATCGGTTTTCTCACACAGTAAAATTGTTAGGTGTATAATTTGTTATGCCAATTTTACGTTTTCCGGCGACATTTTATCCAAAAAGTGCATATGATTCATATAATAGTGGGTCATGGAAGTCGTGTGGTTGTTACACACCACATTTTTAAAATTTTATTTGCATATTTTATCCAATCATCTTTACTTGTATCGTTCACTAAAAGAAAAAAAAAATTATCATTAGTAATATTATTTATTTATTTATTTACTTATTTATTTATTAACATGATTTAAATTCTGAGTAAAAAATATATTTTAACAAAAGTTTATCTTCTTCTTTCTTTCTTTCTTTCCAGAGTAAGGAAGGGGGGAGTTGTTTTTAAATATTATTTCAAAATAAATGAAAAGTAAGAACTGACCAGATAGTCATTACATAAGTTGGCATGTTGTAACTGACATTAGAAATGAGGTTAATCTCCCATAATCGGATTCATTCAAGACGATAGGCATCAAAGACGCAAGCAACAAAAATACTATTTCAGAATAGAGTGCTCATTGGTTCGTTTCAGCGAGATTATTTAGGGATTATTGAACAGTTTTATCTAAATGCATACACATATACAAACAATAAAATGAATTTATTTGCCGAAATATAGTCCAAACTAGGGTTATGTCGTTTAAAAATCGACATAAATGTTAACAATATAATATAATAGGTATCATTAAAAAGAAGTTATTTTCAAGATGAATACAATTCACACACAATAATAATAATGATGATAATAATACATTAGTATCATGTATAGTTCTAATATCATATATAATAATAACAATTCCTATTAAATGGTGGTGCTTTATTATTCAATTAATCAAACACTAGGAAGGAAGACGTGAATGAAGGAACAAACAACCACATATGAAAATGAAGCCTTATATATGGCAAAAGATATTTAACAGTTCGTATGAATTGTTTCTGAAAATTTGGTAGTTGAGATCATATATAGCAAATACCATTAAAGAATAACAGAAAAAAAAAGTAACTAGAAGAAGGAGGAGGACCAAAACCCACTACGGCTTAAGACGGGTGTAGCGGGTTAAACAAGTTTTCCAGGCGCCCAACTTTTCCGAAATCCTCTGAAAGACCATATAGTAACAAAGTAAAAAGTTAAAGATAATAACTGAAAAAAAGAAAAATAAATAAAATAATAAAATAAAATAAAATAAATAAATAAAATAATTATAATAATAAATAATAAATTAAAATAAATTAAATAAATTAAATTGAATAAAAATAAACAAGATATAAGTATATAAGTATATATTTTAAATATATATGCGTAGTAAACTTTAAATATAAATACATTTAATGACTAAAATCATTAAAAAAAAATGTTAGGTACGCTTTCAAAACCAAATACGAAAAGTCATAACCAGATTACATTAAACATTAAAATTAAAAAAAGTCAAAGACAAGCATTATAATCTTTCAATTGAACCCCTATTCATTAATGCCAAGAAATTAACATTTACCTAGCAGCTATAGTTCTTACATTGTGCTGTCATATTTTTATATTATATATTATATTTACATATATTTTACGCAAATTCAATCTAATTTTGAGAACTACGTTTACATTGTTTACATTACATTAAATTTATAATGACATAAGTTAACTTGGCATGTACATTTACATTAGTTTGCAGACGATAAAAATAAAATGAAACTAGCTGAAACACGTCGAATTGGACGGTCAGTTTACTAACCGTAATGTTTCAAAAACCGTCGCATCGTTATTTAAATGTATTTCAAGTTAAATCATCTAATATGATTTAGGACATTTCACTTAAAAAAAAAAAAAAAAAAGAAGAAGAAATTCGGAAAAAACGCGCTGCAAAACCCACTTTCCTCCACCAGGGGGCGCAGTATGTTGTATACGAACATCACCAATTGCCTTGAATTTCCAAGACCTTTCAAATAAGGTGTCACATGGTGGTGCCAACTGCAAAATCCTTTAGTTGCACTTTCCACCGCCAGGGGGCACAGTGTATTGTGTACGAACATCACCAACGGTCAGGAAATACCAAGACCTTTAAAATAAGGTGTAACATGATAGGGCCTACTACAAAATTGCCTAGTTCCATTTTTCACCACCAGGGGGCGCACTATATTGTATACAAACATCCCCAATCAACCTGAAATTTCAAGACCTTTAAAATGAGGTGCTACATGTGTGGGTCTAGAACGGATTTCCCTCTCAAACTAATTTCGCCCCTTTCCCCTGCCCCCCTCCCCCCAGGGGAGGAACCGTTCGACTTTTTTTATTTTTCTCTTTTGATGGATCATCTACAGACCAAGACCTTTTTTTAGACACCTCAACCAAATTTTTACACCGAGCCGTTCGATCAATTTAGTTGACACAGACAAAAACATGTTTCAAATTAATATATAGATCATGTTAGAATAAGTAATTGAAATTTACATAAATAGAAATAAATCAAAATAGAAATTTAAACTTCATAGCAGTCGTAAATGAAAATTGCAGTCATAGAATCGCTATGTAGGATGACCATTTCGAAATAATGCAAACATTGACCCCTTTTTTTTTTTTTTTTTTTTTTTTTAAATAATTGTTCTTAGTTTTCTAGTGCAACTCAATCCCTAATATTTCAGAAAAACATTTTGATTGGTTAGACTTTAAGCCATTAATTTTCCCAGGAGAATCGGGAATCGGCAATTTGTACTTGAAAAAGTTTCCTCGTTAGACAGCGTTAGACATAAAAGTATACAATATAATAAAATTACTATAAACCCAACATCTTAGATATATTGTTCTATGCTAAGTGGACGCCCCGTTAGAATGCAAACATCTGCCTGTAAAACGGGTTTTACCTTGAATATAGAATAAGTGCAGGGAATGGAACTTTACCTCATAAATTTTCGAAGTCAAAAGTCCAGTCACGGAAAGTCAATTTTATCTAATAAATTTCTTCATTCATCCTAACTAAATACAAAAATTCAGTCAAACGTATAAACATTCGAGTTTTGATTGAGATTGCTTTATTTACTTTAGTTTATTGAGCGTTTTATATTTCAACTTTTAAAACAACTGTTCAAATAAGGAAGTAATATCAGTATGATATTATACGATTAATCATCTAATTTTGCTTAACGAAAAATATAAACGTAGAAATCTAAAAAATAATCAATTTGAATGTTCTATTCCATTGAAACGTTTGACGTAAAAATTTCATTTACTTTTCTTTTCGAAATATATTTCCCAATAGTATATATTTTTTTCTATACTAGTTTATAAAAAATTAGTCTTTCGTTAAACTTCGCACATTCCCAATGATTATAATAAAAGTTTCAGTATATTTTATTATTCAACTGAAAATGAAGTTTTTAAATTAAATTCGTCGATTTTTTCAAAATTTACGTTAAACATTAATGTAATAAAAATTAGGGCATGAATGATTTTATTACTGGCGAATTAAACTGTAGATGAATTCTGCAAAGATATATATATATATTTATCTCCATTACATCATATTAGCAATAAATTTTATGATTTCACTTATGATTTTATGCATCTTAAATAAAATAATAGTTTGTATAAACATCTTTACTTTTTTTTTTATATGAATTATATAGGATTCTTTACATAAAGAAAAAGCTTAAAAATTTATATCTAATCAAAAAGTAAGGTGTAAAAAGGATGGATAAGCAATTAATCAAAAGTGACAACCAGATGAAAGAGTAATAAGATAAATAAGTGCTCCATGAAAAATAATATTTAAATAGGCTATTGATGACTACTTACAAGAAAACATTCAAAAGGTGTCATCTTCAAAAAGTATTGAAAAAATATATGTGATTCTACTCTTCATAAAACACCAGAAAATGAAAAAATTATCGGCTGAAATTAATTACAGCGACCACAAAAAATTATCAAAATTAAGCATATTTGGCGATTTCACACTGCTAGGCGATTGATTTTGAGTACTTGGCGGAAAAGCAAAACACGGTTCTGTTCGTACACGGTAATCTCGGTGCTAGCAAACGTATCGCCTAACAGCGCTAAATCGCCAAATATGCTTAATTTTGATAATTTTTTGTGGTCGCTGTAATTAATTTCAGCCGATATTTTTTTCATTTTCTGGTGTTTTATGAAGAGTAGAATCACATATATTTTTTTCTATACTTTTTGAAGATGACACCTTTTGAATGTTTCCTTGTTAGACATAAAAGTATATTTTGTAATTAAATTAGTAGAAAATAAACTTTATAAAAACACTAGCAGTCTACCCATTAAAAAAAAAAAAAAAAAAAAAAAAAAAAAAAAAAATTAAAAAGGAGAAATTGAAAGCAAAACTAACTCATTTCACCTGCTGACCAGAGATATTTATTCTAAGTTCTGAAGAAGACCAAACTCTGTTCAAATCTATTGAAAAATTCTGTTGAAAATCACTGCGATTTTCCACCTGTGAACGGGTAGAAATGCTAGACACTCCCTTCCCCCATTTATCCCCTTAACGGCCCTCTTCACTTACCGTCGCCGGAAGCCCGAGCCAGTGTTATTCTATGGGGAAATTTTCTTTACAAATAACTTATTAACTATTACATATTTTTAAATTCTGTTTTCACATTCAGAAAATTCCCAACTGTTAAATTGACGGACCTTTTCTGAAAATATATTTTTTTAATTTTTAATATTTTATTTTGAAATTGCAAAATGAAAAAATTTCACATATTCAAAATTCGTATTTTGCAGCTTCAAAATGAAATATAAAAAATGAAAAAAATAATTTTTTAATAAAGGTCCGTCATTTTAACAGCTGGGAATTTTCAGAATGTGTAAACAGAATTTAAAAATATACATTAGTTAATAAGTTATTTGTAAAGAAAAATTTCCCATAGAATAACATTAGTTCCAGCTTCCGGTGGCGGTGAGTGAAGCGGGCCCTTAAGTGCTAAATTTCGGACGATTTTTATATTTTACCTTAATTAGGACATAAGAGGAGACTTTTTTTTTTTTCAAGCTTCGACAGAAAACCATTGCGATTTTCCCCGTGTGAAGAACGGGTAGAAATGCTAGACAACCCCTTTTCACACACTTAAGAGTTAACTTTCGTAAAATTTTATCTTTTACTTTAATTAAGGCCTAAGAAGAAACATTTTACAAAATTTAAAGCTTTTGTTGTAATTGTAACCACTGCGATCTTCCCCGTACAAAGAACGGATAGAACTGTTAGACCAATAAGACGACCCCTTTTCCTCCCCTTATGGACTAAATTTCGTAAGATTCTAATCTTTTACTTCAATAAGGGCCCAAGAAGAAACCTTTTGCCAAATTTAAAGTTTTTATTGGAAACTCCTTTTTCTTTTTTAAGAGCGTTTCCATTCGAGAATTATGTTTTACAAATGAATTATTTTTGAGATAATTCATTTGTAGCAAACGCTAACTGTTCAAATTTTGTAGGCTTATCAATAAATATTGGTGAGGGGGGGGGGGATGAGACTTATTTTATTAATATAAAAAGCATTTACATATAGTGACCAGCCAAGCAGGCAAAGCTAGAAAGTTCGTAATAAATCTGAAAATAAATAAATAAATAAATAAATCAGTGAAAACCTCATTTAAAGTCCTCGCTACATTCAGCAGTGGTTTTTCCGTCCGCAACATGACGGAATTGAGTCCCCACTGCCATCGGCAGCGCTTTACCCGCTTTCAACTCCCTCCTTCCGCGTGAGTAAAGTTAGAAGCTTCGTAAAATCCCATCAAAGTGCATATTGCGTACACTTAACCAACACCCACACACCAAAACTCGCTATTCTGAAGTAATTAAGAGCAGAGTTAAGCTTGAAAACGTGTTTTTTGCAACGCCCGCTACAAAGAAGGGAGGAGTGGGTATTTTCGCAAAATCGCATTATAATGCGTGTTGGGCACACATAACCAGCCGACACATAAAAAAATCGCCTTCCTGAGATAATTTGGATAAGAATTACGTTTGAAAACGTATATTTCCCCTCCCCTGCTCTTAAAAATAGAAAGAGGGGGGGATTTCACAAAATCCCTTTATACAGCGTGTTGGAAAGGTATAAGCAACCCACACATCAAAAATTGCCTTTCTAAGATAACTTGGAGCACAGTTACGCATGGAAACAAGCTTTTGTCCTCCCCCCACCACCACCTCCCAAAAGGGGTGTAGGGAGGAATTTCGCAAAATATCTTTGTGGTGTGTGTTGAGTACACATAACCAATCGACATATCAAAAAATCGCTTTCTTGAGATAATTACGTGCAGAGTTACCCTTGAAAACGTGTTTTTGACATTCCTCTCCCGTCCCGAAAGGGAGGAAGGGCAAATTTCACAAATACCTTTAGAGAACGTGTTAGGTGCGCATAACTAACCCACAGATAAAAATTAATCGTAATAATATAATTTGAAGCAAAGTTACTCACGGAAACGTATTTATTGCCCCCCTCCCCCCCCTCACACACACATACACACACCGCCCGCAACGAGAGAAAAGGGGAAAATTTAGCGAAATCCCCTTACAGTGTGCGTCGCGTCGGTTATACATAAACAACGCCCGCTTCAAAATTCGTAACTTCAGCTCCTATAGGTTCCCGGGGACAAATTTAGAGCTAAAAGGGAGGGTCTCGAATTTGCCTCCTCGTAACCCCCCTCCTTAAACAAAAAATAAAAAAATGCAAAAAAACAAAAATTATTTTTTTGGAATATCCTCAAGAAGACGCACGGCCGTTTTTAACACCTTTGTGCCATTATTGGTAGAGTTTTACTCCTAAAATCCGGATTTTACAAAAATTTCCACCTGAAAATCGTTTTTCCCCTAACCCTCTTAAATATTAAAAATTTCAAAATCGCTGATTTTCTTTTTTTCTTTTTCTTTTTTTTTTTTTTTTTTTTTTTTTTTATTTTACTCAATTCTAGTCTCCTCATGTGCAATTTCTTCACCGTAAAATAGTTTGGAGCTGAGTTATACATATTCACCGACCACATTTCCTGAGACCATGGAAGCCTCTGCGCAAATCCTGACTCAACGAGACCAGTGTTAAAATAGGGGGGATGGTCATCTGATTCAGAAAAAATAAGCGATATGAATGTTCCGATTGACTGGATGTTTTCCAAATTCCAACCTGTTGGTCAATTTGACACCCCTCCAAACTTTTGGACTTGTTCTCACTGCTAGTTTTAAGAAACGTGGTTACACTATACAAACATGATTTTCCCTCCTGTCCTCCAGGGGAGAACAGGGTGGGGCACATATTCAAAATTTTCCCTTGCACTCAGGAGCGTGTCTGTGCGCCTCCGTTTTGTGCTATCTGGAGGTGTGGTGTGTCAGTCGAGCATTATGTGTCAAAGAAGCAGACGTAGCAACCCTGCCACTCCTGATCCGTTCTGAGATGACACATTGTTGCTGATGTAGAAGGAGCCTGCAGCCTCCAATGGACGATGTTTGAAGACTGAACGAGCCATCTGACACAGCTCATTCTATGTAGCGACTAGGCAACAGTCTGGTTGTAGTCAGCCATCATGCAGTGATCTGGCGATTATTATTATTCGCTCCGGAGGATAAGCATCCAACCCGTGAAGCTTGGCCGTGCCCAGGCAGGCAGGGGCTGTCCAAATGTTTCTGAGTCTCTGAGAACAGGGTGGGGTGGGGGATTTCGCAAAATCCCGTCATAGCGGGAATCAGAGTCCTAAAGACAAAACCTGCACAACCAAAATTTGTGACTATCTGCCATAGAATGACCATGGTTGTGTTCAGTGAGCGAGTTTACTCTTTCATATGAAGATTTTCCACACTAAATGAAGGTAAAGGTCCCACTAGAATGAAATATCTACCTGTAAAACGGGTTTTCCCTTCAAGATAGAACAAATGCTGGAAATAGTCACGAAAAAGATATTTTATCTAATGAATATCTTCAATCTGTTAAACTTCATACAAACTTAAGAAACTACGCATATATATAATATTTGATTTTTATTATATATTTAAATACACACACAAACATATATATCTATATATATATATATACGTATATGTTGTGTGTGTGTGTGTATTTTTTTTTTTTTTTTCAAACATAACACAGGAAGAAATAGAAGATTTATTTAAGAGTGAAAAGATATACAGAATAAAAAAAAATTAAAGCGAGTAGTATTCAGCACTCTTCAGGGGCATTTTCAATTATTGTATGCAAATATACACTGCGTAAAAAAAGTAGAAGGACACTAGATATTTTTAGAATAAAAGAGAATCTTTTATTTTTAGTGAAATTATTTTTATGTGTAACATTTTAAAGATCATTTAACCAGAAAATATCAGTATCATTATCATGATTTTCAAAAATAAATTATTAAGGACAACAAAAATAGTTTCTACGTTTTTAAACTCTGTAAAAAAAGTAGAAGCACAGTAATACAAAATATAAAATATAAGCGATATGCGTAAGTAATACTCTTCCCATTAGCTCTTTTAACTTCGAATACTATATTTGGAAGTGAATCATATAAAGATTGGATTCCTGTTTAGCAAAAATTAGCCTATGACCTATTCAAACCATATGTTTTCCACGTTGTTAAGATCAGGGCTTTTAGCTGACCTTTGCTAAAACCTGCACATTATTTACTGAGAACCAATTTTTAACTCCATTGTTGGTGTGAATGGAGGCTTCATCTTGTTGAAACATCCACTCTTCTCCTCTTAATTCAGAGCCATAAGGAAGAAGCTCAGAATTCAATACTTCAATATAGTATGTATATTTCTGCCTACCACTGAAAATGACCAGGCTTGTTCTTCTTCCATATCCAAATACTTAAAAATCCATCATGCTCCATCCCATTTGTCGAGTTGAATAAAATTCTTCTGCATTACTCAGACAATGCCAGTGTTATTGGTAACCATCTAAATCGTCTAAGTTAAACTTCTTCTCGTCTAGAAATATTATAGAAGTCCCATCTGAGGTCCATGACATGCTTTATTTGGCCCATGATAAACGGTAATCAATCTGTGTTTTTTTCCACTTTGGATGATGCTTCCGCTTTTTCAAAATGAATTATTTGGATCTTGTTATGTAGTTGTAAACTGTTTGCCTTGACACATGAGTAAGTCCTGACTGATTTTGGACCTTTGCGAAACTTCTACTGCTTTTTAAAGCTCATGAGCAAGTTTTCTTCTATCCTAAGGAGTTAAATTTTTAGGCCTACCAGTTTTCTTTCTTTTCCTATTTCTATCTGGCTTTCTGATAAAGTTAGAAACTGTATTGGGGAGGACGTGCAGTATGCGAATAATCAGTCTAACAGCTTTACCATTAATTTTATATGTAACAATTTGCCCCTTTTGGAAATAATTTAAAGGCATTCTTCTAGGCAGTCTGAAAAGAAAATAACAATGCAATTTTTAACAAAATACGTTTTCCTCAACAAAAGAAGTTAAATTTTTTTCAATATTTACCCTTTCCTTCGTGCACAGTCCGCCAAATAACAAATTTTGAAAAGTGTCCTTCTACTTTTTTTAAACTCTCGAAATCATGAATATTAGTTTTTCTACAATACATAAATCAGCATTTGTAGTAGAGATTTCATTTTTACGTGAAATTAAAAAAAAAACTTTGTTAAACAAAATCTGTATAGAAACCTAATAATATAAAATAATAATAAAATTCTAATCCAGGATAAGAATACGGAAAATAATTTACAAAAAACAACTGTCCTTTTACCTTTTTTTACACAGTTTAAGTGAATTGCTCTAGATTTTTAGCATTAAACCAAGAAATTACTGAAGTTAATGCCGGATTCACGTAAGTATTTAACACAATGTTGCGTATGTTGAACACACAGCAAACAAAGGGAAATAGAGAAAAGCATATTATAAATAATGCACAATAGGCTTTCAACAATTCTGTAATAAAATAAAATAAACAGTGTAAAAATAAGAAAACAATAATATATTTATGTGTTAAATTAAAAAAAAAAAAAAAAAAAAAAAAAAAAAAAACGCAGCTACAGATTAATTTAAGAATTAGTTAAAAAACCCTAAGCCTATTTTTGTTTTCTAAGTAATAGATATAAATTTTCTGCACAAAACAGAATTTAATTTAATATGATAGGGTTTATTTTAATCTATTCTTAAATAAAAGGGCTGGCAGTAACTGTGTTTCATCCACTAGCATCCCTAACTATATTCATTTCTTAAAATTTCTTTAGTATAGCTTTAGTATAGGAGCCCCTTGACGGCTTTTAAATTTTTGTTGTCATTCTAGCGATGAATTAAAATGTCTATCGCAATGCATAAATAAAGATCTTGGCGAGAAACGTCCGATCTCCTTCGATGCCAAATTTCAAATTTCGCCAAAAGGTTCTATACTGAAGCTGTTCTATTTCTTTAGAACAATTTTTCTCAATTTATTTTAATTACTTAAAAAAAAAAAAAAAAATGCTTGCACGTTTATTTGTTTTTTCCGACATAAAAAGGAAAATGCTTTTTATTTATTTTTGGCTCATAAATTATAGAATCTTTCGATATACAGTTTTTACGATTTTAATAAATTTTTAATAGCCAGATTTATGTCACAAAGTTTGTTTACTTTCAGAAATTTCCATTACTTGTATTAAGTTTGCCTTTTCCATTTATTTTAATTTATTAGAAATTGCCATCAATATTTTAGAAACTTTAACTTTGTTTTCGGTAATTTTTAAAAGGTTAATAATAAATATTTTCAAACCAATTTCTTAATTAACTAATGACGTCATATCCTTCTGAAATCATAATAAATACATGCTATTTAACCTTAATTTTATTTTATTTTTTTTTTTTCAACATATGTAAATAATAAAAATACACCGTTTTGTACTGAAACTAAAATTTAATTACATTTTTTCTAAATAACAATTCTGGTCGCAACTACATTTGTTTGTTGTGGATGAAATAACCCCCTGCAACGTTCTAATATCATATGACAAATCTTTAAATTTCAAGCTGCAGATAATTACAAGAGTAACATTTCAAAGCATTATAACAAATTTCTATCCATGTTTAAACATCAAAATTTCGCGGCAACTAGCTTGTGTTTACTTCAATATTTCCCGGCAATCAGTATTAGAAAATGTTAATTAATCTTAAAAGGGTGTGTTTCTTAAGTGTAAAGATTTAGATTAAAACACGCTAATGAATCAATACAAAAAGGAAAATATTAGAAGTAAGTATCATACAAAACTTTCTCTTCTGTGATATATAATAATAATAATAATAATAATAAAAACTACCAGGAATTTTTATTAGGATTGTTTTACTATACAAATAATAAATTGTCTTCAAAAGCATCTTGTTTTTAATTGTTTTTATTTTATTTATTTATTTTTTATTTAACAATTTATTTAATTTAATTTAATTTAATTTATGTATTTATTTACCAGAAGAAAATATTTTACAGTTTTTAAAATTATAATTGAAAAATGTGGAACAAGAGTTTTCGAGAAAATTTCAGTAATATTAATAATAATAAATAAATAAATAAATAAATAAATAAATGATAATAACAATAATAATGTGGTATGCTACCCACACTATTTTCTCTTATGCTACACTTGTATAAAGATAAATTGTTACAGTTTAAAGTGTATGATAAGAAATGCTTTATTTAAACATTTCCATAATCTTTTTAAAATAATTCAAAATTGTATCAGATTTTTTTTTTTTTTTTTAAGTATCTATTAATTATTTTTATTCTCCATAAATTTAAAAAAGTTACTGTCGCTGGCAGGGTTTAAAAAAAAAAAAAAAAAAAAAGTTTTTAGGGGGGTTTATGGGATTTTTGGGGTTTAATTGGGGTTTTTATATTAAACGTAGAGTAACACTACTGGGGGTACAACTATATAGTATTTCCCCACAGCTGAATTTGGCGATTTTTCTTTGGTGCCGATTTGAACGATAACGATGTCGTTCTGAACTGTTTGCGATATAATATGGCAACCTGCATGCTATTTATTTTGGATTTATGATTTTATGATTTATAATTTAGCTTATGATTTTATCCTTTATGCTATATGATTTATGATTTTTAGATTTATGATTTAGCCATAATCGCCAAAAATAAATCGCCAAATTCAGCTGTGAGGAAATACTATAGTTGTTCCCTACTGGGTTTGAATTTTAAGTTTATTTCAAAAGAGAACAGTTTTAGACTAAAAGAAAACTTATTACAAAATAATAGTAATTAATTAAAATTAATTAAAAGTTAAATGACCTTTATATTCTTAAGATGCTAAAATGTTTCGGTGAAAAAGTTATTTAGTACGTCTTTATATACGAACCATTTGTCCGTTTTCAGTATAAAGTTTCAAATAATATTCTCACAGGATGTCAAGTTTAAAATTCCTCCAAATACCTGTTTTTGAGCTCCTCATTACAAACACACAAACCAGTCACTAAAATCCTTATTCAAGGAAAACGTGCAATTATATCAATAATTAGGTTTCGAGCATTACATTCGAAAACAATACTTTCTCGACTCTACCCTATGTCAGTAAGAGAAAATAAAAAGGGAAATGGATAACTATTTAAATGTTTTATCTTGTGTAGTTTCAAAACACTACTACATATCAACATTCCATAAATTACAATGATATTTAAATTTTCTTTACATATTGTAATTCTTTTTTTTTTTTTTTTCATTCGCTTTGAGCAGGTTTTTAAAACCAGCAATGACTTTTCTTTGATTTATTTTGCTTTTATGTTGCTTCTAGGAAACATAAATTAAAATTTTAAAAAATTAAACGAGATATATGAAGGTAATTAGTGTTTAGAAATATTCAAAACGAGAAAAGAATGTTGATTACACGAGAAAACGCATTTCATGACCCAATAAATAAACACTTTCACATTAAAATGGATAGTTATTAGATTTTAATAATTATTAACTTTTTTTAGAAGGGAAAAAAAAAAAAAAAAGGTGGAGAACACAAATGAATAAGTTTAAAAAAGTAATTTAACATAAAAAAAAAAGGTATATATATATATATATATATATATTGCTGCTGTAATTTAATCTAGCATTTTGTGGAAATTTTTCTTCTATAAAATGTTAAATATTTCAACACTAAAATCCTGTTAGTTAGTGTCCGTATTGCGAGCAATGTAAATAACAATTTAGTCCATTTCTATCCAATAGAAGTTGAGAATCAACCGTAATGTTCGAAGGGGAAAATGAAAAGAAAAAGAGAAAACAAAAAAGAAAAGTAGCATATAACTATATTCCACATCGAGTTATCCAAACCGAAATCAAATTAATGAAGTAGATAATTATAATTATTTTACAAATCGTTTGATAAAATTATACGGCATACAGGAAGAAGTATAATTATGTCGGGAGCAAGGCGATCTATACTAATTTCTAATCATTACTAATTTATGCAATATAACAAAAATCAATTTTCATGGACGACGGTACATTTCTTGTTCTTCTTCTTCTTCTTCTTCTTTTTTTTTTTTTTTTTTTCTTTTTAATTAATCATTTCTTTAAATTTCCTTCAAAGATAATAAATCTAGCTGTAAGCTTGCATATTATTCCGAAGTGCATTTATCAAACAACAATAACAATAATAATGACAAATAATCAAATCTTATATATATTATAAATGTGAATGTCCGTTTATTTGACTGAGTTTCACGCTAAAACTGCTCGATGGATTTCGATAAAATTTGTTATGGAGATAGCTTATACCCTAACTTAAAAAGTTGGCTACTTTTTATTCCGAAAAAAAAATTTGTTTTTGCGATTTTTATGCATAAAATAGCAATTTTGTAAGCTATCAATAGCAAAAAATTAGCCATTTAAATTTATCCATAATTTAATTGTTGCCAAAAAAAAAAAAAAAAAAAACGAATTTATTTATTTTTTTCAACAGGAAAATAAATACATTTATCTAAACGTGAACGATAAAAATTATAAAAAAAAATTATGCATCTCACAAAAATTGACGTAATTTTTAATTAAAAATTTCTTTTACACATTGATAAAGTGCTAATACGCAAGCGAAGTGATGACGTCACTGGCCGTACGTGGATGCAAGAAAAATATTTCCTATGTTAAACGTCCATTGGATTTTTTGTAAAAAATTATTAAAAATCGAGGAAAATTATTTCCCGATTTTAATCCCCATATTTAGGTATGTATTAATTATCATGTCCATGCGTTAGATTAAGTTATTTTTGTTGTAAAATTGACAAATTTGAATTTTTAATTTCAAAACTCTAGGGAAAAAAAAAAAAAAATGGCAAATTTCCATATTCGATTGAAAACACGCAAACATTTCATTTTAAAAGATGATATTTACACAATAAATATCCAACTAATATACTAATTAAAAGGAAAATGATAAATATTCTATCATAATTTGAAGTCAAATTTGTATTCAAATGTCTAAATAAGTATCTGATATAAGATACTAATATGTTGCAGCGGAATAGATTTGATATCGGTCATCCTTAGCAGAAAAAAAAAAAAATATCGACAAATTATTTGGCGAAAATAATTTAATTCCTTTCAAAAATCATGGTTATTTTAACAACTTATATTAAGAGAGTAATGAATAATATGAAACAATATTTGGTACAATGCATATTACGAAAATATACATCTGGCATGCATATTTTCGTATTACGTTTTTGATCACCAAATACAATAAGCGCCAAGAGCGACAGAGTTTTGAAATTTAAAATTAAATTTTTGTCAATATGACAGCAAAATAACTCAATCTAACACATGCATATGATAACTAATCTATACTAAAATTATAAATTCGAAAGTTTGGATGGATGTTTGTTACTCAATCACGCCACAACGGCTAAACGGATCTGGATGAAATTTTGTACAGAGATAGATAATAGTCTGGAATAAGACATAGGCTACTATTTATACCGGAAAAAATGTAAACTTTTAATTAATCTTCTATATAATATAAATATTTCTTCTATAATAAAACTTTAAAATAATTTGTTTTAATTTCTAATTGTTGCCAAAGAATATTTCACGCGAATAATAATAAAAAAAATAATATTAAATTTGCTTAGGCACATGACAACATAACGTCATTATCAAAATTAAATAATAAGAAAATGAAAGCTAATTCAGATCTGTATCAAAGAGCTTTATTAGTTGATAATCCTGGGTATATTTTTAATTTTAATACTGAAGTAGATAGGACATTTTTGGCCAAGGACTCTAATTTTTGTGACAGCAACCTTAAGCCAAGTAGTCCATAAAATATATAAACAAATCTGTACATATAAAAGAGTAAACTCAATGATTCACTGACTCAACACTGCCATGACGATTCTGTGGGAAAGAGGGTCACAAATTTTAGTGACCAGGTTGGTTTTCGGAGCCTGACCCCCACCTAAGACGGAATTTTGCAAAATACCCCCCTGTCTCCCTTGGGGGGCAGAAGGCTTAACTCGGCTCCAAATTACTTAACGGTGAAGAACTTGCAGATGGAAAGACCAGACTTGAGTACAAAAAAATTATTTTCTGCGATTTTGGAATTTTGGATTTTTAAGGGGGGGAGGGAAGGGAAAAGGTTTTGGAAGAAAGGTACTCAACACACGAGGAAATCGAACTGAACACACACTACAAAGGGATTTTATGAAATTCCACCCTACCGCCCTTTGGAGAATGGGGGGCAAAAACATGTATTCATGCGTAACGCTGCACTAAATTATCTAAGGTTGGACATTTTTTATGTAAGGGACGATTATATGTATCTAACTCATAGTATGAAGAGATTTTGCGAAATTCCCTCCTCCTTCCATCCTTTAAGAACGGGGGGAGAGATTAAAAAAAAAAAAAAAAAAAGTTTTAAAGCATAGCTCAGCTTTAAATAATTTCATGATCTCAATTTTTTGATGTGTCGGTTAGGTATGTGTATGCAACATGCAATATAAAGTAATTTTGGAAATTTACCCCCCCCCCTTCCTCTTGGGGCGGGCGGGGCAAAAACCACATTTTGAAGCTTAAATCCGTCCAAATTACCTAAGAATGGCGAATTTTGGTGTGTGGGTGTTATTAAGTGTGCGAAATATGCACTTTGATGAGATTTTGTAAAACTTTCAACTGTAACCGCGAGGGAGGGGGAGTAAAAAGTAGGTAAGGGACTGCCGAAGGCATTGGGCAACTTAAACTTAGATTTTGACGGATTTCAATGACTTTTTTTTTTTTATAAAGATATTTTATTAATATTAATGATATGCTGTTTTGGGGATTCATTTCAATATAATGACCAGCGAAGCGGGCAAAGCCTGCTAGTAAATGAATAAAAAGGAAATTATATAAAAATGACTCATTATATATTTACGCTTTTTATGTTAATTTAAATTTGCCCTAATGTAGGTTGACCATATGTCCACGAATCTCGAGGACAAAACTACCTTCGTCCCCAAAAAATTACAACACATTTGGGGACGCCTGTTATAAAGTTATTAATGCTTTATGATAATAATTTATTATATGTATAATAAATAAGCTGAAATAAGTTCTTTTAAGTGCTTTATACATAAAAATTACTAAAATTTTTCAATTTAAGGTGATTTAATTATTATTTTATTTTTTTGTCCTCGAAATTCGAGGACGCCGCTATCTTTGTCCACAAATTCAATGAAAAAAATATGGTCACTCTATCCTAATGCACAGTTGTTCATCAATTTATGACAGGGGTTGTTCTCTAATTTAACAATTATTATTAAAATTTTTAGATAGAATATATCATTACAAAAACTTTTTCCATTTTTTTTCTTCTAAATACACGAGACTGACCATTCGTAATGCAATTTCAAAACTTTATTTTTTATTTATTATCAGGAGGGAAAAAAAAAAAAAAAAAAAAAAAAAAGCAAACTTTTTACATAAAAAATTCTTTGATATTTTTTGTGAAATACCTAAGATTGAAATTGTGCGGTTAATCCTTGTTTTACTACTAGTTGCATTTGTTCCCATACTAAATTTGTCTTTGTGTATAGTTTTTAATACTTTATCACCCAGAATGCTTCACTAATTTCAAAACTTTTATATGCATTTATTATCAGTTAAAACTCATATAAAAGACATTTTGAAAGCAAACTTTCATAAAAAAGTCTTTAATATTGTTAAGAAATATTCGAGAACGTTGCTGTTATTCAATGTTTAAGTATAGATATCAAAAGATTTTCAATTTAAAATTAGTTTTACCACGCTCCCCCCCCCCCCCCCCCCCACACACACACACTTTCATACCGGTCGTAGAAGCCGGAATATTTTTACTTATTATTATTATTTTCTAAAAATCCTTTACGCGTTTTTAAATCATTTTATGCTAAATATTTTTATAAGCCGTGCTATTACCCCCCCCCCCCCCACAAAAAAAAATAAAATAAAATAAAATAAATAAATAAATAAATCGAACCTAATTTATGCCTATAATTTTATGTCATGAAATAAAAATTATGAAATTGATACTTGCAAGTAAATTGCGACTATATAGCGTATAAAAAAAATTGTACTGATTTCGATTTATGAAATCCTATGTTTGTACCAAAAAAGTTTAATTTTTCATTTTTCAATCCACAAAAATATCATAAAATATATATATATATATATATATATATATAATAATAATAATTTGGAAAATTTAGGAAAATGAACTAGAAGTAAAATAATAATAATAATAATAAATTGCAGCTTCGATTCAATTATAATTCAATATATTTTAAATCATAATTAGTATTTCTATTTTGTTTTATGCTCAAGAAATTTTACATTAAAGTTTTGATCATTCGTGACTAAAATAATTTTATACATTATTGAAAATATCATTATTGTAAATATTTGATTTAAGGACCCGCTTCACTCACCGCCGCCGGAAGCCGCAGCTAATGCTATTCTATGGGAAATTTTTCTTTACAAATAACTTATTAACTAGTACATATTTTTAAATTCTGTTTTCCCATTCTGAAAATTCCCAGCTGTTAAATTGACGGACCTTTTTTAAAAAATTATTTTTTTAATTTTTTATATTTTATTTTGAAGCTGTAAAATACGAATTTTCAATATGTGAAATTCTTTCACTTTGCAATTTCAAAATAAAATATTAAAAATTAAAAAAGTACATTTTTAAAAAAGGTCCGTCAATTTAACAGTTGGGAATTTTCTGAATGTGAAAACAGAATTTAAAAATATGTATTAGTTAATAAGTTATTTGTAAAGAAAGTTTCCCCATAGAATAACATTGGCAGGGGCTTCCGGCGATTGTAAGTGAAGAGGGCCGTTAAGGGTGATATTTCATTTATAGAAGATTCTTAAATACACTATCTAGCAATAAGTATTTGGACACTTTAGAATTTAGACGTTTTGTCAAATATCTAAAACAATTCTTTGTGAATTATCTTGAAACTTTAGGAGTGCAAAAAACATGTTATATCTCACATACTTCAGCAAAAGTTTTATCCTGAAGAGGAAACGAGGAACAGTAAAAAATTAAACAAAAATGAAAATGTTTTGGATCACCCTGTAAAAAGTAATGCTTGAAATGTGTTTAGGTTGTAGAATGTGATTAGGTGGATTGTTTTAATTATCTGTATAAATTTTTATGAAGCTACCACATACATTCATGGAGATATAACGACTTCTTTATAAAATTACAAATAAAATTATCACTTTTTTAATTGTAACACGTAGAATATTAGGCCCAGTACAAGGCTATTTTCAGGAAACTTGGCGTACTACATTAGACAGCATACAGCAATCCAGAATGCAAAAACGTTAAATATCTTATTAAATATGAGATATGAGCATTTTTACTAAATAATTTTAACTACGCATGCGCAAGCTTTTAAAAAAATTCATTTGCATAACTTAATAGCCAAAAGTACTACTTATATGAAAACCCCAAACAAATATCGTGTTAATTAAAAAAATTATGAGAGATAGAATGAACAGAATTTTAGTTCATCTTAAAGAAAAAAAAAAAAAAAAAAAAAAAAGGAAGATGCGTCAATATTTATTTACAATCGGCGAAAATTATATTATCATTGATTGAATCAAAATAAAAAATGCGAGTAAAACCCCTTATAGTTTAGCTTTTATTTTGAGAGAACTGAAATTCTGTTCATTCTGTCTGTCACGACTTTTGTAATTTACACGATATTTATTTGGGGTTTACATATAAGTAGCTCAATACTTTTGGCTATTAAATTATGCAAACATATATATATATATATATATATATATATATTAATCTATCGCATGCGTAGTTAAATATTGTTTAGTAAAAATGCTCATATTTCGTAAGATATTCAACATTTTTACATTATGATTACAGTGTGCCATGTCTAAATATAGTATACCAAGCTCCCTAAAAATGGCTTTGCACTGAGTCCAATACCCTACGTGTTATATTTAAAAAAGTGGTTTATTTATTTATTTATTTATTTATTTTTACCAAAACACAGTCACCATTGCATCTTGCAAAGGTTTGGGTTTTGCATAATTGCCGGCTTTTGTGAAATTTTAATACTACTATTTTTGTAGAAAAGTTTTTGCTTCATTTCAACACTAAAATGATTCAATTAAATTACACAAAGAAAACTATTATAAAAGAAATATATTAAAAATGCGCAAATGTTGGCAGCCAGGGTTTTTGGGCACTTGCTCTGCAGTCATTTTTGGCACATTAGGTCTTAAAAACTGAGACTTACAGCTTAAAGTGTATTTTGAACCATTAAAAACATACATGCCAGTGCCAGAACCAAAATTCAAAGCCATTCGAAGGAAAAACTGGGGAGAATGTCGAAATCTTCGGGAAGAAAGGAAAAAAAAGTAATAAAATTTAGTTCATTCTTATTTATTTATTTTGTGAACAATGAAAATAAACGATATGTTTGCTTCCAGTTGACCCATATGTACGGTTCAATCACTCATTTTAAAATTATTCACGATTTCTTTTGAAAAATACTCATATTGTAATCTTATACCCTGATAAGAGAAGAAGAAGTGATGATTCTACATATACAAAAATATTTCATCTTTATTGCTTATTAGTATTATAAACAAAAATTTTAATTTTACAGTGATTGGTTACAAATAATCATCATTACGTCAGAAATTTTTATTCTATGCTACCCTATTAAAACTTATGATAAAGCGAGACGACAAAGACACCTGTTAAGCGACATGTACCAAAATTTGATAAACACCAATTTGTATTAAGTTGCAGCTAAAAATACATTTTCATGAAATTCTGCACATGAGTTCTTGATCTAGAACTGCCACAAAGTTTTTCGTACACACACAGCAAACAGAAAGACATACTTCGAATGCTGGGTCAAAATGTGTTCAGGACTTAAAATGCGTAAAAATTGTCAAAAACCTGAAGTGAAAAAAAAAAATTACGATTCTAATACTTTATTTTTATAAATATAAAAGAAAGTGTTTTTAACACTTTCCAAAATATAAAGTTGAAAAGAGTTTATGACTTTAGTTTGTAGGTCTGTCTATCCGTCTATTCGTGCTCTAACCCCCGTAAATATTCATGGAATTTCTTGAAATTGATAGATGTTATTCAATTTAACTATGGGATGTTCTCTATTGAAAATGGGGTAAATACCACCACTGGTTTGTGTAAGGGACATTTGAAAGAATCCCAAAGCATTGCGTTCTATGAGAGGTATTCCTACAAATCCCATTTTAATACTTTTATTTTGAACAAATCATAATTAAAGTGACAGTATTCATATGCACCACAGAATGTTTTCTGCATAATACAGTATAATTAGTATTAAGATACACAGGGCGACACAAAAATATTCAGTTACATTAATGCCCATGAATGGAAATTGTTGTAATTGAATTTTCGTTTGAATTAATCGTTTTTAATATTATGTAACGAAATTTAAGAGTGATTATTATTTGAATTAATCTATTTGTCTAACTTTCTGTTCATCTGTCTATCCGTGCTTTACCGTAAATATTCATGGTATTTCTTGAAGCTGATATATGTTATTCAAGTTCACTGTGGAATGTTCCCTATTGAAAATGGTAATACCACCACTAGTTTGTGCACAAGGATACACGAATGAATTCCAAATCATTACGTTCTGTGAGAGGTATTCATATAAACCGTATTTTTATTCCTTTATTTTGCACAAATCACAATGAAATTGACGTTTATAATTCGTATGCATGGAAACATGCTTTTTGTACAATATTGTAGGAAAAGCATAAAGATTTACAGTGTCACATAAAAATATTCAGATACATTAAGGCCTATAATCGAAAATTACCTTTTAATGGTATTTAAACATACCATAAGATATGATTAGATTACGTTTTACAAGCCATGAGACATTAAGATTTATAGTGATAAAACAATGTAATGCTTTTTTTATTATTTACAGAGATAGACTAATATGTTCAGGTACATAAAAGGCTAAAAATGGATATTAATAGAATTGTATTTCCGTTTGTATTAAACATTTTTAACCCTTTTTAATTATGATTCAAGCTAATTATGAATTCAGTCTGTCTATCTGTCTGTATTTCTGTCCTTTTGTCCTTCTGTCTGTTCTTAGTGGGATGACATAAGCAAAATATACTGAAGTTTAAACGATGCAACGAGTACTTACAGTTAGAAAGTATTAATAACATATATAAATCACATAATTTATTTATTTTAATGCGTTATTTAAATTAGGAAATTTTTATGATTTTTTTTTTTTTTTTTTTTTTTTCACTAGAATATTTCATTTTGGAAATTTTAGTAAGCGGTGATTATGATTTAATTTTACCCTTATAGCTACACATTTTTTGTCTATCGATATACTCGTATAGAAACAAGAAGCAAATCTGAAGATACCCCGGATTGCAAAAATTTCTCTACCTCGCAGATTAATATGCGCTGCTTCGAAAAGATTTTGACATTTTTACTCTATTAATGATTCTGAAAAGCAATTACTTCCTAATGGAGTCTTAAAATGACATTAAAAAAAAAAAAAAAAATCTCTGGGGATAGCGAAAGATTCTAAATTCAATAATAGTATCTCGCCTTCTTCAATTACAAGATGGTGGATAACTGAGAATCTAATGTTGTATTTATCTTATGTCTGAATAAATATAATCTTACTTATCAAATAAGAGCGCTTTTATCTTATTTAAAATATGCGTTATTAAATCATTTACTTTTTAATGAAAACTTTTTATTTAAGCACTTATTTATTGCCTTTCATGGCAGAAAACGAACAGCATTTTATATAGTCTTGCAAGGAACATCAAGAAGAGATATTACTCTCAATTAATATAAATTTTTAACAATCGGAGGCGAAAAGTTTTGAAATAGTTTTCGAAATTTCTTTCTGGCAACCCCTTTCGGTCAGTGGCCTCCACCAGGCGCCAATCGTCTGCTGGAAGTGGCCAGACAAACTTTCTTGAACGACCCCTCTTCCCCATCCTCTCCAAACTCCGTTCGATCTGCAGACAACTGTGATACTTAATAACGAATACTGCAAAAGCACAATTTCCGGATGAGCTAAAGAAAGTTCACTTCCGGTATTTCGTCCTTCAAAAAATTACTAGATAAGGATTAATTTTCAAAAATCTTAATACATTATTTTATTCATTGATTGCGGAAAGCCTATTTAGTAATATTCCTTCCCAATCCTCCTCTCTTTTTCAATTATTACATACAGTAGAGAAACATTATTTTTGAGTATATTTTTCGAAATTGATATTTTGCTTATGGATTTATCTGTATATGCCATGTGAGAGACAGAGGGAATTTATTTGTCAGCATAATTCAAGAACAATATTAGCAAGTAATCCAAACTTGGTTTTCTAAGTCTATATCATTACACTTCTTGAAACATTTTTTTTTCTTTTTTCAATCGAAATTGGACAAATGGTTTGTTTACAGGGACATACAAAAGTATTCAAATACATTACGTTCATAGGTGAAATTTCTGATACGTACTTTTTCATATCTTTAGACTGTACTAAGCAAAATGAAATTGGCATATATTTTTGATATGCAGAAAAGCATGTTTCACATAAAATATAGTATGAAAAATATTTATAATTCGTTTTTATTGGACCATGCAAAAGAATATATTTGTGCTATATTAATGGCTGGAAGTGGATTTTAGGTTGTGTCTTTTTTGTTACTGTTCTAAGTTTATTTAGTACGTATATAATTTATAGATAATATATAGGGCTACTCAAAATTACTCCAGTAAGTTTCAGAGAGGGGTGTAAGCGGCAGTTTTCAGAATAACTTTAAATAAATTTTAAAATTCAATAACAGTCTTAAATGCTTTATAAATGTAGTTGCAATAACCTAAAGGGGGTTGGTTGGGGAATTGAGGTGAAGATAGTCCCTCTCACACAGAAATGTATTTCAAACAGCATTTGAAAAATATCAACTTAAATATAACAATAAAGCATTGCCTGGCATATAATACGGCTGACACGACTGTTTCTCAGGTGGACAGATTACGAGATACAGACATGACACTTTTCGTTCACTTTGGGAACTTCATACAAATTTTTCAATGATATACATCAAAATTTCCATTTTAAAACTTGTTTCAGTTTATTACCGGGGTGCGAATCGCCACCATCTATGAAATTTTGGTGTATATACAATTTTTCCTGAATTCCTGTATAATGAAAAGTATCCTTAATTCATTTTTGATAATTCTTGATGATTTTATACACATACAGTGGCGGACATAATTATAAGACATGTGCAATATGCAAATTTTCTGCACGCTGTTATGACGTCAGCAGTTAACTAAAGCAAACGATAACCGACTTCACGCATTCACAAACATGCCACGAGGTACAAAATTAAAAGAAAGTGAAATTCGCGAAATTGGGAGATTAAATGGAACTGGTGCTTCAATTAATAATATTTTAAAAGTTATTAAAAGCTCTAGATGTACAATTAGAAACGTTTTGAAAAGAGGAATTAATGGATCGGTGATTAAAAGATCTGGACGTACTCCTTGCTTGTCCTCGAGAGACAGACGCCATGTGCTTTCGCTCGCTACACAGAATAAGATGACCACTACAGCCATTAAAAATGCTTTGAAACTGAATTGTTCAAGGAGAACCATTCGCAGGGTGTTGCATAATGCTTCCTATGTGAAATATAAAAAATTGAAGAAAATCCACCGCTTCTAAGCTGGCACAAAATGGAGCGTCTAAACTTTGCTAAACAAACTATGGTCTGGACCTCCAAATGGTACTCTGTGTTATTTTCTGAGGAAAAAAAGTTTAACCTGAATGGTCCTGACGGGTTTCAATATTATTAGCACGATTTACGGAAGTCTCCTCATGTACTAATGAACCACCAAATGGGTGGAGGCTCAGTAATGGTTTGGGCTGGTTTTTCGGCTCAAGGGAAAACAAACGGATATTGTTTTTGTGCATTCAAGAATGAATTCCGAAAAGTATAAGAATCTTCTTAAAGATCAACTAGCCATATACGGTGAACTTCTTTGTGGCGAAAACTACACTTTCCAGCACGATAACGCGCCGATTCATGCATCACACGAAACAAAAAAGTCGCTTTCAGAGCAAAGTATCAATGTTCTCCCGTGGCCTTCTCGCACCCCAGATTTAAATCCCATCGAAAACTTGTGGGGAATCTTAGCTCGTGCGGTTTACCGAAATGGGAGGCAGTTTATATGTGTCGAAGACCTAAAGAATGCTATAAAATATGCTTGGGAAGAACTATCTCGCGATATTTTGTTAGAATTGATAGATTCGATGCCGAATCGCATCTTTCATGTTATAAAAAACAATGGCGGCTCCACCAAATATTGAATAACCATGTTAGAGGATTTTCTTTTAGACCATTAGTGTCTGCTAATTATGTTGACCACTGTATTTGGAAAAAACGGTTGGTGTCTTACAATTTTGTCCATTATGTTTTTAAGTTTTTTCATTAAATTGTATGAAAATATCATTATTATAAAATAATTATATATAACAGAATAAATTTATGTTTTTGACGTATTTGATACAAAATTTTTAAGCTCTGAATCTTTTCTTTCATTATTTGTCAAATTAGATAGGTGTCTTATAATTATATCCACCACTGTATATGTATGTGTGTGAATATGTTAGTGAGTGAGCACGACAGAATGTAAACGCTGTATTTAACTTAACTGGGATGAAATGCAGCTTTACTGAGCTTGGATTGATCCACTTGAAAATAAAATGGCAGAGGAAGTTTCGCAACGAACTAATCAAATATATTTAATGGATAAGTTCACTGTTCAACTTTGGTTCGAAATATTGTAGTATTTCAAAAGTTATTGTGATGACAAATTTTCAAGTGGTTGTATCACTTGGAAACAAAGTGGTGAAGCAAGTAACTTAAAGTATACACTATTTTGAAACAAAATGGCGATTTAAGTTCATTAAGAATTTGGTGAAGAGTCTTATATGGTTTATGCATACACCAGAATTTAAACATAAATCAGTCTTAAATATACCTTTGGATGTGTGTGGATTTGAAATGTCCAAGTGGCTGCCACTTGGACACAAAATGGCAGAACAACTTGCCCAGCGAAGATGTTCGAATGATAAGTCCACTTTCCAACTTTAGTTCGATTTGGTTCATTATTTCGGAAGTTAGCGTGATAATAAATTTACATTATGTATATATATCTATAGATACGTATATAAATTGATTGATTGATAGACAGATATAGATAGATAGATAAACAAAGTGTAGGCAATAAATCGATTATTAACGAAATCAACTTAATATTAGCTGGAAGACTAAATTGGATGTTCTGAGTCATGATGATGATATTATTTTTTATTACCGAAAAATAATTCGTGTAACAGAGACATGCAAAGCTACGCAAATACGTTATACGTACGTCTATGGGAGAAAATGCCGGTAGGTACAGTTTTTCATAAAAATAATTCAAAATTCACTTTTTTCTTTGTATTAAATAAATATTTTATCATTAATTATGACAGGTAATTGAAATGATAAATATATCTGTATTACTTTCTTATGGTGAAGATTCAGTTATTTTAAAATATTGAGCTTGTTTATTTAATATTTTAACGGCTTCAATACTGCCAAAACCTTTTCTCTAAGAAGTACAATTGTCTTCCATCTGAAATTCAAAAATACTTGACCTAACAGTAAAGGAAAAGAAAAAGAAAGAAAGAATTTCTTTCAAGTTATTAGCTATTTCCAGAAGATCTAGATTTTTTTTTTTTTTTTTTTTTTTTTTTACTATTTTTTATCTCAAACCACGACATCTGTAGTATTTTAGTATTGCTAGCAACTATGTCAAACCAAAATAGTACTCCCAGTTATAAATAACAATAAAATTTTTCCCGGATGCATTTTCAGTCTTGGACTAACAAAAAATTGGAACAAATCCGGGAGAGAAAAAAGGGAAAGACAGATCTCTTATCTCTGTTATGAATTAAAAACAAACGGGGTGATCTTGTCTGGATTTGACAGACTGTCCTCAGGCTAAAGAGCCGGGCGTAGTAGGAACCCCCTCCCGTTTTTTATTCCCCGGAACCGAAACCAGAACCATTCCAGACGGACTGACCCACTCCTTAAATAAAAAAAGAGAGAGAACCCACCTGCGACCCCATTCCTCAGCCGCATGCAAATCATCACCATCCTTACCCTTTGCATGCGTTCCTTCATCTCGTCCAAGCGAAGAGAACAACAACGAAATGGCAGAGAAAAAAAAAAAAATCAAAGCATCCGCAAACCATATAGGTCAAGGCCAATGCCGTGCGATCATCCCGAGCACAAGGAATCAAGGTGGATGATGAACGCATTTCGTTTTATTTTATTTATTTTAATTTTAATTTCTTGTTTTTTGGTGGACGTTATAAATTGATTTTGTAAATTTTTGTCTTATCGTTATGAAAACTTGCATGCATATGCATTGAAATATGACAATTTTAAGAAAATTATTATTATTTCTTGAAAACTATTTCAGTTTAAAAAATAATAATTCAAAATTTTTATTTTATTTACTTAGTTCTTTTCTTTCTTTCTTATTTAATTTATTTATTTAATTTAATTTATTTTATTTTTATAATGCGTCTTGTTAACTAATTATTAATCTTCCCCCTCGCTTTTCCATTATTTTAATTTAACAATATTTTCGAAACATATCTGCGTACTATTTAATGGATTCATTGATAAAATATTAACTATATTGCATATGTATGCAAAATTTCATAACTCTAAGTCAGTAGTTTAAAAAACTATTTTATAAAATCCATATCCTCTAAAAAGACGTGGCTTTCTTTTTCAATTAATAATATGTATTTATATAAATAATAATAATTTTTAAAAACTGAACAGAAATCAGGATGTAATTAGCAATTTAAAAATTAGATTAACTGACAGTGATTTACATATTCTATATTTTTAACCAAGTCCCATTATTATTCATTACATTCCGTTTACACTTTCAGAAAATTCATGATCGTTAAATTTGCCCACGTTTTCCGAATATTTATTTGTTTATTTTGAAGCTGTAAAATACGAAATTAATTTTCATTTTAATTAATTTTCGCAAAGCAAAGATTAATTTTTAACAGTCAAAATTTTTTGAATGTAAAAATGAAAATTAAAAATATGTATGTTGTGCCATGAATAATAATGAGGCATATTGCTCCAATAATTAACATGGTTTTTGACTGACCTTGACGCTGTTTGATAAAGGTGGAAGGAAAGAAATTTATTTAAAATCTATTTCAAATACAACAGAGCACCGTTAAACGTCTTTTAAAGGAATGGTGTAAAACCACGTATAATCGAAAGACTTTCATTACAAGAAATTTAATGGCATTGGCAATGAAGCAAAATTTATGTTAAAATATTAATAAAGCTTATAGTATAGTAGAATTTATATATAGTAGAATTCATATTTGAAGATAATAATAGAATAGTGTTTACAGTACAATTTTATAGTAGAATTTATTAATTATATATATTGCGTATTTTAAAAAATAAGTATTTTACGATTATTCATGTGCATATAGGGTAGATGCTCCAATGATTGGCATGCTCCAGTAATTGACATCTATCCCGAAATAATTAATAAATAAGAAAAATAATAAAATCATGTATTTACATATAAGAATTTCAAAATTTTATGTCAAACACTGGAACATCGGGTGCTAATAACTGATAATATGAATAACTAGCAGTGTCAAACACTGGAACATAGGGAGCCAATTACTGATAAAATGAAAAACTGGCAGTGTCAATCACTGGAACACTGGACGTCAAATAAAAATTCATAAAAAAAAAAAAAAAAAAAAAAAATTGTTATCAAATGTATATATTTTAACATATATGTGGTTCTGAATGTCTTTCATGCCATATGAACTAACTTAAGATTTCTAAAAATATTTTCTGATGACTAGAACATTAAAAACATCAGAGATTGTTCTAAAAGTGTCAATCACTGGCGCACTTACCCTAGGTAGTTATTTAATTACATGAAAAAATCTTTAATACTCACCTGACGTGCTGATTGTCTATGATTATTAGGAATTGCATTGTGAATTGAATTGAGCTCATTAAATGATTTTTCACTTGTATTTTTATAAACAAACTACGTTCAAAAAATTTTAATGCTGTTTATTGCCTTTTTAAAGTAAAGTGAAAAAACTTCTTTATATTCTACATCATCATTTAAGGATCAGACAGTTTGTTTTCAATTAGTTCATCGATTGTAAATAATTGAATTCTGAGGTCAAGTCTGGGGTCAAGATATATCTGTATCGCAGTTCATATACTCATCAAAATTGTTTATTTAAATCGGAAAAATAATGACCGGTCGAAAAATTTTGTGAATTTTGGAAACGTGGAATAGACGTATAACCGATATTGTGAGGCGTATAAACGAAGAATTTTTGTATTAAAATGAATAAGAATGAATAGAGACTTCACTAAAAGGACGTATAAATGTAAAAGACGTATAAACGAGAAACGTATAAATAGTGTTTTACTCTATATTTTACCTTTTTAATTTTTTAACCTATTTTTTGGGAGGGGGACATTTTTTACATTACTTCTAACTATACTTTCACGAAACGCTCTTTAGCTATCTAAATATTTTCATTTTCCTGTTTAAAACATTATTTTGGGCTTTCCTTTCTGGTATAAAAAAGTTTCGAGACACGTGTGTAATTTTATTTGAAAAATAAATAAATAAATAAACAAAATGCAATAAAACAAGATCCACATATTGCGGTTTCAGGAAGATTTCAGGTTGAAAAAAAAAAAAAAAAAAAAAAAAAAAAAAAAACGTGTCTAGACGAGGTACAATTTTGTGATTTTTACTCTCGGGTTTTATACAGCACTGATTCATAATTAAGTTTTTATCCTGCTACCTTTGAAAAGAAATACGAATCAAGTTACGTGACACAGGGCCTGATTAAGGCAGGGCATGCAGGACAAGTGCTCCAAGCCCCCGCGCAAGTGGGTTCCCAAATCAAACATAAAAATTACGTTAATGTCCTCATTCAGTTGTAAGTTTTTAAGCTAACTTTTACGTCAACATCATTTCTTTGACCTGTGGCATCAACACACATTATTTATTTAGCTTGTATTGCCCTTTTGAGATAATTTTGATAATAAACGGTAACTTATCTATCATAATGGTTGTAGCTAATGTAAAGTAATTTGAAAATTTAAATTATAAATAAAAGTAAACTATTTACTTTACTTTGTTTGTTTTATTTTATTTATTTCAAAAAATTGCGGGGAGTTATTTTGAATTAACGACAATAAAAACAATTTGCTTTTTTCCATGCCAACTCTGCTTAAAGTTGGCAAAATTGGCAGAATAACATTTTGTCTCGGGTTTACTAGAATAAAATAGATACTAGAATAAAATAGATAGTCTTGCTTTGGAAGGAACTTCAACTCAGTCGACTGGTTTAAAAAGATTAAACAGCCGTAATTAAAAAGTTCAATTCATCACCAGTGAAGTTGTGTGAAAGAGAGGGCTCAAAAAGTATCCCAAGTAAAAGCTAAGCCGGTCCCTCATTTGACACCAGCGTATTTCAAATGGTGTATATTGCGATGCGTAGTGGAGCCGCTAAAGCACCCAGGAAGCGTTGCTGTTGCTAAAACTATCAAATTATTTTCAGGCCTTTCTGTTCATTTTGCTTACTCAATGAAACCCTCAAACACTTACATTTAATTCTTCCTTTCTTCTTCTTTTTTAATTACAGTAGATGAAAATACTACAACTTTCACTTATTGAATGCAAATCAATAAATTTGAAACTATAATATCCACTAAAAATTTTTACATTTTACGACGATTTTATACGAAATACGATATAGGTAATAATTAGTAAGAAAACAAGCAAAAAAACTCAAAAAAAAAAAAAAAAAAAAGAGGAACCCGAAAAACATTGAGGCTATTATTAGGTTGACATGAAGCTATTATTAACAGTTCCCCAGGGGTTCAGGGTTCCTATTTACTTTTATTTGGTTTTATGGTTTTGTCAATGCATTATGATTCTTAATTCTAAATTTCAAAGATCCAGCCAAAGAGTGCTACCAAAAATAAAAAATAAATAAAAAGAACAAGAAAGAAAAGGAAAGGAGAAACCAACTTTCGGTAATGGACTTTTTTTTTTTTTTTTTTTTTTTTAATGTATGGACACGTGTAAAACACACTTTAACTTATATATATATATATCTTGATCTTATTTCCTATTGAATATTTACTTCTAGAATCGATTTTTAATGGTCGCTGTTTCCTTTTATTGTTTTAAAAATATACACTAAAGCAGTTCTATGTTTATATATATTTTCTTATAAGATTTACCGACAACTGAATTAGACTTACAAATTTTGTGTGTGTGTTTGTGTGACATGGTATATTTTACACTACTCATTGAGTTTATGTATAGATTTACTTCGGATGATTAAATTTCAAAACATTTCATAATGCTTCCTCTAAGCGTGTATTTAGCACGAACTGCAAGAAGATGATCGCGATTCCCCCAATGGGTTAAATCATAAATTTATGCAATCACGCGCCGAAAATGAGCATTGTTTTCTTTTTCCCAGCAACAAAATGTGTCAAGGCCAATGTCGTTCACTCACCCAGAAAGAAAGAAGAAAAAAAAAAAAGTATTTTCATTCATTTCCTCCCATATCCTTCTCAAGAGATACGAACTCCGAAATTCCACTATGCATCTTCCAAATCCTTCTGTTTCATTTAATGCTCGAAGGAAAGGATGGCAGGAAGGGGTTAAAAACGAAGAATTTATCTCTAACGATACGCTCCTGAGATGCCTTGGAATTTCAAGAGGAAGGAAAAAAAAATGCAAAAATGAACAACAAAAGGCAGCATCTGGTTTGAGGTCAATGCCTCTCTTTTTCTGCATTCTTTGACACGGACATGAATCCTCTCTTTTTCGTTTTGCCACAATCTGGAATGCTGCTCTCCAGCGCGCTCCAGAGAAAGAGAAAGAGAGAGAGAGAGACGACGGCGGTGTACACCGACGCCCTCACGTGAGTTCTGATAAATGGTAATAAAAGGATTGAATGAATGATAACTGTGTAGCAGTACAGTGGTCTCTCTCTGTCTCGATCTGATGGTAAAGGTACATTGACTGACCCACGTTATCGTATAAGCTGTAGGATTGGGAATGAAGAAGGAGTAGAGGTCAATACCGCAAACAGTTATATGTTGGGAGGATACCTTTAATAAATTATTTAATATTTTTTTGTTATGAATTAAAGTAAGACTCTGCTAGAAATTTTTTTTAAAGCATAGTTATATTAGTTTTTAAAGTTGTAGGTTTCTTTCTTTTTTTTTTTTTTTTTTAATAGAAATTTTTTACTGGTAGAAATGAGAAATAAAAAAAATTATGAAGATTTTATTTGACAGGCTATATACAGCTATATACACTCACTTCTAAAAGTTAAACGAAAACCTGTTATATATATATATATATATTTGGCGCATAACTTTTAAGCAAATAAACATATGAAAATAAAACTTCAACGACATGTTCGTTGTCTAATTATTAAGGAAATTTTATATAATTTTAACATAAATAATAAATTTTAAAAATTTATTCATTCTTTTTTTTTTTTTTTTTTTTTTTTTTTTTGCAAAAGTACGCTTTGCAAAGAAATGAAAAATTCCAACTAGTAAATAAAACTAAATGAGAAATGGTGTTAAGAATGCATTGCAGGTAGAAGAAGCTAAACTCGAATTAAAAACTTAAAAATTTAAATTAAAACATTTTTTAACACTTTCCAACAAAGTTGAAAGGTATTTATGACTTCGGTTTGTCAGTCTCTCTGCGCTTTGACTCCCATAAATATTCATGGAATTCTTTGAAACTGATATGTGATATATGTTATTCAAATTCACTATGGGATATTGAAAATGGAGTAAATACCACGACTGATTGGAATACAGAGACACCCGAAAGACTTCCAAAGCAAAGCGTTCTATAAGAGGTATTTCTCTAATCTGCATTTGAATATCTTTATTTTGCACAAATCCTAATAAAATTGACAGTTATTCATACTCACAAAAAATATTTTCTTTAGAATTCAATATTATTAGTATTAAGATTTACAGGGCCTCTCAAAAATATTCGCATACATTAAGGGCTGCGACTAGAAAATGCTGGAATTGCATTTTTGATTTTATTAAACGTTTTCAACACTTCCCAACAATTATTAAGTATGATTGATTATGAATTGAATTAGCCTACCTGTGCCTTCTGTCGTTCTGTCTGTCCATTGTATAATCAAACAGACAAAGTACATTGAAAATTAAACAAGACAGAGAATATGTACAGTTAGAAAGTGTTAACAAATTGGAAAGCGTTATTAAAGTTCGAAAATGTTCATGCGGGCCGCATAATTTTTCTTTCTTGCTTGTATTTTACTTTAATTCTCATTTAATTGTTTTTCTTTCTATGAGAATGACTTCTTTAAAATGGGCATACAAACAGACAATTTCCTTGAAATATTTCGTTATAAAAATTATTTACTGAAGTTTTTATCGTTTTGGCGATGTTCATAGTTCACAATTTAATATTATTAGGTATTATTTTCAAAAAGTCTGTTACGAAAGTAAAGGAAATGAAAGGACAAGAAAGTGGATTTAATTTTACATTTGGAGTCATGTATATCTTCAAATTTTTGTAACGTATTCTTAATACCATTTCTCATTAAAATTTCTTTTCTAATAATGCTTAGATTTTTCATATTTTCAAAACGACCGCATCTCCTCGTGAACGGGGGTGTCCTTCGCGTCATGGGCATGGGAGGTATCAATGTTTGCTGAATACTCCAAAGAAGAAATTTCTCTTGGTTAGAAATTCCTATCGCCTAATTAGCAAAGTTATCAATTTAAAAAATCGCGTTAACACTGGTTCTCTATTTGCCAGCTTGCAAATAGTTTCTCTTATTACATTTTTTTTTTTTTTTTTTTTTTTTTTTTTTCTGTCAATGACATAATTTTCCGAAAGCAGATTAAAATGTGGTCAATGACGTAAAAAAAAAAAGTAAATAAATAAAAATAAAATAAAATAAAACAGATGTCAATGTTGCTATTGTAAACAAAGAAATTTATCGTCTGCAAATAAATAAAAAGCGTTATCTTAGATATTTTCACTGAAAAAATGACTTTAGAATTGTAATTTATCGTTTATAGATATGTTTTTTTTTTTTTTTTCTATTTTTATAAAATTAAATTAAAAAAAAAAAAGAAAGAAAAGAAAAAGAAATTGAAAAATTGGCATCTTCGAGATGTCCAAGAGATTAAAAAACAATATATATGTATATATATATATATATATATATATATATATATATATTTAGAATAGTGAAAACATATAAAAAAATAAATAATAATAAACAATGTTTTAAAAATATTAAGCAAAAATGTGATCCAGATGAAATGGAAATTAGTTTATAATTTAATAATTTTATTTTAACATCAGATGAAAAAGATTTAGTAATGAATATCATGATTATGTTGAACAACTATTGCTATAGAGTTTTGAGTTAAGCTCAGAATTTTTTTTTTTTTTTTTAATTAAATTTAAGAGACAACAACATAGAATTGTTTAAATAAAGACTAGCAGGCTTTGCTCGCTTCACCAGTCATTATATTGAAATGAATTCTCAAAATAACATATCGTTAATAATAATAATAATAACAATAATAATAATAAATTTCAAAATCTAAGTTCCCGCTACCTTTGGTAGCGGTTTTCCCGCTCACCACACGTAGAGTCGGGAGCCTCAATGCCTTCGGCAGCGCCTTACCTGCTTTTTACTCCCCTTCCCTCGCAGGTAAAGTTGAAAGCTGTGCAAAATTCCATCAAAGTTCATATTTCGTACACTTAATCAACACCTACACACTAAAATTCGCCATTCTAAGGTAATTTGAAGCAGATTTAAGCTTGAAAACATGTTTTTTGTTTCGGCCGCTCCAAGGGGGGGGGGGGGGTGAGGAGGAGGTAATTTCGCAAAATCCCTTTATAGTGCATGATGCATACACATGCCTAACCGACACATCAAAAAATCCAGATTCTGAGATTATTTGAAGCAGAGTTATATTTTAAAACGTGTTTTTTACCCCCTTCCCGCTCTTAAAGGAGGGAAGGGGGAGGGAATTTATTATAGATTTAGTTTTTTAACTCAAAACATATTTAAACGATTAGCTAAATGGAAACATCTTTAGTATAACGAATTTAGCGATTTTTAAAATTTAGAGATGATGTCTATGGATGTAACTCGGATGTTTTTCGGCAAGGAATTCATTTCATTTTGGCGAATATGATAGTCATTTTAACTCTAGCCATGCCTTAAATATGTAGATAAATTATAAAATGGTATAATAATAATAATAATGAAATGTTTAAAATATTTACAATAATCACATAAGTTATTTAACTTCAAAGTGTATGACTAAATCATATTCTAGAAAAAAAATCACTTTAAAAAATTGCATTTTTACTACTGCAAGCACCATTTTAAACGTAGTTGTACATTAGAAAAAAATATAAAGCATTACAAATGGTCCTAAATTAACTTTTTAAAAAATGATCTGGTGTGTCACTCACACGACTTTTTCTTACCCTGAAATTTAGTACTATAAACACAGATTGGTGATTAAGAGGTAATATAATGAGTACTGTTATGTAAACCAATTTTAAAACAATTCAAATTAGGCTTCGGAAGAGTTTTATATGATAATTACTTTTGTATGGGGGGGGGGGGGCTACCACCCTCTCATCCCCCCGTTTCAGTCTTGATCAAACTTTTCCAGCAACAAACTTACATTAATTTGAAAATACAAATTTTGATCCCGTGAAATTATTCGTTTTTAAGTTACTCTAAGCGACACAGACAAAGATCAAACGTTAAAAATTTTGACTTCGGTAATCAGGAAGCCTCAAAACGTATAAATATACAAAAAACAAGCGATGAATATTTAGCCTAAAAACATACATTATTTATCATATGTCTATGAGGACTTCATTTCAATTCCTGAACAACTTTACTGGGCATGGTAAAATATTATAGTAAAGCAATTTCACTAACAATAAAAAAGAATGTTGTTGCTTAAGTAATTGCAGCCCTGTATATCTTTTGAAGATTATGTATAGACCACATAGTGCACCTAAATATAAACCTATATTAATAATACACGACACAACTTGAAATACACTTCCATCAATTTTCAGCTATTGTCGCACTATAATCTAGTTCTTTTGTGCAGCCCTGTAAATGAACAGTGAATGATTTCCCTGCCATATATTCTACATGAGATGTGTGTGTTTTTACGTATATAAAATAAATATATTCGTTTCATTTGGTTTAGTGCAGTCTATAGGTGTTAAACTCTCAAGGGGTCATATACTAAAACTGCAACGCTAAATGCTTTAAATATTGCGAATGTCTCTCTGTTCTTAAATAATAATAATAATAATAATAATAAATAAATAAATAATGTCTGCATGTTACTAGCAAATCTCAAGAACAAATAGTAGGAAGTTCAGACTTGGTATTCTAAATCTGTATCATATAAGGATGGTACACTAACAAAATTTTTTTTAGTCGAGATCAAGCAAATGGTTCGTGTACAGGGACACCCAACAGAATTCAAATACATTACGCCTATGGAGGAAATTGCAGGTAAGTAGAGTTTAACATCTATAGGCATCTATAGGCTGCACTAAACCAAGTGAAATGAATATATATTTTCTATAGGCGTAAAAACAGTTTTCATGTAGAATAACCGTTCGTTTACAGGGCTGCACAAAAGAACTAGAATATAGGGGATAATTACTTGAAAATTGATAGTAGTGTTTCCAGATTGTGCTGTGTGTTATTAATATAGGATTATGTTTATGTGCACCCTGTGGTATGTACATAATTTTTAGAAGATATATAGGACTGCTAATAATTAAACGAAAACATTCATTTTATTGAATGTAAGTGGTTTACCATAATATTTTACCATGTCCAGGAAAACTGCTCAGGAAGGAAAATTAATCTTTCATATCCACACGATTAAAAAAATTTTTTTTTTTTTAATTAAATTTTTATAATCTGCTTTATGCGTTTTGAGGTTCCTTGAACACTAAAGTTTTCAACGGTTGATCTTTGTGTACGTCTGTCATTAGCGTAACCGTAACTTAAAAACAAATAATTACCATAGATATAGTAATAAGACATAGATTGATCAGCGAGAGGGAAAAAGTGAGGCCTTTTTTTCCGGGAAAAGTCACTCTAATGTAATGGCTGCCTTTCCCCGAGTAAATCACACACAGGAATACACACGGATAATTTAGTAAATAAAATTTATGAATAATTTTTTTACTAAAGGTGAATGAAAAACTCCAGATACAGTTTCGAATTCATTTTTCCTTTTATTCTTTTTTTCAATACTCTCTAATGGCTAATTTTAGAACTTTTTTTCGGCCTCAAAATTTTTTGCTCGATAACATGGGGATGATAGATCTACTACTATATCTATGATAATTACAGGGAATTCAAATGTGGTGTTTCGTGTCATACGGAATAACCTTTTCCAATATAATTTGGAATAAACTTTTAAATTTAATAAAAGCCTTGAATTATACATTAATATAGATATTATATTGAAACTAATGAAGGCGGGGGGGGGGGGATTTGTCAAATTATTTGTCAAATAAAACTGCTCCTAAGCCTAGTTTAAATTCTTTTTGACGTTTGTTTATGTAATAGTACTCATTATATTGTCCATTAATCTGCATCTGCAGTCTACCTTTAGCGTGTTGAAATGCAAAGTAAGAAAAAGTCGTGTGAGTACCACACCATATAATTTTAATGTTATGATGCATAAAAGAAGAAAGCAAAATATCAGGTTGTTGCTTTAGTTTTGGAAGAGAGCGGATATATCAAATCTCCATCTATATTGGAAATATTTTAATAAAATTCTTCCCAATAGAGTCCTAATAAAATAGCTTTTTATGATAATTAAAACCTTAGAAACAAAAAATATAAATATATTAGATACTATTATCTTCTCAGTTTAAGAGGACAGTTTACTACTTTTTTTTTTTTTTTTTTTTTTTTTTTTTTGCGTTTATCAAAAGAAAGCCTGTTTAATAGTGGAATATTTTTTTACATTTCATTTTTACTCATACGGCAATCGTGAGATGTTATAACACGAACATTGCTGTGTAAAGGGTATTTATTAACAAACAAAAATTATAAATGGATTTTTCGCCATGTTCAAGTTTTCTTTAACTTCATGTTTTTAAAATGCTAATCCATTTATTTATTTATTTGATAAAGACGTTTAAAACATTTTCTATTGTTCTTTGACAAGTATGTGACGAAACTGTGCGTGGAATTAACGTTCAGGTTTATTTAAATGTTATTAAAAATAAAAGTATAAGAAGAGTTGAGTAGATTTCATAGTTTTACGCTATATATATACCAGTAAAAAAATTTCTAAAATTTAATAGATGTTTTATACTAGATGTATCTAAGAATCCATGCGCAGTCTTGTGTGGTATAAATTTATAAATCTCTCTCTCTCTTTTTTCAATAAATGAAAATGTAAATGTTTAATAATAATTATTATTATTTTTTTTTTTATTCAAAGAAATTTTAAATTTTTAAAAACTTTAACTACATGCGCAGCGTAAAAAGTTTCTTTCTTCTTCTTCTTCTTCTTCTTTTTTTTTTTTTTTTTTTGTCAAAATGCACTTTACTTGAATACGAAAATGCATTAAGTTCAGAATTTTTATCATATTTTTTATAATGAATTGTTTTAACTACTAAATGTGAGATAATTTATTTTCCTTTTTTAACTGTATTTTACTTAAACATTGGAATGCATTAAGTTCACAATTAATTATATATATTACCACCTTAAATAAGCAGTATAATTTTTTTTTTCTTTTAAAAATGTACTTTACTTAAACACTGAAATGCATTGAGTTCACATATTTTTAAAATGAACTTTTTAAAAATTTAAATGCGAAGTTAAAAAAAAAAAAAAATCAATATGTATTTTACTTGAAAATTGAAACGCACCACAATTTTTATCATACTTTTTATAATGAATTGTTTTAACTACTAAATGTGAGTTAATTTATTTTCCTTTCTTAACTGCATTTTACTTAAACATTGGAATGCATTAAGTTCACAATTAATTATATATATTATCACCTTAAATAAGCAGTATAAAAAGATTTTTTTTTCTTTTAAAAATGTTGAAATATTGAAATGCATTGAGTTCACATATTTTTAAAATGAACTTTTGAAAAATTTAAATGCAAAGTTTAAAAAAAGATTTTTTTTTTTTTACAATATGTATTTTACTTGAAAATTGAAACGCACCATAATTTTTATCGTAATTTTTATAATTAATTGTTTTAACTACTCAATTTGTTTTCTTTTTTCAACTGTACTTTACTTAAACATTGGAATGCGTTAAATCCACAATTATTTATATATACTAGTATCATCACCTTAAATAAGCAGAGCATTTTTTTTTTTTTTTTATGCACATTACTTAAACAGTGAAATGCATTAAGTTCATATTTTTTAAAATGAACTTTTTAACAAATTAAATAAACGTGTAATTTAAAAAGATTTCTTTTTACCAAAATGCATTTTACTTGAAAATAGAAAAGCATTAAGTTATCAAAATTTTATCCTTTTTTTTTTTTTTTTTTTTTTTTAATTACGAAAAGAAACTTAATTTTAATGTGCAGTTTAAAAAAAATATCTATTTTATTATAATAATATATAATAATATTATATGATATTATTATTTTATCTTATTTTTTAATGTACTTTACTTGAACACTGAAATTCATTAAGCTCACATTTTTCATTATATTTATTTTAATGAACTTTGTAAAAAAATTGCTTAAAATTTAAAAAGTTTTTTTTTTTTTTTTTTACAAATTGTATTATATTTGAAAACTGAATTCGCAATTTTTAATCATACTGTTTAAAATATTTTATTTTAACTTTAATAAATGTGCAATTTTAAATGTTATTATTATTATTATTATTATTTTCGAAATGTATTTTATTTGAACATTGAACATTTGAACATTAAATTAACAATTATTATTATTATTATTTTAATATTAAAAATTTAAATTTTCCATTAAAAATAAGAATAACTGTTTACTACTAAAAGTATTATTATTTCATATTGCAATATGTATTCTATAAGAAAAAAAAAAAAAATAATAATAATAAAATTTAGATAAAATGAAAAGTTAATAATGTTAAGTTTTTTGACTTGAAAGTTTTTAATTAAGTGTTTATAGATTTATTAAAGGTGTGAAGATCTGTGTTGGCTTTAATGATTGATTTTCATTTATTTCGAACATAGAAAGGATGCCCTATATAAGGACATTGATTCAAGGAAAAAAAACTGGTACACTTTACTCAGAGCTGCCGTTAAATTGGGAGGGTGGGCGAGATCGGAATCTCGAAGGCGCTATGAATAAGAAAGTTAAAAATGCATAAAATACTTGGTTATGATTTTAATAGTTTCCTAAATACTTAATCAACTTTTAGAAGTTACCATTTGTAAATCAAATTTAAATTTGAAGGAAGAACTTTTAGGTCGTTGTATATTCCGAAGATCACTCCATGTTTACTAAATATAAATAAATGCTTCTCACAACAAATCTATTTCTAAAAAAGTTTTTTAATTGGAATGAATCGTAGAATAGTAGTAATTTTCTTCAAAATTCTAATTTTTTCACAGAATAATAATAATAATAATAATAATAATAATAATAAGGAAAAGAACGAATGAAAGAAATAGCTATACTAATCACAATAAGTAAAAGCAATTCACATTTAAATATCTTTGAAAAAGCCATAAGAAGTATTTTTTAAAATCACACATTTTGTATAAAAATCTCCACAAAACTATTAAAAAGGAATTCATTTTAAATTTACCTTCAATGTCTATCAGAATAAAAGGAGAAATCCGTTCAAGATAAAACTTGAACGTTTCAACAAACATGCTTATTTTACTTAAAAATAAAGTAAATAAGAAGAAGAAGAAAACAGCATAATTACATATTTTTATTTAAAAAGGAAGATAAAGAAAAAAAAAAAAAAAGAATAATTACTGGTCTTTGCTTAAAGAAAAAAGTATGAAAAAACTATTATAAGAAAACGTGATTATAAGAAGCATATCATTATATACAGGAGAAAAAGTTTTTGATGGAAATTTACTTTTTTTTTTTTTTTTTAAATGCTTGTAATTTTATTTTATTGAAACTTAACGCAGTTTTTTATTAATTTTCTTTGTTTTCTAAGATAGTAATCGTAGATTTTTAAAATTTTATTTATATTACACACAAAATTAAAAACATAAAATAAAATGCTTATTTTCTCTAACATATCACAGTTATAATAGGATTCATGATACTGAATTATTCAGAACAAATATTAAAGCAAAAGGTAATTCCAAGTTGAACGAAAAATAAATAAATAAATAACAGTCCTCCATACTAAACTAAATTCTGCTTTTGCCAGAATTTCATCTTTTTTTTTTTTTTTTTTAAGAAAAAGAAAAGAGAAGAAAATTAATAATAATCAGTATCAAAACGGACAATATCGAAAAAGTTTTTTTTTTTTTTTTTTTTTTTTTTTTGAGGGGGGGAAAAGGGTGAGAAGGTCGAAATGTTTTTTTTTTTTTTTTTTTTTTTTTGAGGGGGAAAAAGGGTGAGAAGGTCGAAATGTTTTTTTTTTTTTTTTTTTTTTTTTTTTTTGAGGGGGAAAAAGGGTGAGAAGGTCGAAATGTTTTTTTTTTTTTTTTTTTTTTTTTAAGGACACGGATTTTTGCCAAATTAATTACATCTTTATTATTATTATTACTGCCTTTTAATAAAACGTAAAAAAAAAATTCTTATTGACAGACATAAACACATAAAATGTTTTTTAAACGGTTGTAACCAACTGTTAAGCAAATTAATTAAATATAGTTAGATAAAATAATATAAATGAATATAAGTTTCTACTTTGACCTTATGAGTTGTTAGTATAATTGGTATGGACTCTCAGTATTAGAATATTTAATGAAAAAAAGATAATAAATATTAAAAGTAAACAGGGAAGATTAATATTTTTTTAAATATTTAGACCATATAGAATTTTTATTTCTACATGGTCTGGCATTATTAATTATATTGAATTGTTTGTTTATATAGTCACTATATAAATATATATAAATACATGTAAATGATAAAAATCGTAATAAAATTAAACCTTAAAATTTAGCAATTAATAGATACAAAACAATACCAACACAACAAAAATAGAAATGATTTTAACTTATAATTAAGACTGACACAAATATATATATATATATATTTTTCCCCATTAAGTTGCTACTTTATGAGTAAGAATACAAACAGTTTATGCAAATTTGTTATCGTTTCACTTCTTACATAAAATCACATGCGTAATTTTATTAAATTTTATACTTTTATGCCATTATTCTTATTGAAGTATTCTAATAATTTAAAAAATATTCTATCGGAAATATTTTAATATTTTAAATTTACCAAATATTCCAGTTTTTAAAATATTAAAAACTGAATTTATTTTTTATAATCAATACATTTACTAAGTCTTATAATTTAATAAATTTATAAAGTTTGATACTTATAAAATGTTTTTTAAAAATAAATGATTTTTTTTTTTTTTTTTTTTTTTTTTTTTTTTTTTTTCTACCGTACACATTTTGTGGCGGGCGAAATTTTCTGATGAAATGTTAGGTATCATTTATAATTATTGTTGTATTTATCACGTATTTTCTTTCTGTTGAATAAATATTTTAAAACTTTATTCATCTACATACAAAAGAAAATAATCTGGTGCGGTAGTCACACTTATTTTTATTACCCTATACATTAATACAGAAATATTTCATAATGCAGTAAATAAAGGATTTTAAAGAATATAGAGAGCTATCTAAAACTTGTCGAATAAGTTTAAGTTTCAAAGTCTGGGCGAAAATTCTCCGAACATTTTTTTTTTTTTTTTTAATTTATGCCAACCATAAATGTTTGATGAATGTAGCTTAAATACTTAAACAGTGATGTGTGTCAAATAAAACTGTTTCTAAAACAATGTTCAACTATTTTATAAGTATTTTAAAATGTTCAAATAGAATGCCTCTTATAACACATAATACTTTAAAACCCTGCTTTCTTAGAAATACAGGACAAAGAAAAATAATGTAAAAACTTCAACAGTTTTTTCTTTTTTTCCCTTTCTCTCTATGTTTATCTGATTACAATCATATACAAGTTTTTTTTTTTTTTTTTATCGAATAAGTTGTCATAAACTACCAACACTGTAAAAAAAAAAAAAAATTAAAGAATAAATAAATTTATTGTAAAATAAGCTGTCGATCAAAATAGTTGAGTTCCTTTGCTTATTTACAGTAAAATAGAAATAATAAACTGGAATTTTCAAAGCAAAGCTTTAAATTTTATAAGCAAAATGTGCTAGCATCCAAATTGTCAGGAAACTCTACTATAAATTTCTACGTTATTTTTTAGAATGGAAGTTGTTACTTTTCAGGGCAGGAGTATATTATTAGTGCATGAAAAAAAAAAACTTTATTGTATTATTATTATTTTTTTTCAAAAGGAAAGCTGTTTGAAAGCGAGTAAGTTATCAGGACACAAAGACCATTGCATTGGAATGCTCCTAAAAATATCAATTAACTATTTAATTATTACATTCAATAGAAAAACAAATGCATTTACTCACCGTTACTATGACCTCTTAATGTATGTGTCATAAAAATCATGGGCTCGCAATCTTTTTCTGAGACATTTGAATCCACTTAATCCCAGATTACAGGGGATAATCTAAAGAAAGATAAGAGAATACATGGCACAAATTATTTAGACTGAATCCGAAATTTTAAAGATGACTTGTATCTTTTAAATACTATCATTAATTCTAAGATATTGTTATTTTGAGATTTATATATGCATATATAATTATTATTATTATTATTATTATTATTGTATTGCAAAGTATTGTACAATTTAATCGCTCACTAACCAAAATTTATTTAACGATCATTTTTCTAAGAATATCGATAAATATTGAAAGTATGAATGTCAACAAGTTTTATTTTAATGCACATAGAAATCCCTCGTCATGTATACAAATAAATTTGACAATTACTTTATTCAAAGAAATACATTAACATTCATAACATTGCACTTTACAAATAATAATAATAATAATAATAACAATTTGCATTATTAGCGTGAATATTCTGGCATGCACAAGCGATCTGTGACAGAGTCAAGAGCACAAGCCCCTATTCAAATGTTTTAGTTCTGCTTGGGAGATTTTAGAAAGTCATAACCATAATACGTACATTCCATATCTCGCGAGCATTCTAAAAGCTTCCAGGCAAAAGAAGCAATCTGTCCCACAAATTAAAATGCTTTGGCACTGACTCATCTTAGTCAATTCGAAGTATCTTGTAGGAAACTGTTTCTGCATTTCTTAAGCTGATTTTTTTTTTTTTTTTTCCTTCTGTTTTTCTTAACGAGTGCCATCCAAATTGTTCCTTGTCCAACATCGATCTGTCATGACGTTGTATTCTTTTTCAGACAATGGGAAAAGTAAACGAGTCTCATTATTGTACGTTAACTGCGATTTTTTACATATATATATATTTTTTTTTTTTTTTCAACAAAATTAAAGAGTTTTTATGAATCCGATTCGTCCGTCTGTATGCTACCGATCTCACTTCCGTAAATATTTTTAGAATGACTTGAAACTGATAGATGTTATTCAGGTTCACTATAGCGTTATTCCCTAACGAAAATGATATAACAACATAATCTGCTTTTTACGCAGGAATCTACAAAAGAATTCGATTACAAAAGAATTATATTACGGTCTATTGACAGGTATTTATTTAAAGTGTATTTGAATATATTTATGCTACACAAAACATAACGAAATCAACAATATACACTGCTTCTCATATTTATAAGGACACTTTATATTTTGAAATAGCTAATGTAAAAATAATTGTGAACAAGATTATACTAAGTGCACTTAATATATCTAGTATTCTAAAAACCAAAACTGCTATAATTTTTTTAATATGAAACAAAATTAATAAAAAATAATGCAATATACTTTTTTCTCCACGTTTTTAGATGTTCATAATTATAGGGACAGTCAAGATTTTTTCGTTTTATTTAATTTACTAGTGGATAAATTACAGTTGACATGCGAATTCATTAACTACTGGGCTAGATTAATTCATATATAAGACTTCAATTTTCCTTGGACGGACATTACTGATAATTCCTCGAAAAAAAGAACCTTCATGTAGTGAAGTATGATAAATGCGTTTTTTAAGTGGAAGGATGATTTCAATCCGCCGAATTTCTAATGAAATTCGAAGATCTAAAATGGCTGAAGGAAATGTGATCAAACATTGAACTGCTGGTTCGATAGGAGAGAGATCTGATGCAAAATCATAGTTGTTTTACAGAGATCGAAGACTCATAAATCCTCTTATTGTTCTACTCATAATGACTGCTGCTGGATTTGCTCGTAATTTTTAACGAAAGGTTAGGGTCCACATTTATGCATGCTTAAAATAATTAATAATATGTTAAAATGAATAAAAACCTGTAATAATCAATAAGCATTTAATGGGGAAAAGAACGTCTGTGTTAAAGTTGAATAAAGACAATATTAAATGGTAAAATGTTCCATTTTCGGATGAAAAACATTTTATTCTTGATTAATCAAATGGTTTTAACAGTTACTGGCACGATCTGAAGATAGCGAAAGACAGAGCAGATTTTTTAAAGGCAGATATGAATCGGGCATTTTAAAGGTGGATCTACGGTGCTCTGGGAAGCTGTTTCTACTGAAGGCAAAATGAATTTAGTAAATTTTTTTTATTATTATGAACATCAAGAGAATATCTGCAAATTTTAAACTTGGAATTCTCAGATTTTTGTTAGATTTTGGTGGGTAATAATATTTTTTTTCAACAAGACTTACATTTTTGCTCTACTTCTAGAGCAATAGGAAATAGTTTGAAGAAAGAAACTTCTGTATTGTTGCCTTTCCCATGGCCTAAAAGTTGAGAAAACCTTAACTTATCATATTAGAAAAGTGCATGCAAGTGGAAAGCAATTTTAAATAGTTTAAATGTATTCAGAATATCATCTATGCTGTATGAAATGGTATTGAAACTGAATATTAAAGAATAAATATATACACCAGAGAGAATGTCTGACTGTTTCACCCTAAAAAGAGACCCCCAAAAATATTAATTTAAAGAATAATTGAAAAAAATACTAAGATTCGACCTGTCCTTATAATTGTGAACACCTGAAAAATCCCTTTTTTGACTGTATTTAAAGTTTTTTGAGATACAAAAACGATAAAACTTTTTAAATATCGTCTATTCATGAAATTCAAATTAATAAAAAATATATTTGTTTAAATAATAGTGTTCAGTGTTTACCTAATATAGAAAAACGGGTGTCCTTATAATTATGAGAAGGAGTGTATTATTCAGGTGTACAAAAGCGTGTTAATATAGCATGAACGTGTCTTTAACAGGACTCCACAAAAATATTCTTGTACTTTATGAGATCTGTGCGGTATTTGGAATATATATCTACTTTATTCATTTTTATCCTAAAAAAATTAACTTCCTTCCGTAAAATGAATAAATAAATAAATTAAATTAAATTAAAAATCAAGATGCTAATGCTACACGGAAACGCGGCGCACACACAGAAAATATCATTGTTACTTTAAAAATAAACAAATAAAACATTTCCTGTTTGCCCTGAAATTAATACACTGAATGGTCACTCTTAACACTAAACCCTACCACGACGGGTCAAATGAACCATTTTAAATTTAATAAACAAACAATTTTGAATTGTTATTTGAAAAAAAAAAAATTGTTTTATTCATGTACCAAATTGCGCTAAATAATATATTTTTCCCTATACATAGTAATATATATATAACATTTTAAAGACGGGTCACTGGACCCGCTGTGGTAGGAATAGGTATACATGAAGTATCGGTAGGTTTAGTGTTAAGACACCGTCAAGGCACGTACTTAGTGACCATTACTAAAAGATACTTCTAGATTGTGCTTAATATAATTAAGTTTGGAGTCAAACTTCTTAGATCTGAATTTTGTCCATTTCGACCCAATAGAGGAATCAATCATCTTTAAAAGTTCGTCAGAAAAAGCCTGCCATAGAAGCACGCCAAAAATTTAACCCATATAATTCTTCATAATATTATTTTACATATCAAGTGATTAATGCTGAGGTGATCACACACCATAGTGGCTGAGACATAAATTTCAAGCCAATCCAGGAAAGTGCCTATCAAAACACACACATTACAAATCACAAAAAAAAAAAAAAAAAAACAGTATCTAATTATAAGCACCTTACATATTTACGGTAATATGATTCCATGTCATATAATTGAAATATAGTTACGTTATACAATGAAAATCGTGAAAAATATGTGATTGCAGTGCCAGCTGTGGAGTAGTATATATGCTAATGTCTGATCAAGACTGCTTTATTTCCATGTTCGTTACAGCTTCTAAAAGTAGTCTAGTAGTGTCTAGGCCATCAGTAAAGGTGTAAGTCTCTCAGAAACAGAAAAATGAAAAATTTAACGAATTTAATACTTTATGAACACAAAAGAAAAAAATAAATTCTGAAAAACGGCTGTATTATTAACTAGCTCTCTGGTTACTATTTTTAAATGAACCACTATAATTAATGAATTCTCAAAATTATATTAATTTTTATCATGTGAAAAAAAATTCTGATCGCGAAAAATGTCCAACCGGGTCCCCATTGCCTTCGGAAGCGCAACCCCATTGCCTTCGTCCCCATTAACTTCGGAAGCGCAACCCCATTGCCTTCGTCCCCATTGTGCGCTGCGCGTGCGCATTTATGTTCGACACACTTAATGAATCACTATTTATATTATCGTAATGGAAAAACAAAAATATAAAATACAAAAAAATCTTCTCTCATCGGTGGAATAATCGGTCCCGACCCCCACTGTTCCTACCCTTCCTAATTATTTTACACTTTCAACATCAGCAATCGTTTTCTCGGGCTTTTAAACCTGATAATACTAATTTCCAGCCTTCTATCTGAATTTCTTTTTTTCCCCCTGAGCCCGCCTCCCTTCCCGCCCCTAGTAATAATTCTAGACTTTCGAAAATATCCGCAATCGATTTATCGGGCCTATGAACCCAATAATACTAACTTTCAACGCTCTAACTCTTATTTCTATGTTTTTGCCCCTTCGCACCCCCCTTCCCGTCTATCCTAATAATTTTTCCCTTTTGAAAATATCTGCATTCGATTTGTAGGTCCCAAAAACCTACACGTGACAATTTTGAACGGTCTAACTCTATTTCTATTGTTTTGCCCCTTCGCTCCCCCCTCCCCCCCCCCCCCCACACACGGCTCTCCTAAAAATTTTACAAATTCGAAAAATATCCGTAATCGATTCATAGGTATCAAAAGCCCCTACTTACAAATTTTAAAAGAACTAACTCCATTTTTATTTTATTTTTTGTCTCTCCGCCCCTCCCCCTCCCTCCCTCCTAATAATTTTACACTTTCGAAAATATCCTCATTCGACTTGCAGGTCTCTAAAACCCATCTGTACCAATTTTGAACGGTCTAACCGTATTTCTATTGGGGGGGGGGGGGGGGGCATAGTCCACCCCCCCTTCCCGCCCCACCTGTGATGAATTTTTAAAATTCCAGAAATTGGTTTTTAGATAATTGTGTGAGCTATATTTTAGAGCAAAAAAAATCATAAATATCTTTTATTTTATTATTATTATTATTATTGTGATATAAAGGATTATTTAAAATCACGTTTTGCCCCCTCCCCCCTTTAAGGACTGAATTTCTAAAATTACAGAAATTGGTTTTTAGTATATCTTTTTTTTTTTTTTTGGTAGGGATATCTGTTTTTTTTTTTTTTTTTTTGCTTGAGATATGAAGTATTTTGTGAAATCGCGTTTTGCCCTTCTTTCCGCCCCCTTGGGGGGGGGGGGGGCGAATTTTGTAAATTCGCTTCTAAGTGGATGTCTACGTAATAGAAGGAACATTGTCACAAAATTTAATGCTTCTCGGTCCAGGGGTTTCGGTTGGGCGATGATTAATCACTCACTCATTCACTCATGCACTCACTCAGGATAAACGATTTTATACATACAGATGACAAAACCACTTATTAATGACAAAAATAATAATATGTGTAATCCACACTATAATTTTACAAAATTATCATCTCACACATCCCGTCTAGTGTGATTCCGTATCATATATAGAGACAGAAAATGCAGATATTTTGAAAGTCATAAAAATTGCTATAAAAATTCAATAAGCATTGTTGCCGCTCACCTTAGTTTGGCTATATGCGCAACCTTGGCGCGCATCTCTTGTTCACTTGCATTCCCGCTTTAGCGGAGTAGTTGTATTGTTTTTCGTTATAAGAGTAACATCTCTCTTGCTTATCTTGTTCGGTGATATGGTTCACCTTTTTTATAGTTTGCGTTGAGTATGGTGTCAACATAATTGAATACGTTAATAATACGTCCTCTAATAACTGTAAATATGTACATACTATATGTATAATAGTTTAATTAAATGTTTGTGAAGTAATAGCTTCAGAATAGTAATTATTAAAATGATATACAGTCCACTCATAAAGTATCGTCAACATTTGGTCTAGTAGAACCGGAGGAAGATCAATCGTAATATAATGAAAAATAGTGGTGCTCATTGATGAAAATTAATTATGGATAAAAATAAATTAGTTATCCTTAATCGCCAACGCGGAACCTTGAAAGGCCAATTGACTAAGATAGTGACATATTTAGAGACTGTTAGTGACGACAATAAAGACATTATAACTCTAGAAATAAAGAAGGATAATCTGCAAAAAATAGTAACAAAACTGGATAATTTGAAAATCCAGTATTACGAAATAGCTGATGAATCGGAACTGGAAGTTCAATTGAACGCCTTCGCAGAATTGGAAGAAGAGACAGAAAAATTAGAGGTAAGGCTTCGAAAATTCTTACTCTCCAATAACATTAGTAAAAATGAAAGTGTTTTAAATGAATCTAAAGATAATCCTATTATCAATTTTCGTTTACCTGAAATTCCTTTACCCAAATTTAATGGTCAATATAATGATTGGTTTAATTTCAAAGATCAATTTATAACCTTAATTGATATGAATGATAAACTTTCAGATAATCAAAAATTATATTATCTAAAATCTACACTTTGTGGAAGAGCACTAGATGTAATGACCGAAGACGATTCATATATTTCGCTTTTTAAAGCATTGGAAGATAGATTCCAAAACAAAAGAATGATTGTAAATTCTCACTTAAATGAGATATTAAACGTAGAGAATCTGTCTCAAGATTTAGTTAAAAATTTGAGAACAATTACAGATAGTTGTCAAAAAAATATTCGAGCACTCAAATGTATAGGATTGGAAATGAGTCCCTTTACGGAGGCCTTACTCATAAATGTGATTCTTAAACAAATAGATAAAGAATCCAAAAAACAATTTGAATTATCTTTAAGTTCTACAGAATTGCCAACATGGTGCGATTTCATTAACTTTTTACAAAAAAGAAGTTTGGTGTTAGAAAATTTACAATGCGTTTCGAATACGAAACCGAAAGTAATGAATGCGGAAAAGAGTACTAGAATAAAAACCTTCTTTTCTAAAAATGATTCCTTTAATGATCAAAATTGTCCCCTTTGTAAAGGAAATCATTCTTTATCTAAATGTTGTGAATTCTTAAAATTAAATGAACACGAAAGATTCCTAACAGTAAAAAAATATTTGTTATGTATTAATTGCTTGAAATCCAATCATCAGGTATCAAATTGTAAAAATAATCAAATTTGTAATATCTGTTCTAAAAGACATAATTCACTTCTACATCGAACTTTGCCGGGAACAAAAAGTAATAATTTCCCATCAAAACAACACAAACAAAATCCTGACTCCCAGACGGCGTCAGAAAAAGGCTTGCACCTGCTGCAATCAAATGATTCATATCCTGAATTGCAGAAAGAAAAAAATAATGTTTCGATGACATTATATAACGAGATTAATAATCCCATCTTAAAAAGTAAAAAACATGTATTGCTGTCAACTGCTATAGTTTATTTGGAAAGTAGCAATAAAAAAAAGATTCCGGTTCGTGTAATTATTGATAATGGTAGTCAATGTAACCTGTTAGACAGAGAACTCGCTCATTTATTGAATTTGCAAAAAAGGAAATGCGATATTCATATTTCAGGAATTAATGGTAAGATGACAAATGTGAAATCTTCAGTACGTACCATTATTTCCAATAAAGATGATTCATTTAGTGAACCAATTGAATTTTTAATTACACCTAAAATAACAGAATTCATTCCTTCACACAATATAAACATAAGAAGTTTAAATCTACCACATGACCTTGAATTAGCTGATAGTGAATTTTGGAAAAAATCTAAAATAAATGCTTTAGTTGGTGCGCTGAATTTTTCTATGAAATATTAAAAGCAGATAAATTTAAAATAGGACAATTCACCTTTCAGAATAGCGTTTTTGGGTATATTGCTGCGGGAAACATAGACCGCAATGTATCTGAAAATACTTTTTGCGGTTTTACTGCATGCAATGATTATCTTAATGAAACCATTCAAAATTTCTGGAAAATAGAAGCCCCTGAAATTGACTTACGTCCAATTAGTCAGGAAGAACAATTGTGTGAAAAACATTTTTTAGAAAATTATCGGAGAGATAAATCGGGAAGATTTATGGTAGCCATGCCTTTGAAGGAAGATGCTAGTGTCCTTGGGGAGTCTAAATCTATCGCAGAAAAACGGCTCAAGCAGTTATGGAATCGTTTAGAAAAGAATCCAACCATGCGAAATCTTTATTGTGATTTTATTAAAGAATACACTAATTTAAATCATATGACAAAAATTGTTGATAATTTAAATGATTCTGGCTGTTATTATCTACCGCATCATGGCGTTTATAGGCCCGAAAAATCTACTACGAAGCTTCGCGTTGTATTTAATGCTTCGAGTCCGACAACTAGTGGAATATCATTAAACGACATAATTTATAAAGGTGTCGTTAATGAAAATTTGTATGAAATCATGTTACACTTTCGACAACACCGATTTGTGTTTTTGGCCGATATTGAAAAAATGTATCGCCAAATAATGATTACCGAGGATCAGAGAAAATTATTAAGAATTTTATGGAAAGATAATGTGAACTCAGAAATTGAAACCTATGAACTTAATACCGTAACATACGGTACCGCTTGTGCCCCTTTTTTAGCCATTAGAACGTTGAAGCAATTAGCCCTTGAAGAAGTCGAGAAATATCCGAAGGCATCCGATATTTTGCTACATGATTCGTATATGGACGATATAATAAGTGGGGAAGAATCGCTAGAATCTACTAGGGAGCTTCAAAAACAACTTATACACTTGTTAGAAAGCGCTGGAATGAATTTACATAAATGGAATGCAAATCATATTTCCTTACTTGACTTTTCTAAAGAGACATACCCTGAGTACACATTCTCTGATAAGGAAACCAAAGCCCTAGGGGTTGCCTGGAAACCCAATTTAGATGCTTTCACATTTAAAATAAATTTGTGTCAGTTAAAGTCTATGACAAAGAGAAGCATTTTATCAGACATTGCTCGCATTTTCGACCCATTGGGTCTCATCGGTCCTGTTATTGTCAAAGCCAAGTTGTTTATGCAGGAACTATGGAAATTAAAATTGGACTGGAATGACCCTATTCCAAGCCCTATTGCTCAAAATTGGCTAGAATTCGCCACTTCGTTAAAGGCTCTTGAACAACTTAGAATAAATCGCTATGTTTTAATTCCTGAAGCACAACAAATAAACTTACACGGATTCGCCGACGCATCGTCATTAGCTTTTGGAGCAGCCGTGTATATTCAGTCTATTCATAATTCTGAAATTGTCTCCAATTTGGTTAGCAGCAAATCTCAAGTTGCACCTCTAAAAACTGTTTCTATCCCTCGACTCGAGTTATCTGGTTGTCTTTTGTTATGCAAATTAATTGTGAAAATTTTGAAATCTTTGAGGTTACAGATCAATAATATTTATCTCTATACAGACTCTCAAATAGCTCTGGCCTGGATCCAAACCGAGCCTTGGAAATTGAAAACATTTGTTGGCAACAGGGTTGCCAAAATTCAAGAACTGTCTAAAAACTTCACATGGTGTCCTCTGCGGAAAATCCAGCAGATTTAATTTCACGAGGTCTAACTACCACCGATTTAATGGATAATCAGTTGTGGTGGCAGGGACCAGACTTTCTAAGTAAATCCAGTAGTATCATAAACAATGACTCTGACTATCTGTCCCCCAGTGATAATAGTATTGTGATTAGTGAGTTGAAAAATAATCACCAGGGTGACGCTAACCCTGCAGTGTTGTGTGGATTAATCCAATCCACGGATTCTTCCCAGAACTTTTATAATCATTTGTTTTCATTAACAAATAATTTTTGTAAATTAATTAGAATATGTAGTTTTATTTTTAGATTTATTAGGAATACAAGAGCAAAGGCAAATAAAGTAACTGGACCACTCCGAAGCACCGAATTAAACGACTCTGAAATGCATTTAATCAGACAGGTACAGTATACACAGTTTGCCGCAGAATTGATCTGCTTAGAGAAAAAGAAGCCCGTATCAGGTAAATTAAATTGTTTTAATCCAATTTTAGATTCTCAGGGACTCCTAAGAGTCGGTGGAAGGCTGGAAAATGCTAATTTAAATTTTGATAGTAAACATCCCCTTTTGTTGCCCCACGACCATAAATTATCTTCCATGATTATGGAACATTTTCATAAAAAATTCTTTCATGTAGGACCTCAAGCCTTGTTATACCACGTTAGAAAAAAATATTGGATAGTTAGTGGGAGATCTTTAGCTCGGAAAATATTTCGTAACTGCGTAACGTGTTACAAAATTAAACCTTTAACGGTCAATCAACTTATGGGAAATTTGCCAAAGGAACGAGTAAATGTGACTCATCCATTTTATTGTACCGGTATAGATTTCTGTGGCCCTTTTTTAATTAAATATCGGGGTCAAAGAAAAGGAATCTATAACAAAATTTTTGTTTGTATTTTTATTTGCATGCCTACTAAAGCCGTGCATCTAGAGGTAGTTAGCGATTTAACATCCGAAGCTTTTATCGCAACTTTAAAAAGATTTTTTGCTAGACGAGGCAAAGCCCAAACATTATTCAGTGACAATGCAACAAATTTTGTTAGTGCAAATAATGAATTAAAAAGGTTACATAGATTAGCTACTCAGCCTGATGAAAACCTTACTAATTTTTTAAATTCAGAGAATATTAATTGGAAATTTCTGCCACCCCGTGCCCCAAATTTTGGAGGGCTATGGGAGGCAGGCGTAAAATCGTTTAAGTATCATTTGAAACGCGCAGTAGGAAACGCTAAATTAACATATGAGGAATTCTTAACCGTTGTTTGTCAAATTGAGGGAATCCTCAATTCTCGACCCCTTACCCCCCTTTCAAACGATATCGAAGATTTGGACGTCTTGACTCCCGGCCATTTTTTAGTTGGTCGACCCATCACAGCGGTGATCGAACCCGAGTTCTCTGGCATTCCAGATAATCGATTAGATACCTGGCAAAAATTAACTAAAATAGTTCAAGGAATATGGAAAAAATGGCAATGTCATTATTTAAATACGTTACAACAAAGAAACAAATGGAAATTTGAAACAAATAACATTAAAAATGGGGATATGGTATTATTAAAGGAAGAAAACTTGCCCATATGTAGTTGGATTTTGGGTAGAATAGTAGAAATTATTCCAGGAAAGGATAACAAAATACGCGTAGTCTCAGTTAAAACAAGAAATGGGACATATAAACGACCTATTTCCAAAATTGCTCTTCTGCCTTTGGAAAAGTAAAAAAAAAAAAAAAAAATTGTTTGAAAATGAATAATGTATATAGTTAAATTTAATTTGTTTATTGTATTTCATTTGTATTATTTTATTGTTTACAATGTTATTAATATTTCTCTTGTATAAGTTTATTATTTAAATTGCATATATAATATTTTCGTATAATTAATTATAATTAGGCTATTACATATTAGAACTGTAATTTTGAAACAATGTTTCAAGGTGGGCCGGTATGTTGCCGCTCACCTTAGTTTGGCTATATGCGCAACCTTGGCGCGCATCTCTTGTTCACTTGCATTCCCGCTTTAGCGGAGTAGTTGTATTGTTTTTCGTTATAAGAGTAACATCTCTCTTGCTTATCTTGTTCGGTGATATGGTTCACCTTTTTTATAGTTTGCGTTGACTATGGTGTCAACATAATTGAATACGTTAATAATACGTCCTCTAATAACTGTAAATATGTACATACTATATGTATAATAGTTTAATTAAATGTTTGTGAAGTAATAGCTTCAGAATAGTAATTATTAAAATGATATACAGTCCACTCATAAAGTATCGTCAATAAGCATATTTCCGCATAATCAGCATTTTATATATCAAGTTTGATGCAATTAACTCCACGCGATAGAGACCGGAGATGTAACTATAAAACAAATCGTGAAAAGCGCTGAATAAAAAAGGGGGGGGGGGAGTTTACTCAATAAAAATAGAAAAAATACACCGGAGGATTAGTGTTAAAAAGTATTAAGTAAAAGACTTTGATTAAACGACATAAATTGCAAAAACTCGCAATAGTTGTTTCTGATTGAAATAAAACATGGCCTTTTGTCAGGCAAACAAAGTAGACACGAGTGCTACGAACAAAGCGGCAACGTACTGCAAAAAATTCGCAGCAATTGTTGCATTGTTTGCAGAACTCGTGCCTACTTTATTCGCCTGACGTAGGGTCGCGGTTTTATTTCACCCGAAACATTTGATCTGAGTTTTTTTTTTTAATTTATGGTGCTTATTCAAAGTTTTTTATTTATTACGTTTACACAATATTCACCAAAATTAAATTAGCATTTTTTTTTTTTTTTTTTTTTTTTTTCACCCTTTGAAAAAGCATCTTTATGTAGTAAGCTTAACACAATATCATCCAATATACACAGAGATGTAGCCATTATGAACATCAGAGAAAGTACTACAATATATCATAGCATCGTTGACCCGTTTTAAAATTTAAGAAAATTCAACCAGCACAATTTAATCTGCATGGAATTAATTGTACATGGATTAGTTTTTACAGTACTCACAAAATTTCGCTAACATACAGACATTTACGAAAAATAGCTAAATTGCCTTAAAGATGGTACAAAACATGTAAATCCATCAAAAATCGGATTTTAAAAATTTTTACGGGTCTAGAATTTTTATATCTTATGTTTTGTATCAACAAAAGTAATATGTCACTTCTTCTTCTTCTTTTTTTTTTTTTTTAATATCCTTAATACTTGGTAAAAGAATTTTGCTATTTCTTATACATGTTTATTTATTCATTTATTTTACTTTTTTCCATATTGGTGAAACAAAGTATTGAATTCATAAAAAATTTTCAGCTTCAGATTTCGATAAATTTACACGTTTTGGAATGTTCCAAACCCGATATGACTACTTTTAGAAAGTGTCTGTCTGTCGGCGTGGAATGAAAATTTTGCTGCAGCTGTAGCCAAAAAATTAATGCACAGAATTCCATAAAAGTTTATTTTGTTGCACCTTGATATAAATTGGTGTCTATCAATTCTCGGTTCAAATCGCCCGAAAGCGAGCACTGCTATGCCGCGATTTTTTCCAATTACGTGAATATTATGTATTTCAGCTTCTCTTTTGTGTAGTTCCACAAAACTCGATATGTGAGATAATAAAATTATAAAAATCCATTATAAAATGTTATTTTATTTAAGTGCATATTAACCGTCATGTGGCACTGCTATGCTGCATTTTTTTTTTTTTTTTTTTTTTTTTTTTTTTGGGGGGGGGGGGGGGGGGGTTATATTTTAGCTTGTATAGCGTTAAATGCAGGAACCTGATATGGGAGAAGGCCGTTATGAAAAAGAATACTCACTTAATAATCGAGTAACTCTCAACATTTGTTAGTTAAAATTTCATTAATTTTTTTTTTATCTTTATAATGAGAAGGTATGTTCATTAAATGTTATTCAAATTAACCGGTAGATGGCGCTTTTATATAGACTGATGTAGAAATCCTTAGGATTTCTAGACTGATGTAGGGACCCTCGATAGACCTTATATATAGGGTCCCTAGACTGATGTAAAAGAAAGCTTTGCGATGACCACAAAAGACTAGATTTTATAATGTATCCTTTCGTGAATAACTGTGTAATTTTTACAATACATCGATGAATAAATTATGTGAGTATGGCGGGTTTATTTTTAGTGAAATCTCGTTAAAAAATTAATAAAAATTTAAGAAAAGGTTGTCGATTCCTCTTTTCTTTCTTTATTGTCTTCCATATTTGAAAAAAAAAAAAAAAAAGAGAGATATTCATCATAATTTTCAACTTCCTGATGGATTTATCCATTTTCGGATACTCTCAACATGAAATATCTATTTTTAGATCGGTTACTACGTTTTACAGAAATTTTGTAGCGAATTTAAATAATTAAATACTAATGTATAAAATTCGATGAAACTTTGCCTTTAATTGCATCTTGACATAAAGTAAGCTGACTACATTTTGTTGTACATCCACAACTTATTGGGGCGTTTTTATGTCCTATTTTACATGTTAGCTATCGAGTAATTACCGATTTGCAAAATAGCTATATCTGTTACTTATTGGATAAAACTTGAAAAAACATATGATATTTCAGAAAAACGTCTTCGAATAAATTTTGAATTTATCAATCAGTAAGGAATATTACTATGCTGTGCTGTTTGAAATGCCAAGCACCAGTTATTATTGGATATAAATGTATGAGCGTATGTGTTTTTAAAACCGAATGATGACACTTGGGTTCTAAAAATAGGTTGAGTTCCTTTCGTGGGAGGATCTTTCAACGGAATTCTTACTCTCATTCATGCGAATTTCGGAGAAAATCAATGAAAACGGTAAAGCTAAGGCGACGAACAAAACCTGGGTTTGAACCCAGCATCGCCCGTTTACTAGCTTCAAGAGCAGAACTTCTCGGTCACTGGTAGGTCTATATAAATGCAGGGAATTTATATATACAATAACCCCAATACTGACAGAAATATCAATATACAGTTTAAATATGATTAGTATACTTAAATGAAATGATTAGTATACTTAAATGATGGGTAAAAAAAATTATTAGGATAGCATCACACGAATTTAAATACCTATGAAAATAATAATGCAAAATATAGTTATTGATAGAAGAAAAGGTATTGCGTTGTCTCTCAGTGAATAATCAAACCTCACAATAATTTAAAGTTTTTAAACCTCTAATTTTAAAAAAATTCAGAAGTTTTATGTAACACTAAAAAAAAAAAAAAAAAAAAAGTGCGTCATAAGATTGTTATTATTTTCTTCTATATTCATAGAGGAAAGTATTGCATTCGTATAAGAATTTCGAATTCTGATTTTCGTTAAATTTACACGTTTTGAGATATCCTAAACAGGATTTCACTACTTTAAGGAAAAATCCCTTTCTTAAAAATAGTTGTAATGTGAGATAAAAATTTTGTGCCATCTCTATCTGAATATATAATGCACAGAATTTCACAAAAGTTTATATTTAGTTGCACTTTGACACAAAGTAATATCTATCTACTTTTTTGTAAATCACTCAACAAATGATGCTGCTTTGCTGCGATTTTTCCCATTAACACAAAGGCTATATCTCAGCTTGCATTCTATATAATTGCACAAAGCATGATGATCGAGAGGACTATCATGTAAACTATGCTGGTTCGAATTTGGAGCATATCGGCCGACAGGTGGCGCTGTTACGCTAAAACTTTCCTCGTATGCCGGGAGATAATATCTCAGCTTCTAGCATCAAACTTGGTATGTGTTACAGCCATATAAACAAAAAGAATGTTCACTAAAATGGGTGTACATCGGCCAATAGATGGTGCTGTTATTATTCCCCTTCTGCTATATTTTATCAGCATCGCAGTATTATTACAGCAAACTGCATACGCAAAACCTTTATAGTGAAAAGTTAAGATTAAATATTTGTTCATATTAAACTGTAAGTGGTGCTGTTATATAGAATAAATATGGAAGAAAGTTTTGTGGTGACCACAATATACTAGTTTTAATTGGAGAAAAAAAAAAAAAAAAACTGCGGTTTTATTTAATTTTATATGTTATGTAAGAAGGAAATATGCCTTAATCATTACAGTTATATTTTGATAGCTCATTTTTCTACAATGTATAATCACGAAAATAATTGAGGGATTTAAAAAATAAAAATGTATAATATCTTAACTTATCTAAATCATTTCTCCAGCTTTCCATTCTATTTGATTAATTGCAGGTAAAACGTATGAATCAGAGTTTAACAGAATCAAATTTTCACATCTGTTCCATACTGTATCTAAATAAATGCACTTTTTCTTCATAATTAGGGGAAAAAAAATTGGAAATAGTACAGTTGAAGAAAAATTAAATTAGTCCATTGAAAAGAAATATGCTGTCTCCCTCTCTCTGTGCGTTGATTAAAACATAATTAAATTAAAAATTACATTGTTGATTCTGTATATCTTACAAGCATATCAAATTGCAAGAAACAGGAATCTTTTTGGTTTCGGCAATTATTCAGATCTGAATTTATGAATAGGGAATAATTCCAAAAAAGGAAAGTATATAAAAAAAGTATATGATAGTGTTACCGCTTACTAATATCGTTTAAACGTTTAAACAGTATAATGACAGATCGCAAGCTTCATCATCTTTTATTAAGTGTTTCACATAAATTCCGCAGTAATATTTTTACGCTATTCTATAGTCACTGGAAGAAGTATTAAATTCTTAAATTTTTTCTACTTGCGATTTTCAATGATTTACACATTTTGAGATGTCCTGAATATGATTTGGCCATTATTTGAAAATGTCCGTTTGCCTCTCTTCGTGTGATAAAAATTTTGTGGCAGCTACAGCTCAAAACCTAAACTACAGAATTTGAAAAAAGTGTGTATTTAGTTGCACTTTCGGATAAATTGTGCCCAACTTTTGATGCAAATCGCCCAAAAAGTGCTACTACTGTACTGCGATTTCAAGCATTTACAGGAAGTCTGTATTTAATCTTCTTTTGTGTGTAACGGCACAAAACTAAATGTGTGAGAGGTTCATTAAGAAGTACTATGCTAAATCAATCTGGGTGCATACCGTGCTAATACTGAAATTTTCTCCATGTCTGGTGAGGGTATATCTCAACTTCTATAACGTATAAATGCACGTAACTTGATATGTGGTACGACCATTATGAAAAAGAATACAGATTTAATTTGGGTATTTATTGGCTGATGGGTGGAGCTGATATTATTCACCTTCCGCGATTTTCTATTTTATTGGTTAAAATTGCAAAGAAACTGCATATGTAAAATTTTTATTGTAAGAAAAACTAAGATTAAATTATTGTTCGTGGTTAACCGATTGCGCTGCTATATAAAATGATACATATGAAAGTGTTTTAATGTAGTGTTTAATCTTTTTTTTTTTTTTTTTCTTTTCTTCTTTTTTTGTCCTCAAGTCATGCATGATTACAACTATTTTGAAATTTTTTATTCTTGGAAACTGTCCCGTTAAATGCATTTTCATGCTATGATGATCAATAACTAAATATTACCGTAAACACATTTTTTTTTTTTTTTTTTTATTGGAGGAAGAGGGGGGGGGGTGGAAGGGAGGGGGACTGCTCTAAAAATGTCTTTTGAATCTGACCTGATGACTCTAAATAGACAAATATCGTATTGTAATAATTTATAAATATATGTACGGTGCCGTTACTTTTATTAAATATTTTCTTCCAATACCCGATTACCATAGATAATGGAGTATTGTATTCGGTCAAAAATTTTGTTGTCCAGTTTTCACTTGTTTTACATCTTTTAAGGCCGCCTGAGTCCAATAAATAAATAAATTAAATTAAAGTTAAAATTTTGTCAAAGACAGAATTTAGTTTAGTACGGACTATTAGTTTCAATCTGTAAAAATTTTATTAATATAATTTTTACTTTCCGAACACTATAGTGAGGAAAGTATCGTAATCATGTCAAAAATCCGAATTTGAGATTTTGATGTTTCTATACGTTTCGAGGTCCCCTGAGTCCATATTCACTATTTTTACGATGATGTATGTATGTGTGTATGTATGTGTGTATGTATGTATGTGTGTGTATGTGTGTGGGTGAACACGCTAGCGTCTAAACGCTTTGCTCGAATGAGCTGTAAGTTGGTACGCATGTTGCAAGTCACCGTAGCACGAACTCTATTGATTTTGATGAATCTAGCACTTATAGTTTTTTTACAGGGACACAAAGAAAAATTCATTATCATTATGGCCTATAGGACCAAAATCTTAAAAGTGCGATAGCATCTAAACGCCTTATTCAATTGAGCAAAAAATTCATACACATATTATAAGTCACAAGTACTCAATCTGTATAGATTTTGGAGAATCTAGATCTTATAGTTTTTTTACAGGACACAGAGAAAAAATGCTTATCATTATGGCTTATGGGGCCAAATTTTTAAAAGTGTGATAGCGTCTAAACGCCTTATTAATCTGAGCAAAAAATGTGTACACATGTTATAGGTCACAGTTGCACCAACTGTATTGATTATGGTGAATTTAGCAGTTACAGTTTTTTACAGGGACACAAAGAAAAATTCTTTATCATTATGGCCTATGGGACCCAATTTTTAAAAGTGCGATAGCATCTAAACGCCTTATTCAATTGAGCTGAAAATTTATATGAATATTACAAATCACTGTTGCACTAACTATAAGCATTTTGGTGAATCTAGCATTTATAGATTTTTACAGGGACACAACGAAAAATTCTTTATCATTATGATCTATGGGCTCAAAGTAACGTTAAATAAAACATCGTGTAAAATATGGAGAAAAATACTCAAACACTCTATAATGGTTTCTCTCTTTTGTTTGTTTAGCAACTCCTCTTTCTTTACTTTATCCACAAAACTGTTAATTACTCAATGTTCGGAAAGTCGAGTGGAGTCACTCCAGATTTTTTTTATTTTTAATTTATGTTTTATCTCATTTTTTGACCGAAAAACTGGGCCACGTACTTTTTAAAATGACTGAAATGAATTGAAATGAAGTGTTCCCACCTAAATTTCATACTTTAGTTAATTTTTAAAAATCTAATTGTTATGTCGAAACCACTGTTTGCACCCCTGGATTCAGAAAAATTGTTCCTTTCATTTAGTACCGTAACAATAGGATTGATTTTTCTAATTCATTTTGGTGTTAAATTAATTAAATAATATTTAATAAATTTTGTATTTTTTGAGCAACTCTAATTGTAGATCACTCAAAAAGTCGGAATTTTCGGATGAATTGCCAACATGAAATTTTGTATTAAGAAAGTGAGAGAGACAGAACATCTTGCAGAATAAATAGATCTTCTATAAACACACATCTAAAAAAAATAAATAAATAAAAACTGAAAAATAAAAAATAAACAAAAGGTGGGATTTTCTTAAAAGCCTTTGTAATATTTACAGCATGCAAATGCTCAGCTGTAAAGAATTCTTTTTACAAAAAAATAAAAATGCTGTTATAAAGAAAAAAAAATATCACGATTTAAACACACACAAAACAAAATTTATGGATTTTTTCGGGGTTGGTACGTATTTAGGTAGGCTGGGTTTAACGTCGCACTAGTACTGCCCAATGGGTAATTGGCGACGGTCTGGGACGCATCCCTAAGGATGATCTGGAGACATGCCATCACAATTTTGATCCTCAACGGAGGGGATGGCTCCCTTACTTCGGTGATCCCGAGAGGTATAATTTGGATGGGAACATGGAGGACATTGCGGCCACGACAGATTTTACGTGCACCAGCCACCATTAGTGTACGATTTTTTCGTGGAAATCACGTGGCCGAAATTTTTCTCAAATACAATAATAAATAAAAGGTTTTTCGAAGAATTAATTCCTTCAGGATTACTTTATAATGGTGTTCTAGTGTACATACGCATATGAGTATATAATCGTATGATGTATTATTCAAGCTTTTTAAACATTTCGTACAGTTCAATATCCTTAATGTCATTTTCTCAATTATTTACAAAGCCCTTATCAGGATGTTAAAAATAAAATGTTAATATGTTGTAAAATAAAATTTTATTCGTTTCTTGTAAAAATAATAATAATAAAAAGAAAAAAGAAAAATTTTGTCAGAGACAGAATTTAATCCAGTACGACAGGATGATTTTGCATTTTACAACTTGATTTATTTATCTTGATATGTTTTGGAAGTAGTTTCTTTCTTCTTTTTGAATTTAAAGTTGCTCTCCTTAGCAACGTTTAGTACATTAATTCAAATAAAAACTAAAGTAATTGCAACTTTTACTTTCTTTCTTTCTTTCTTTCTTTTTTTTTTTTTTTTTTGGAAATTTATATGATTAAGATATTATACTTTGTTTAGTTCCATATAGAAAATAAACCTAATGAATTAAATTCAAATTCCTTTATTTATTCATTATTTAATTGTAAGAACGTATGAAAAATAGTTTACACCATGATTTTGAATTCGATTGTGTCAAAATATATGTATATAGTTTTCGAGAAATTTGAACTTTTTTTCTCAGAAGTGGGATATTTTTGTTTCAATTTTACTAATTGTCAATCTAATAGTTAACAGTCGATTCCCAAATATGTTCAAGTTTTATACAATTTGGACAGATTATGATAAGATAAGTAAAGAAATAAAATGGTAAAACTAGATGTTGGCAGACATCCTGACAAATTCAAGGCGAAATGGAGCAAAGGACGACCAAGCGAAATGTCTAATTGAAAGCAATATTCCTGCCGTCGTACTAATAAGAAAATGTAAATAGTCTTGAAATTGATATTATAGTTCATTTTAAAACTATTCAATATGAAAAATTAATATAATAAAACTCTATTATGCACAAATTATAAAACAATTAAAAATATCGGCAGTATTTTATACCATCTATTTGATTATAACATACGTATCATTTAACAAGTAATATAGAAGAAAAAAATTTTAAGTCAATTCCTACTTACAAACATTATCGAAAAAGTTTTTTTTTTTTTTTTAATAATTTTGAATTAGGAAATAAATCGCGCGTTTAAAATGAAATAAAAATAATTATAAGATTTAAAAAAAAAAAATTATATACCATGTTTTAAATTTTCTGATGAATCATAGAGTTCTTATCAATGTACATAAAATTTTTAAATTGATAATGATGTCAATTTTTGTGAGATGTATAATTTAACTTTTTATAATTTTTTAATGTTCAAATTTAATTAAATGTATTTATTTTTATGTCGAAAAAAAATGAACTCTTTTTTTTTTTTTTTTTTTTTTTTTTTCAACAACTAAATTATAGCTAATATTTTAATGACTCTTTTAACGCTATTAGGATGTTATTTTTTTTCATATTTTAATTAATTATAAGAAAACCAATAAAAAATTCGAAAATCGGACTTCGAGGTATTGTGTTGTCACCGTGTTCTGAGCAATCCTGAAACTTTCAAATTTCTAGCTAGTCCGGAAGTTAGTTAAAAATCGATTGAAAGATTTGTACAAGATATATATAGAGAGAGTGTGAACTAATAGTAGGAATTGAAAAAGATCCACAAACAGGATTTAAATTAGTAGTTGAAATAAAAAATCACAATCAGCAGCCTTTCAAAATCATTATTAAAGTTCATTTTATAACTGTTTAAATTGAAGTGTCAAATAATGCGCTCGATTTTACAAGCAAGAATTAAAAACACAATCGTTTCATAAACAGCAAAGTGTTTAAAGTTTTCTATATGGCCACATAAAAAAATCCCTTTGTGATTTTATTGTTTTCAATTAAAAACTTTTTGAATTATATTTCATTTCAGTAAAAAATGCATTATGATGAAATTTTTAAAGCAGTCACACATAATAAATGTAACAATAAATAAATTTATATAATACCTTGAAAATTTACTAATTGCTAAAAAGGGTGAATTTCGTACATTCAAAACGTTAACTGATTCAATGGATCATATATATATATATATATATATATATAAAGAGTTATTTTTAGGTGTTTTTAACGTAAAATAAAGATTATTCGATAACATTCTGAACTGAAAGTAATAATGGTTTATTTTAATTTATTTTTGAGCTAGAATGACTTAGAAAATAAAATAATAAATAAATTAAAAAAAAAAAAAAAAAAAAAAAAAAAAAAGAAATTGTTTGTATTTGATTATGTCCAAAAGTAATGATCTAAACAATGCTAAGAATTCAACGCAAAATATATTTAAATTAGAAATATAAACATTTTTTTTTTTTTCTATCTTTGAAAAAAAAATTTTTAAACATATCTAAGTATTTGTATACGGTTTTGTAAAATTTCTTTTCGATAAATACACTTTTCTTAAATAAGAGCGGGCGATGTCCAAATGACTTAACGATCAAAAGGCAGATATATATTTATTTATTTATTTATTTTCAATAACTATATTTTTTAAGATAATCTAGATCTGATGTTTTAAAAAATATAAAACGGTATTCATTATAATGTATTCTTTTAAATAATTTGGTGTTTCGTATAAATGTAGTATTTTTAAAAATATATATTTAATTTTATTTTATTTAGATATTGTTAAATTAGTTTTACTATAGACTTTAAAAATTTATTAGTTTTGCATAACACATCCGAAATATGTAACTTATGTATCAGCAATCCGAAATCTATAACCTACAGTACAGATCAAGTAAAGATAGTACAGTACATATAAAGTGCAAGTTAAATACTTTAGTTATTAGTTTTTTCATACAGTTATTGTCGTTTAATAACTAATTATTATTTTGTAAGTTTACCTATTACACTGCGAAAAAAAAAAAAAAAAAAAAAAAGACTTTTAAATTTGAAAATTTTTTTAATTGCTGAATGTTAACGCTTAATGATCCCACAATTTGAGAATTGCCCATTTATTATAGTGTCAGTCGCAGGGTTGGACATATCGCACCCCGGCAAATAAAGGGCATTGACATAAAACTGATACAACTGCTTTTCAGTTGAATAATCTTAGAATTTTATGACATTTTTGTGAACGTTGAGGCACTTTATACATATATTTCAATGACATAAATTCAGAATTGTCATTTTTTGACTTGTATCACTTTTCTTGCCGGGGATCAACGTACGTATTATGAGCATCTTGCACGTATGTAGTGTGTCCTGTATCCTAAATAAAATTTTAATTCCTCAGGTATTAATTGTAGACATATGTTATGAATTACAAAGGTGTATAAAAAAGGTTCAACATTTGACAGAATCAAATTAAATTCTTAGGAAATCAATTTCAAGAAAAACAGATTTTTTTTTCTTAATTTATTTTTAATTGACTCAAAAAATTATAATTTTCAATTTAACCTATACATGTATTTTAATGAATGTTTCTAGAATATTTTGCTATAAAATTCCCCAGAATAAATCGCTTCATCAGTATCCAAGAAGTTCTTCTCTCGAAGCTGAAGACGAGGGATGCCTAGTATGAACCCAAGTTTCAATCGTAGCCTAGCCCTGAGGAGTTTTCCGTGGTTTTTTTACCCGAAATTTGAGAAAATACGGACAGATACCCCTTTGAAAGATCCCCCTCAACGGAAAGCATTCCTTGCAGGCCGAGGTCTTCCGTGCAGACTGTGGATGTTAATCCGAACATTACCGCTGAATAAATTAAATTTGATATTTTTTATTATAATGATAATAATAATAATAAATTCAATCTTTACTTTTCAGACAACGTTAATTTTACTGGAATCCATTGATGTTATGTTTGTCGATATTTTGTGTATAAAAAATAATATTTAAATAATTGTTGGCGAGATAAATTTAAATTAAAGCATGTTCCTTTACTGAAAATATTTATCCTATCTCATACATTTTTTTAAATTCTTTCTAAAAATAGTATAAGTTCAGTGTTTACTATTCTCAATTTCTTCAATAATTAGTCAGTGCGAATATAAAATAAGATGTAATATATTATTCATGTAATTTAAATGAGAAAAAATTAGCTAACCTATCAGCTTTAGGAACTTTTTCATGTTCGCTACATATAATTACACTTTTATTATTTATTATACATGTAATATCCAATGAAGCCGATGTATAGAAGCAAATATGTTTTAGTGTACTCCGAGGAATTTATAGTAATTAATTAATTATTTTTTTATTATTTATAATTTTAATAATTCATTTATTTATTTATATTTCATATATATATATGTGTGTGTGTGTGTGTGTGTGTGTATTGAAGTTTGTTATCGTACCATAAAAGCAATTAATTAAATTAAACTTATAATAATTCTATAAACAGATTTGCTTTAATAAAATTTACATTAATAAAAATCAGTTCTTCCTTACTCTAACTTAGCACGCAGTTTAAAGCATTTTTACTGTTATAAGGGGGTGTGACATAATTGCTTTCCAAAGTTACAAGAAAAATCTATACATTTCCAAGTAATTTAACAACTAAACACTACTTACCCACCCCTTTGGGTATTTAATTCTTCCGGTGAGAGAGAGAGAGATCAGCGACCGCCTTGCACCATCCTTGAACGTCCTTGCGCCTCTGAGGGGAATCCTTTCCTCACTTGCGAAAAACCACCGGCGATGCCAGAAGCCGGGCGGCGACTGATCGTCTGCAGCTAGGCGGGAGGGATCGTCTGCTGTCGCTGCCCGTGGACAGAAGATGAGAGAGAAAAAAATGAGTGAAAAAAAAAGCACGCTAACTCGCTCTAGTTTCTGCTCTTTCAAGAGAATTGGCTAAAAGTGTGGCGAAATGTTTGGCGATGAAAAACTTATGAATTATTTCAACACAAATTATGAAATAAATATTTATTTCTTTAGCGCGATAACGAGTTTTTATTCAAAAAAAAAAAAAAGTATTCTTCAATGTTTGAGCAGAATAATAACATGAAAGAAAAATCAAGAGATTCGTACAGATTGTAAAATAATTTCCAAATGTACTTATCCTTTACAAAATAAATAAAAAGTCATGAATACTTTTCAAACACATTGGAAAGTGTTTAAAAGAAAGAGGGGGAGGAAGAAGAGGAGCATAGCACAAATGAAAACCCGTCATCCAGAAATTTTCCCTAATGATTTCAATATTTTTGTGTCACCCTGCACGAACCATTAATGTTAATCATATCATTTTTAATAAGAACCATTTCTAATTGCTTTCCAAAAACACTTATGCTAATTTTGTTAAATGTTTGATGTCAAAATATACTTTTAAAAAATATCTCTTACATCACATTGTAGCGGAATATTTTGTGAATTTTACACAAATTACTAAGGTTGTTTGTCCATTTTCAATTTAAAAAAAAAAAAAAAAAAAAAAACATAACGTCGAAAAGTATTGAGAACTTAAAATACAACTGAAAATACATTTTGAGGAATTTCCTTTGATATCCCCAAATATATTTGTAGTGTTTTTGTATGGCCCTGTAAATCAGTCGTTAATAGTAACTAAATGATGCATTAAAATAAATAAATAAAGTTTTTGTTTCTGAATAATATAGGTTAATGTCATTATATAATATAAAGTAAAAATTCTTAAAATTTGTTTTAAAAAAATATTTCTCATACATCGCAATTTATTGGGATTCTTTTATGAATCCTTACACGAATCACTTGTGCTTTTTATACCATTTTTAATAGGGAATAGGGCTTCGTAAACCCGAATAACATATATCGATTTAAAGACATTCTAGAAATATTTGCGAAAATTAGAGCTCAGATGGACAGACAGGCAGTAGATATATACGCAGAAACAGAAAGTCAAACTGAAGTTATACATTTTTTTCAGCATTGATGAAAAACGTTAAAAAATGACTTATTTAAAAAAAAAAAAAAAAAAGGAAAAAAAAAAAACTGTTTTTATCAGATTTTAGTTTAGTGTCCCAATCCTCTTTCTTTTCTTTGTCGATGTTTCTGTTGCAAATGGAGAAATTGTTTTACAAACAGCTCCTTCATTATATCATTTCTATCGGAAAAGTTTAAAAATGTATTACTTTCAGTTACCATGGCGACAAAACTATTTCAATCTAATGTAACTTAAGTATCATCTAAATATTGATTGACCCATTATATTTATACTCATATAAAAAAAAAAATTACGTAATACGAATTATTTTTTCGTTATTTTTCATGTTTTATTTAATTGACTCAAAATAATAATAATAATCTGGTGTGTCCCTCATTCGACTTTCTCTTACCCTTCATTTCAATACTATAAAGATAGACTGCATAAGTCTTAAGAGCAATAAAGTAAGATAATAAAGTTTAATGTATTAATTTAAACTGGTTTAGGAATAGTTTTATATGACATATAATTCTCTGTGAGGGGGATACCGCCCCTCTCAACCCACCGTTCAACAATAGTGCCTACAATTATTTTAAAAATGAAAAAACAAGGCTGTTATTAATTTGACTTCAAACTTACCAATCTTGATCAAATTTTGAGGTGACAACCTAGTACGAACTTCAAAACATCAAAGTCGAATTTCTTGCACTTATTTTTACTTTCCGAACACTATAGTTAGGAAAGTATTGTAATCATGTTAAAAATCCGAATTTGAGATGCTGATGTTTCTATACGTTTCGAGGTCCAATGAGTCCGTTTTCACTATTTTTACGATGATGTATGTATGTGTGTGTGTATGTATGTGTGTATGTATGTGTGTGTGTATGTGTGTGAGTGAACACGCTAGCGTCTAAATGCTTTGTTCGAATAAGCTGAAAGTTGGTACGTATATTGTAAGTCACCATAGTACGAACCCTATTGATTTTGGTGAATTTAGCACTTATAGTTTTTTTACAGGGACCCAAAGAAAAATTCTTTATCATTATGGCCTATGGGCCCAAAATCTTAAAAGTGCGATAGCATTTAAACGCCTTATTCAATTGAGCAAAAAATTTATACACATATTATAGGTCACAGATACTCAATCTGTACAGATTTTGGAGAATCTAAGCATTTATAGTTTTTTTTTTTTTTTTTTTTTTTACAGGGACACAAAGAAAAATTCTTTGGCCTATGGGGCCAAATTTTTAAAAGTGTGATAGCGTCTAAACGCCTTATTAATCTGAGCAAAAAATTTGTACACATATTATAGGTCACAGTTGCACCAAATGTATAGATTTGGTGAATCTAGCACTTACAGTTTTTTTTTACAGGGATACAAAGAAAAATGCTTTATCATAATGGCCTATGGGACCCAATTTTTAAAAGTGCGATAGCATCTAAACGCCTTATTCAATTGAGCTGAAAATTTATATGAATATTATAAATCACTGTTGCACTAACTATAAGCATTTTGTTGAATCATTTATAGGTTTTTACAGGGACACAACGAAAAATTCTTTATCATTACGATCTATGGGCTCAAAGATCAGTAGCGTTAAATAAAACATCGTGTAATATAGGGAAAAAAATACTCAAACACTCTATTATGGTTTTCTCACTTTTGTTTGTTTAAAAACTCCTCTTTCTTTATTTTATCTACAAAACTGTTAATTACTCAATGTTCGGAAAGTAGAGTGGAGTCACTCCAGATTTTTTTATTTTAAGTTATGATGATAACAGATATAAATACAGATTAACCACTAAAAGTTGGACTTTCGAAATCAGGGAACCTCAAGACGTGATATTTCATAAAAAACAAAGTTGAAAATTGAACTTAAAAAAATACTTTCTTCACAGTATGTGAGTATCAAAAATTAATTTTCCTTCCTGAGCAGTGTTTGTCAAAATATGTTGAAAAAGCAGTAAAGCACTTCTGTCAATTGCACTCAATAGAAAAGAACGTTTAGCTCAATTTTGGGTAGCCTTGTATATTATCTATAAACAACATGCACTGTAAACAATATTGTGTACTTAAATTTAGTCTTACTTGATAAACATCTAACACAAAAGGAATTACAATTCCACCAATTTTCAAGTGTAGCCGAAATATATTCAAATATATTGGGTAGCCCTGTGAACGAATGATGAATGGCTTCCATACCACAATCTACACAAAACATATTTTATACATATAAAAAATTTTGTTCATTCCTTTTCGTTTAAGTAAGCTTATAGATGTTACACTATGCTTACCTGAAACTTCCCCATAGACTTAATGTATTTCAATTCTCTTGGATGACCCTGTACACGAAACACTTGCTTGATATCAACGAAAAGTTTAATGTAGCGTCTCTATATGATACACATTTTGTATACCAAGTTTGGACTTTCTGCTACTATTCGTTCTTGAGATATGTTGATAACAGACAGACACACAGACCAACCGATAAAAACATGATTTTCGAATTCAGGGGACCTCAAAACACATTAATATAACAAAAACTTAATTTCAGAAATATGATCCAAATATATGGGTAAAAGAGAGTAATAATAATAATAATAATCATAATAATAATAAAGAAACCCAGGGCTTTTTTTTCTAATTAATAGATATAAAATTTTGTACAAAGCAAAATTTAATTTAGTACGACATCAGTTTTTTAACACTTTCCAAAAAGGTTGAAAAGTGTTAATGACTTCAGTTTGTGTGTCTGTCTGTCCACGCTCTAACTCCCGTAAATATATATGGAATTTCTTGAAACTGATATATGTTATTCACGTTCACTATCGGATGTTACCTATTGAAAATGGAGTTTATACCTCTACTGGTTTGTGTACAGGGACCCCCGAAAATATTTCAAAGCATTGTGTTCTACGAGAGACATTTCTATAAACCATACTTTCATACCCTTACTGTACAAATATCTTAATGGAATTAAAATATGTTATACAAGTTCACTATCGGATGTTCCCTGTTAAAAATGGAGTTTATACCTCAACTGGTTTGTGTACAAGGACCCCCGAAAATATTTCAAAGCATTGTGTTCTATGAGAGGCATTTCTATAAACCATACTTTCATACCCTTACTCTACACAAAACGTAATGAAATTGAAATATGTTATACAAGTTGACTATCGGATGTTCCCTGTTGAAAATGGAGTTTATACCTCTACTGGTTTGTGTACAGGGACCACCGAAAATATTTCAAAGCATTGTGTTCTATGTGAGGCATTTCTATAAGCCATACTTTCATACCCTTACTCTACACAAATCGTAAAGAAATTGAAATATCTTGTACGAGTTGCCCGTCAGATGTTCCCTGTTGAAAATAGAGTTTATACCTCCACTGGTTTGTGTACAGACACCACCGAAAATATTTCAAACATTGTGTTCTATGAGAGGCATTTATATAAACCATATTTTCATACCCTTACTGTACACAAATCGTAATGAAATTGAAATATGTTAATCAAGTTCACTATCGGATGTTTCTTGTATAAAATGCAGTAAATACCACCACTGATTCACGTACAGGGACACACAAAAGAACTTCAAAGCATTGTGTTCTACGAGAGGCATTTCTATAAACCATATTTTCATACCCTTACTGTACAAAAATTTTAATGAAATTGAAATATATTATACAAGTTCACAGTCAGATGTTACCTGTTGTAAATGGAGTTTGTACCTTTAATGGTTTGTGTACAGGGACCCCCGAAATTATTTCGAAGCATTGTGTTCTATGAGAGGCCTTTCTATAAACCATAGTTTCATACCCTTACTGTACAAAAATCTTAATGAAATTGCAATATGTTATACATGTTCACTATCGTATGTTCCCTGATAAAAATGGAGTTTATACCTGTACTGGTTTATGTACAGGGACCCCCGAAAGTATTTCAAAGCATTGTGTTCTATGAGAGGCATTTCTATAAACCATACTTTGGTACCCTTACTCTACACAAATCGTAATGAAATTGAAATATGTTATTCAAGTTGACTATCGGATGTTTCTTGTATAAAATGGAGTAAATACCACCACTGATTTGTGTACAGGGACACACAAAAGAATTTCAAAGCATTGTGTTCTACGAGAGGCATTTCTATAAACAATACTTTCATACCTTTACTGTACACAATTCTTAACGAAATTGAAATATATTATACAAGTTCACAATCGGATGTTCCCTGTTGAAAATGGAGTTTATACCTTTACTGGTTTGTGTACAGGGACCCCCGGCAATATTTCAAAGCATTGTAATCTATGAGAGGCATTTCTATAAACCATACTTTGGTATTATTACTTAGAAACTTTGAATAAACACCATAAAATGCAATAAACTCGCAACAATTGTTTCGGGTCGAAAAAACACACGAGCCTTCATCAGGCGAACAAAGTAAGCACGAGTGCTGCAGTCAAAGCGGCAACGCACAAAATCGTTTAACATGAAAAGAAAAAGTTTATAAAGTAGAAACTAAATATAGCTACTGGTGTGAGTAGAATTGTACAAAAAAACAAGGAAATAAATAAATGAGTGAGATTAATCATATAACAATCTCAGGATAACAAAAATTAAACTAAAAACTAAGTTACGTGAGTAATTTCCAAGCATCAGAGAAGAAAGGAGTGGAAGAAATATCATTAACAAGATTTTTCGAATTTTTAAATATGTAAAATGCTTCATGAATATCCAAATGGGAGGAACAGACAGGAGATGAAATTATGTTAGTTTTGGAAAAATCAAAACGATGACCTTGAGACCAGCAGTGGGAAGCAATAGAAGATTTGGTAATCTCTTCATTACGAACATTCCGACGGTGCTCATTTATTCTGTATTTCAAACGCCTCCTAGTTTGACCAATATAACCTAAGTTGCAGGACGAACACGGAATTAAATAAATTCCAGAACAATTTTCGGTGGGAATGGGATCCTTAAGAGAAGATAATTTTATTTTATTGACGGGTTTGTGAATAACTTTGAAACCAAACGGTGAAAGAATTTTAGAGATTTTAAAAGAGAGTGAAGAATAAAAAGGTAAAACAACTGGGATGAGACTGTGATCGTTTAATTTGGGAGCAGAACGTTTAGGATTCTTAAATTTATATAGAGCTTTATCGATGATAGATGGGTTATAGCCACGAGAGAGAGCAAGAGATTTTAAATAATTAATTTCTTTCGAAAGATTAGACGGATCAGAACAAATGTGTAAGGCACGGTAAACATAAGTGTAAAAAGCAGACATTTTTTGTTGAGGGGCGTGGTTAGAGAGAGCATGCGGCGGCAAAGAGACAGAGAAGGGTTTTCTAAAAACAGTAGTTGAGAAACAATCCTTTTCTTTATTCACAAGAACGTCAAGGAAAGGCAAAGAGCAATCCTGTTCAACCTCAAAAGTGAATTGAATGCATGGGTCAATCGAATTGACCAAAGAAAGTAAATTGGACAAATCGACGTCAGGGGAGACAAGAACGAAAGTGTCATCCACATATCTAAACCAGTGAGGAAATTTATATACACCGAAGAGTTTTTCTTCAAAATAGTGCATATAAATATCGCAAAGTAAAGGAGAGAGAGGACTACCCATGGCCATACCATCATTTTGGGAATAATAAGTACCATTAAAAATGAAGGCAGTTTGCCTGATACACAAATGAACTAAATTTACAAGCTCCTCAATTTCAATAGAAGAATAATGGAATTCACGTAGTCTTCTCTCTAAACAAACCAGAGCACCTTGAACCGGAACATTTGTAAAAAGTGACTTTACATCTAAAGAAATCATAGTATAGTTAGACGGAGAGATGCATTTAATTTTGTCCACAAAATCATACGAGTTTTTTACAGTATGAAGATTAGTAGAAGTAAGATGAGAAAGAGAGTTTGAAAGAAATCGAGCAAGATTATAAGAAGCCGTACCAATATTAGATACAATAGGTCGAAAGCAAAGAGTGGGTTTATGAATTTTCGGAAGTGCATAGAAGCGAGCACAATTAGCAGCAGAAGGAATTACCATGCGTTTGGTATAATCATTAAGAATAACGGAATTTTTAACGTGGTGTTTGACTTGATCAAGATGATCATTAGAAGGATCTTTTTTAAGTTTCGAATATGGACCTGAAGTAAGCAAGGATTCAACATGGGAAATATAATCCGATTTGTTGAGTAGAACAGTTTGTCCCCCTGTTCTACTCAACAAATCGGATTATATTTCCCATGTTGAATCCTTGCTTACTTCAGGTCCATATTCGAAACTTAAAAAAGATCCTTCTAATGATCATCTTGATCAAGTCAAACACCACGTTAAAAATTCCGTTATTCTTAATGATTATACCAAACGCATGGTAATTCCTTCTGCTGCTAATTGTGCTCGCTTCTATGCACTTCCGAAAATTCATAAACCCACTCTTTGCTTTCGACCTATTGTATCTAATATTGGTACGGCTTCTTATAATCTTGCTCGATTTCTTTCAAACTCTCTTTCTCATCTTACTTCTACTAATCTTCATACTGTAAAAAACTCGTATGATTTTGTGGACAAAATTAAATGCATCTCTCCGTCTAACTATACTATGATTTCTTTAGATGTAAAGTCACTTTTTACAAATGTTCCGGTTCAAGGTGCTCTGGTTTGTTTAGAGAGAAGACTACGTGAATTCCATTATTCTTCTATTGAAATTGAGGAGCTTGTAAATTTAGTTCATTTGTGTATCAGGCAAACTGCCTTCATTTTTAATGGTACTTATTATTCCCAAAATGATGGTATGGCCATGGGTAGTCCTCTCTCTCCTTTACTTTGCGATATTTATATGCACTATTTTGAAGAAAAACTCTTCGGTGTATATAAATTTCCTCACTGGTTTAGATATGTGGATGACACTTTCGTTCTTGTCTCCCCTGACGTCGATTTGTCCAATTTACTTTCTTTGGTCAATTCGATTGACCCATGCATTCAATTCACTTTTGAGGTTGAACAGGATTGCTCTTTGCCTTTCCTTGACGTTCTTGTGAATAAAGAAAAGGATTGTTTCTCAACTACTGTTTTTAGAAAACCCTTCTCAGTCTCTTTGCCGCCGCATGCTCTCTCTAACCACGCCCCTCAACAAAAAATGTCTGCTTTTTACACTTATGTTTACCGTGCCTTACACATTTGTTCTGATCCGTCTAATCTTTTGAAAGAAATTAATTATTTAAAATCTCTTGCTCTCTCTCGTGGCTATAACCCATCTATCATCGATAAAGCTCTATATAAATTTAAGAATCCTAAACGTTCTGCTCCCAAATTAAACGATCACAGTCTCATCCCAGTTGTTTTACCTTTTTATTCTTCACTCTCTTTTAAAATCTCTAAAATGCTTTCACCGTTTGGTTTCAAAATTATTTACAAACCCGTCAATAAAATAAAATTATCTTCTCTTAAGGATCCCATTCCCACCGAAAACCGTTCTGGAATTTATTTAATTCCGTGTTCGTCCTGCAACTTAGGTTATATTGGTCAAACTAGGAGGCGTTTGAAATACAGAATAAATGAGCACCGTCGGAATGTTCGTAATGAAGAGATTACCAAATCTTCTATTGCTTCCCACTGCTGGTCTCAAGGTCATCGTTTTGATTTTTCCAAAACTAACATAATTTCATCTCCTGTCTGTTCCTCCCATTTGGATATTCATGAAGCATTTTACATATTTAAAAATTCGAAAAATCTTGTTAATGATATTTCTTCCACTCCTTTCTTCTCTGATGCTTGGAAATTACTCACGTAACTTAGTTTTTAGTTTAATTTTTGTTATACTGAGATTGTTATATGATTAATCTCACTCATTTATTTATTTCCTTGTTTTTTTGTACAATTCTACTCACACCAGTAGCTATATTTAGTTTCTACTTTATAAACTTTTTCTTTTCATGTTAAACGATTTTGTGCGTTGCCGCTTTGACTGCAGCACTCGTGCTTACTTTGTTCGCCTGATGAAGGCTCGTGTGTTTTTTCGACCCGAAACAATTGTTGCGAGTTTATTGCATTTTATGGTGTTTATTCAAAGTTTGTAAGTAATAATTTTTACAACGCCAGTTTTGTGATGCTTCTTTATTAAACATACTTTGGTATCCTTACTCTACAGAAATCATAATGAAATTGAAATATGTTATACAAGTTGACTATCGGATGTTCCCTGTTAAAAATGTTTATACCTCTTCTGGTTTGTGTACAGGGACCACCGAAAATATTTCAAAGCATTGTGTTCTATGAGAGGCATTTCTATAAACCATATTTTCATACCCTTACTGTACACAAATCTTAATGAAATTGAAATATGTTATTCAAGTTCACTAACGGATGTTTCTTGTATAAAATGGAGTAAATACCACCACTGATTTGTGTACAGGGACACACAAAAGAATTTCAAAGCATTGTGTTCTACGAGAGGCATTTCTATAAACCATATTTTCATACCCTTACTGTACAAAAATCCTAATGGAATTAAAATATGTTATACAAGTTCACTATCGGATGTACCCTGTTAAAAATGGAGTTTATACCTCAACTGGTTTGTGTACAAGGACTCCCGAAAATATTTCAAAGCATTGTGTTCTATGAGAGGCATTTCTATAAACCATATTTTCATACCCTTACTGTACAAAAATCCTAATGGAATTAAAATATGTTATACAAGTTCACTATCGGATGTTCCCTGTTAAAAATGGAGTTTATACCTCAACTGGTTTGTGTACAAGGACTCCCGAAAATATTTCAAAGCATTGTGTTCTATGAGAGGCATTTCTATAAACCATACTTTCATACCCTTACTCTACACAAAACGTAATGAAATTGAAATATGTTTTACAAGTTGACTATCGGATGTTCCCTGTTGAAAATGGAGTTTATACCTCTAATGGTTTGTGTACAGGGACCACTGCAAATATTTCAAAGCATTGTGTTCTATGTGAGGCATTTCTATAAACCATATTTTCATACCCTTCCTGTACACAAATCGTAATGAAATTGAAATATGTTATTCAAGTTCACTATCGGATGTTTCTTGTATAAAATGGAGTAAATACTACCATTGATTTGTGTACAGGGACACACAAAAGAATTTCAAAGCATTGTGTTCTACGAGAGGCATTTCTATAAACCATATTTTCATACCCTTACTGTATAAAAATCTTAATGAAATTGAAATATATTATACAAGTTCACAATCGGATGTTCCCTGTTGAAAATGGAGATAATAGCTTTACTGGTTTGTGTACTGGGACCCCCGGAAATATTTCAAATCATTGTGTTCTATGAGAGGCATTTCTATAAACCATATTTTCATACCCTTCCTGTACAAACATCTTAATGGAATTAAAATATGTTATACAAGTTCACTATCGGATGTTCCCTGTTAAAAATGGAGTTTATACCTCAACTGGTTTGTGTACAAGGACCCCCGAAAATATTTCAAAGCATTGTGTTCTATCAGAGGCATTTCTATAAACCATACTTTCATACCCTTACTCTACACAAATCGTAATGAAATTGAAATATGTTACACAAGTTGACTATCGGATGTTCCCTGTTGAAAATGGAGTTTATACCTCTACTGGTTTGTGTACAGGGACCACCGAAAATATTTCAAAGCATTGTGTTCTATGAGAGGCATTTCTATAAACCATACTTTCATACCCTTCCTGTACACAAATCGTAATGAAATTGAAATATGTTATACAAGTTCACTGTCGGATGTTCCCTATTAAAAATGGAGTTTATACCTCAACTGGTTTGTGTACAGGGATCCCCCCGAATATATTTCAAAGCATTGTGTTCTATGAGAGACATTTTTAAAAACCATACTTTCATACCCTTACTCTACACAAATCGTAAAGAAATTGAAATATCTTGTACGAGTTGCCCGTCAGATGTTCCCTGTTGAAAATAGAGTTTATACCTCCACTGGTTTGTGTACAGACACCACCGAAAATATTTCAAACATTGTGTTCTATGAGAGGCATTTATATAAACCATATTTTCATACCCTTACTGTACACAAATCGTAATGAAATTGAAATATGTTAATCAAGTTCACTATCGGATGTTTCTTGTATAAAATGCAGTAAATACCACCACTGATTCACGTACAGGGACACACAAAAGAACTTCAAAGCATTGTGTTCTACGAGAGGCATTTCTATAAACCATATTTTCATACCCTTACTGTACAAAAATTTTAATGAAATTGAAATATATTATACAAGTTCACAGTCAGATGTTACCTGTTGTAAATGGAGTTTGTACCTTTAATGGTTTGTGTACAGGGACCCCCGAAATTATTTCGAAGCATTGTGTTCTATGAGAGGCCTTTCTATAAACCATAGTTTCATACCCTTACTGTACAAAAATCTTAATGAAATTGCAATATGTTATACATGTTCACTATCGTATGTTCCCTGATAAAAATGGAGTTTATACCTGTACTGGTTTATGTACAGGGACCCCCGAAAGTATTTCAAAGCATTGTGTTCTATGAGAGGCATTTCTATAAACCATACTTTGGTACCCTTACTCTACACAAATCGTAATGAAATTGAAATATGTTATTCAAGTTGACTATCGGATGTTTCTTGTATAAAATGGAGTAAATACCACCACTGATTTGTGTACAGGGACACACAAAAGAATTTCAAAGCATTGTGTTCTACGAGAGGCATTTCTATAAACAATACTTTCATACCTTTACTGTACACAATTCTTAACGAAATTGAAATATATTATACAAGTTCACAATCGGATGTTCCCTGTTGAAAATGGAGTTTATACCTTTACTGGTTTGTGTACAGGGACCCCCGGCAATATTTCAAAGCATTGTAATCTATGAGAGGCATTTCTATAAACCGTACTTTGGTATTATTACTTACAAACTTTGAATAAACACCATAAAATGCAATAAACTCGCAACAATTGTTTCGGGTCGAAAAAACACACGAGCCTTCATCAGGCGAACAAAGTAAGCACGAGTGCTGCAGTCAAAGCGGCAACGCACAAAATCGTTTAACATGAAAAGAAAAAGTTTATAAAGTAGAAACTAAATATAGCTACTGGTGTGAGTAGAATTGTACAAAAAAACAAGGAAATAAATAAATGAGTGAGATTAATCATATAACAATCTCAGGATAACAAAAATTAAACTAAAAACTAAGTTACGTGAGTAATTTCCAAGCATCAGAGAAGAAAGGAGTGGAAGAAATATCATTAACAAGATTTTTCGAATTTTTAAATATGTAAAATGCTTCATGAATATCCAAATGGGAGGAACAGACAGGAGATGAAATTATGTTAGTTTTGGAAAAATCAAAACGATGACCTTGAGACCAGCAGTGGGAAGCAATAGAAGATTTGGTAATCTCTTCATTACGAACATTCCGACGGTGCTCATTTATTCTGTATTTCAAACGCCTCCTAGTTTGACCAATATAACCTAAGTTGCAGGACGAACACGGAATTAAATAAATTCCAGAACGGTTTTCGGTGGGAATGGGATCCTTAAGAGAAGATAATTTTATTTTATTGACGGGTTTGTAAATAACTTTGAAACCAAACGGTGAAAGAATTTTAGAGATTTTAAAAGAGAGTGAAGAATAAAAAGGTAAAACAACTGGGATGAGACTGTGATCGTTTAATTTGGGAGCAGAACGTTTAGGATTCTTAAATTTATATAGAGCTTTATCGATGATAGATGTGTTATAGCCACGAGAGAGAGCAAGAGATTTTAAATAATTAATTTCTTTCGAAAGATTAGACGGATCAGAACAAATGTGTAAGGCACGGTAAACATAAGTGTAAAAAGCAGACATTTTTTGTTGAGGGGCGTGGTTAGAGAGAGCATGCGGCGGCAAAGAGACAGAGAAGGGTTTTCTAAAAACAGTAGTTGAGAAACAATCCTTTTCTTTATTCACAAGAACGTCAAGGAAAGGCAAAGAGCAATCCTGTTCAACCTCAAAAGTGAATTGAATGCATGGGTCAATCGAATTGACCAAAGAAAGTAAATTGGACAAATCGACGTCAGGGGAGACAAGAACGAAAGTGTCATCCACATATCTAAACCAGTGAGGAAATTTATATACACCGAAGAGTTTTTCTTCAAAATAGTGCATATAAATATCGCAAAGTAAAGGAGAGAGAGGACTACCCATGGCCATACCATCATTTTGGGAATAATAAGTACCATTAAAAATGAAGGCAGTTTGCCTGATACACAAATGAACTAAATTTACAAGCTCCTCAATTTCAATAGAAGAATAATGGAATTCACGTAGTCTTCTCTCTAAACAAACCAGAGCACCTTGAACCGGAACATTTGTAAAAAGTGACTTTACATCTAAAGAAATCATAGTATAGTTAGACGGAGAGATGCATTTAATTTTGTCCACAAAATCATACGAGTTTTTTACAGTATGAAGATTAGTAGAAGTAAGATGAGAAAGAGAGTTTGAAAGAAATCGAGCAAGATTATAAGAAGCCGTACCAATATTAGATACAATAGGTCGAAAGCAAAGAGTGGGTTTATGAATTTTCGGAAGTGCATAGAAGCGAGCACAATTAGCAGCAGAAGGAATTACCATGCGTTTGGTATAATCATTAAGAATAACGGAATTTTTAACGTGGTGTTTGACTTGATCAAGATGATCATTAGAAGGATCTTTTTTAAGTTTCGAATATGGACCTGAAGTAAGCAAGGATTCAACATGGGAAATATAATCCGATTTGTTGAGTAGAACAGTTTGTCCCCCTGTTCTACTCAACAAATCGGATTATATTTCCCATGTTGAATCCTTGCTTACTTCAGGTCCATATTCGAAACTTAAAAAAGATCCTTCTAATGATCATCTTGATCAAGTCAAACACCACGTTAAAAATTCCGTTATTCTTAATGATTATACCAAACGCATGGTAATTCCTTCTGCTGCTAATTGTGCTCGCTTCTATGCACTTCCGAAAATTCATAAACCCACTCTTTGCTTTCGACCTATTGTATCTAATATTGGTACGGCTTCTTATAATCTTGCTCGATTTCTTTCAAACTCTCTTTCTCATCTTACTTCTACTAATCTTCATACTGTAAAAAACTCGTATGATTTTGTGGACAAAATTAAATGCATCTCTCCGTCTAACTATACTATGATTTCTTTAGATGTAAAGTCACTTTTTACAAATGTTCCGGTTCAAGGTGCTCTGGTTTGTTTAGAGAGAAGACTACGTGAATTCCATTATTCTTCTATTGAAATTGAGGAGCTTGTAAATTTAGTTCATTTGTGTATCAGGCAAACTGCCTTCATTTTTAATGGTACTTATTATTCCCAAAATGATGGTATGGCCATGGGTAGTCCTCTCTCTCCTTTACTTTGCGATATTTATATGCACTATTTTGAAGAAAAACTCTTCGGTGTATATAAATTTCCTCACTGGTTTAGATATGTGGATGACACTTTCGTTCTTGTCTCCCCTGACGTCGATTTGTCCAATTTACTTTCTTTGGTCAATTCGATTGACCCATGCATTCAATTCACTTTTGAGGTTGAACAGGATTGCTCTTTGCCTTTCCTTGACGTTCTTGTGAATAAAGAAAAGGATTGTTTCTCAACTACTGTTTTTAGAAAACCCTTCTCTGTCTCTTTGCCGCCGCATGCTCTCTCTAACCACGCCCCTCAACAAAAAATGTCTGCTTTTTACACTTATGTTTACCGTGCCTTACACATTTGTTCTGATCCGTCTAATCTTTCGAAAGAAATTAATTATTTAAAATCTCTTGCTCTCTCTCGTGGCTATAACACATCTATCATCGATAAAGCTCTATATAAATTTAAGAATCCTAAACGTTCTGCTCCCAAATTAAACGATCACAGTCTCATCCCAGTTGTTTTACCTTTTTATTCTTCACTCTCTTTTAAAATCTCTAAAATTCTTTCACCGTTTGGTTTCAAAGTTATTTACAAACCCGTCAATAAAATAAAATTATCTTCTCTTAAGGATCCCATTCCCACCGAAAACCGTTCTGGAATTTATTTAATTCCGTGTTCGTCCTGCAACTTAGGTTATATTGGTCAAACTAGGAGGCGTTTGAAATACAGAATAAATGAGCACCGTCGGAATGTTCGTAATGAAGAGATTACCAAATCTTCTATTGCTTCCCACTGCTGGTCTCAAGGTCATCGTTTTGATTTTTCCAAAACTAACATAATTTCATCTCCTGTCTGTTCCTCCCATTTGGATATTCATGAAGCATTTTACATATTTAAAAATTCGAAAAATCTTGTTAATGATATTTCTTCCACTCCTTTCTTCTCTGATGCTTGGAAATTACTCACGTAACTTAGTTTTTAGTTTAATTTTTGTTATCCTGAGATTGTTATATGATTAATCTCACTCATTTATTTATTTCCTTGTTTTTTTGTACAATTCTACTCACACCAGTAGCTATATTTAGTTTCTACTTTATAAACTTTTTCTTTTCATGTTAAACGATTTTGTGCGTTGCCGCTTTGACTGCAGCACTCGTGCTTACTTTGTTCGCCTGATGAAGGCTCGTGTGTTTTTTCGACCCGAAACAATTGTTGCGAGTTTATTGCATTTTATGGTGTTTATTCAAAGTTTGTAAGTAATAATTTTTACAACGCCAGTTTTGTGATGCTTCTTTATTAAACATACTTTGGTATCCTTACTCTACAGAAATCATAATGAAATTGAAATATGTTATACAAGTTGACTATCGGATGTTCCCTGTTAAAAATGTTTATACCTCTTCTGGTTTGTGTACAGGGACCCCCGACAATATTTCAAAGCATTGTAATCTATGAGAGGCATTTCTATAAACCATACTTTGGTATCCTTACTCTACAGAAATCATAATGAAAGTGAAATATGTTATACAAGTTGACTATCAGATGTTCCCTGTTAAAAATGTTTATACCTCTTCTGGTTTGTGTACAGGGACCACCGAAAATATTTCAAAGCATTGTGTTCTATGAGAGGCATTTCTATAAACCATATTTTCATACCCTTACTGTACACAAATCTTAATGAAATTGAAATATGTTATTCAAGTTCACTAACGGATGTTTCTTGTATAAAATGGAGTAAATACCACCACTGATTCGTGTACAGGGACACACAAAAGAATTTCAAAGCATTGTGTTCTACGAGAGGCATTTCTATAAACCATATTTTCATACCCTTACTGTACAAAAATCCTAATGGAATTAAAATATGTTATACAAGTTCACTATCGGGTGTACCCTGTTAAAAATGGAGTTTATACCTCAACTGGTTTGTATACAAGGACTCCCGAAAATATTTCAAAGCATTGTGTTCTATGAGAGGCATTTCTATAAACCATATTTTCATACCCTTACTGTACAAAAATCCTAATGGAATTAAAATATGTTATACAAGTTCACTATCGGATGTTCCCTGTTAAAAATGGAGTTTATACCTCAACTGGTTTGTGTACAAGGACTCCAGAAAATATTTCAAAGCATTGTGTTCTATGAGAGGCATTTCTATAAACCATATTTTCATACCCTTACTGTATAAAAATCTTAATGAAATTGAAATATATTATACAAGTTCACAATCGGATGTTCCCTGTTGAAAATGGAGATAATAGCTTTACTGGTTTGTGTACTGGGACCCCCGGAAATATTTCAAATCATTGTGTTCTATGAGAGGCATTTCTATAAACCATATTTTCATACCCTTCCTGTACAAACATCTTAATGGAATTAAAATATGTTATACAAGTTCACTATCGGATGTTCCCTGTTAAAAATGGAGTTTATACCTCAACTGGTTTGTGTACAAGGACCCCCGAAAATATTTCAAAGCATTGTGTTCTATCAGAGGCATTTCTATAAACCATACTTTCATACCCTTACTCTACACAAATAGTAATGAAATTGAAATATGTTACACAAGTTGACTATCGGATGTTCCCTGTTGAAAATGGAGTTTATACCTCTACTGGTTTGTGTACAGGGACCACCGAAAATATTTCAAAGCATTGCGTTCTATGAGAGGCATTTCTATAAACCATACTTTCATACCCTTACTCTACACAAATCGTAATGAAATTGAAATATGTTATACAAGTTCACTGTCGGATGTTCCCGATTAAAAATGGAGTTTATACCTCAACTGGTTTGTGTACAGGGATCCCCCCGAATATATTTCAAAGCATTGTGTTCTATGAGAGACAATTTAAAAACCATACTTTCATACCCTTACTGTACACAAATCGTACAGAAATTGAAATATGTTGTACGAGTTGCCCGTCAGATGTTCCCTGTTGAAAATAGAGTTTATACCTCCACTGGTTTGTGTACAGGGACCACCGAAAATATTTCACACATTGTGTTCTATGAGAGGCATTTATATAAACCATATTTTCATACCCTTACTGTACAGAAATCGTAATGAAATTGAAATATGTTAATCAAGTTCACTATCGGATGTTTCTTGTATAAAATGGAGTAAATACCACCACTGATTCACGTACAGGGACACACAAAAGAACTTCAAAGCATTGTGTTCTACGAGAGGCATTTCTATAAAATATATTTTCATACCCTTACTGTACAAAAATCTTAATGAAATTGAAATATATTATACAAGTTCACAGTCAGATATTACCTGTTGTAAATGGAGTTTGTACCTTTACTGGTTTGTGTACAGGGACCCCCGAAAGTATTTCGAAGCATTGTGTTCTATGAGAGGCATTTCTATAAACCATAGTTTCATACCCTTACTGTACAAAAATCTTAATGAAATTGCAATATGTTATACATGTTCACTATCGGATGTTCCCTGTTAAAAATGGAGTTTATACCTGTACTGGTTTATGTACAGGGACCCCCGAAAGTATTTCAAAGCATTGTGTTCTATGAGAGACATTTCTATAAACCATACTTTGGTACCCTTACTCTACACAAATCGTAATGAAATTGAAATATGTTATTCAAGTTGACTATCGGATGTTTCTTGTATAAAATGGAGTAAATACCACCACTGATTTGTGTACAGGGATACACAAAAGAATTTCAAAGCAATGTGTTCTACGAGAGGCATTTCTATAAACAATACTTTCATACCTTTACTGTACACAATTCTTAACGAAATTGAAATATATTATACAAGTGCACAATCGGATGTTCCCTGTTGAAAATGGAGTTTATACCTTTACGGGTTTGTGTACAGGGACCCCCGACAATATTTCAAAGCATTGTAATCTATGAGAGGCATTTCTATAAACCATACTTTGGTATCCTTACTCTACAGAAATCATAATGAAATTGAAATATGTTATACAAGTTGACTATCAGATGTTCCCTGTTAAAAATGTTTATACCTCTTCTGGTTTGTGTACAGGGACCACCGAAAATATTTCAAAGCATTGTGTTCTATGAGAGGCATTTCTATAAACCATATTTTCATACCCTTACTGTACACAAATCTTAATGAAATTGAAATATGTTATTCAAGTTCACTAACGGATGTTTCTTGTATAAAATGGAGTAAATACCACCACTGATTTGTGTACAGGGACACACAAAAGAATTTCAAAGCATTGTGTTCTACGAGAGGCATTTCTATAAACCATATTTTCATACCCTTACTGTACAAAAATCCTAATGGAATTAAAATATGTTATACAAGTTCACTATCGGATGTTCCCTGTTAAAAATGGAGTTTATATCTCAACTGGTTTGTGTACAAGGACTCCCGAAAATATTTCAAAGCATTGTGTTCTATGAGAGGCATTTCTATAAACCATATTTTCATACCCTTACTGTACAAAAATCCTAATGCAATTAAAATATGTTATACAAGTTCACTATTGGATGTTCACTGTTAAAAATGGAGTTTATACCTCAACTGGTTTGTGTACAAGGACTCCCGAAAATATTTCAAAGCATTGTTTTCTATGAGAGGCATTTCTATAAACCATACTTTCATACCCTTACTCTATACAAATCGTAATGAAATGGAAATATGTTATACAATTTGACTATCGGATGTTCCCTGTTTAAAATGGAGTTTATACCTCTTCTGGTTTGTGTACAGGGACCCCCGACAATATTTCAAAGCATTGTAATCTATGAGAGGCATTTCTATAAACCATACTTTGGTATCCTTACTCTACAGAAATCATAATGAAAGTGAAATATGTTATACAAGTTGACTATCAGATGTTCCCTGTTAAAAATGTTTATACCTCTTCTGGTTTGTGTACAGGGACCACCGAAAATATTTCAAAGCATTGTGTTCTATGAGAGGCATTTCTATAAACCATATTTTCATACCCTTACTGTACACAAATCTTAATGAAATTGAAATATGTTATTCAAGTTCACTAACGGATGTTTCTTGTATAAAATGGAGTAAATACCACCACTGATTCGTGTACAGGGACACACAAAAGAATTTCAAAGCATTGTGTTCTACGAGAGGCATTTCTATAAACCATATTTTCATACCCTTACTGTACAAAAATCCTAATGGAATTAAAATATGTTATACAAGTTCACTATCGGATGTACCCTGTTAAAAATGGAGTTTATACCTCAACTGGTTTGTATACAAGGACTCCCGAAAATATTTCAAAGCATTGTGTTCTATGAGAGGCATTTCTATAAACCATATTTTCATACCCTTACTGTACAAAAATCCTAATGGAATTAAAATATGTTATACAAGTTCACTATCGGATGTTCCCTGTTAAAAATGGAGTTTATACCTCAACTGGTTTGTGTACAAGGACTCCAGAAAATATTTCAAAGCATTGTGTTCTATGAGAGGCATTTCTATAAACCATATTTTCATACCCTTACTGTATAAAAATCTTAATGAAATTGAAATATATTATACAAGTTCACAATCGGATGTTCCCTGTTGAAAATGGAGATAATAGCTTTACTGGTTTGTGTACTGGGACCCCCGGAAATATTTCAAATCATTGTGTTCTATGAGAGGCATTTCTATAAACCATATTTTCATACCCTTCCTGTACAAACATCTTAATGGAATTAAAATATGTTATACAAGTTCACTATCGGATGTTCCCTGTTAAAAATGGAGTTTATACCTCAACTGGTTTGTGTACAAGGACCCCCGAAAATATTTCAAAGCATTGTGTTCTATCAGAGGCATTTCTATAAACCATACTTTCATACCCTTACTCTACACAAATAGTAATGAAATTGAAATATGTTACACAAGTTGACTATCGGATGTTCCCTGTTGAAAATGGAGTTTATACCTCTACTGGTTTGTGTACAGGGACCACCGAAAATATTTCAAAGCATTGTGTTCTATGAGAGGCATTTCTATAAACCATACTTTCATACCCTTACTCTACACAAATCGTAATGAAATTGAAATATGTTATACAAGTTCACTGTCGGATGTTCCCGATTAAAAATGGAGTTTATACCTCAACTGGTTTGTGTACAGGGATCCCCCCGAATATATTTCAAAGCATTGTGTTCTATGAGAGACATTTTTAAAAACCATACTTTCATACCCTTACTGTACACAAATCGTAAAGAAATTGAAATATCTTGTACGAGTTGCCCGTCAGATGTTCCCTGTTGAAAATAGAGTTTATACCTGAACTGGTTTGTGTACAGGGACCACCGAAAATATTTCAAACATTGTGTTCTATGAGAGGCATTTATATAAACCATATTTTCATACCCTTACTGTACAGAAATCGTAATGAAATTGAAATATGTTAATCAAGTTCACTATCGGATGTTTCTTGTATAAAATGGAGTAAATACCACCACTGATTCACGTACAGGGACACACAAAAGAACTTCAAAGCATTGTGTTCTACGAGAGGCATTTCTATAAAATATATTTTCATACCCTTACTGTACAAAAATCTTAATGAAATTGAAATATATTATACAAGTTCACAGTCAGATATTACCTGTTGTAAATGGAGTTTGTACCTTTACTGGTTTGTGTACAGGGACCCCCAAAAGTATTTCGGAGCATTGTGTTCTATGAGAGGCATTTCTATAAACCATAGTTTCATACCCTTACTGTACAAAAATCTTAATGAAATTGCAATATGTTATACATGTTCACTATCGGATGTTCCCTGTTAAAAATGGAGTTTATACCTGTACTGGTTTATGTACAGGGACCCCCGAAAGTATTTCAAAGCATTGTGTTCTATGAGAGACATTTCTATAAACCATACTTTGGTACCCTTACTCTACACAAATCGTAATGAAATTGAAATATGTTATTCAAGTTGACTATCGGATGTTTCTTGTATAAAATGGAGTAAATACCACCACTGATTTGTGTACAGGGATACACAAAAGAATTTCAAAGCAATGTGTTCTACGAGAGGCATTTCTATAAACAATACTTTCATACCTTTACTGTACACAATTCTTAACGAAATTGAAATATATTATACAAGTTCACAATCGGATGTTCCCTGTTGAAAATGGAGTTTATACCTTTACGGGTTTGTGTACAGGGACCCCCGACAATATTTCAAAGCATTGTAATCTATGAGAGGCATTTCTATAAACCATACTTTGGTATCCTTACTCTACAGAAATCATAATGAAATTGAAATATGTTATACAAGTTGACTATCAGATGTTCCCTGTTAAAAATGTTTATACCTCTTCTGGTTTGTGTACAGGGACCACCGAAAATATTTCAAAGCATTGTGTTCTATGAGAGGCATTTCTATAAACCATATTTTCATACCCTTACTGTACACAAATCTTAATGAAATTGAAATATGTTATTCAAGTTCACTAACGGATGTTTCTTGTATAAAATGGAGTAAATACCACCACTGATTTGTGTACAGGGACACACAAAAGAATTTCAAAGCATTGTGTTCTACGAGAGGCATTTCTATAAACCATATTTTCATACCCTTACTGTACAAAAATCCTAATGGAATTAAAATATGTTATACAAGTTCACTATCGGATGTTCCCTGTTAAAAATGGAGTTTATATCTCAACTGGTTTGTGTACAAGGACTCCCGAAAATATTTCAAAGCATTGTGTTCTATGAGAGGCATTTCTATAAACCATATTTTCATACCCTTACTGTACAAAAATCCTAATGCAATTAAAATATGTTATACAAGTTCACTATCGGATGTTCACTGTTAAAAATGGAGTTTATACCTCAACTGGTTTGTGTACAAGGACTCCCGAAAATATTTCAAAGCATTGTTTTCTATGAGAGGCATTTCTATAAACCATACTTTCATACCCTTACTCTATACAAATCGTAATGAAATGGAAATATGTTATACAATTTGACTATCGGATGTTCCCTGTTTAAAATGGAGTTTATACCTCTACTGGTTTGTGTACACGGACCACCGAAAATATTTCTAAGCATTGTGTTCTATGAGAGGCATTTCTATAAACCATATTTTCCTACCCTTACTGTACAAAACTCTTGATGAAATTCAAATATGTTATACAAGTTCACTATCGGATGTTCCCGCTTAAAAATGGAGTTTATACCTGAACTGGTTTGTGTACAGGGACCCCCCGAAAATATTTAAAAGCATTGAGTTCTATGAGAGGCATTTCTATAAACCATAGTTTCATACCCTTACTGTACAAAAATCTTAATGAAATTGCAATATGTTATACAAGTTTACTATCGGATGTTCCCTGTTAAAAATGGAGTTTATACCTGTACTGGTTTATGTACAGGGACCCCCGAAAATATATCAAAGCATTGTGTTCTATGATAGGTATTTCTATAAACCAAACTTTCATATCCTCGTAATGAAATTGAAATATTTTATTGGAGTTCACTATTGGATGTTTCTTGTATAAAATGGAGTAAATACCACCACTGATTTGTGTTCAGGGAACAGGGACACACAAAAGAATTTCAAAGCATTGTGTTCTACGAGAGGCTTTTCTATAAACCATATTTTCATACCCTTACTGTTCAAAAATCTTAATGAAATTGAAATATATTATACAAGTTCACTATCGGATGTTCCCTGTTGAAAATGGAGTTTATACCTCTATTGGTTTGTGTACAGGGACCACCGAATATATTTCAAACATTGTGTTCTACGAGAGGCATTTATATAAACCATATTTTCATACCCTTACTGTTCAAAAATCTTAATGAAATTGAAATATATTATACAAGTTCACTATCGGATGTTTCCTGTTGAAAATGGAGTTTATACCTTTACTGGTTTTTGTACAGGGACCCCTGAAAATATTTCAAAGCATTGTGTTCTGAGAAAGATATTTCTAAAAATCATATTTTCATACCTTTACTGTACACATATCTTAATGAAATTGAAATATGTTATTCAAGTTCACTATGTTTCCTGTATAAAATGGATTAAATACCAGCACTGTTTTATATACAAGCACACTCAAAAGTTTTTTAAAGCATTGCGTTCTATGAGAGATATTTGTATAAACCAAATTTTAATAACTTAACTTTCCACGAAGTTTTAGGAAATTGAAATATGTTATTTATATGCAGAAAAGTATGCTTTATGTAGAATATACCATGGTTAGCATTAGATTTACAGGGTGACACGAAAATATTCTGTTATAGTAAGAGCTATTAAAACAATTTTGGTAGAATTCTACTTTCGTTTACATTAAGCGTTTTTAACACTTTCTAACATTTTTTTAAGTGTGAATATGATAACAATTTGTGTATCTGTCCATCTGTCTGTCTGCCCGCGCTCTAACTCCCGTAAATATTTATGGAATTTTTTCAAACTGATATATGTTATTCAAGCTCACTATCGGATGTTCCCTGTTGAATATGGAGTTTATACCTTTATTGGTTTATGTACAGGGACCCCTGAAAATATTTCAAAGCATTGTGTTCTGAGAAAGATACTTCTATAAATGATATTTTCATACCTTTACTGTACAATATCTTCATGAAATTGAAATATGTTATTGAAGTTCACTATTGGATGTTTCCTATATGAAATAGATTACATACCACCACTAGGTTATGGACAGTTATTTCTATAAATCAAATTTTAATAACTTTACTTCCCACGAAATTTTAGGAAATTGAAATGTGTTATTTATTTGCACAAAAGAATGCTTTGCATAGAATATAGCCGGGTTATCATTAGGTTTACAGGGTGACACAAAAATATTCAGTTATATTAAGAGCTATTCATAAAAAATTGCTAGAATTGTACTTTCGTTTACATTAAGCATTTTTGACACTTTCTATCATTTTTTTTAGTGTGAATATAATTTCGATTTGTGTATCTGTCTGACTGTTCTTCTGCCCATCTGTCTGTCTCTGTGTCTGTTTTTCTGCGCTCTAATATCCGTAAATATTTATGGAATTTCTTTAAACCGATATATTTTATTCAAGTTCACTATCGGATGTTCCCATTGAAAATGGAATGAATACCTCTTCTTGTTTGTGTTCTGGGACACCCAAAAGTATTCGAACGCATTGTGTTCTATGAGAGGAGTTTCTATAAACCATATTTTAATACCTTTAATGTATAGAAACTTTAATGAAATATTAATATGTTATTCAATTCTTTATCGGATGTTTCATATATAAAATAGAGTACATTTCTAACTGGTTAGTGTACAGGGGCACTTGAAACTATTCCAAATCATTGTGTTGAATGAGAGTTATTTTTATAAACCAAATTTTAATAATTTTATTTTGCACAAAGCTTAATGCAATTGAAATATATTATTCGTATGCAAAAGAGTGCCTTCTATGTAATATAGTATGATTAGCATCAGATTTACAGGGCCACACAAAAATAATCACTTACATAAAGAGCTATTAATAAAAATCTGCTGGAATTGCACTTTTGTTTACATGAGCGTTTTAACACTTTCTTATAATTTTAGTGGGAATATGATTTCATTTTGAGCATCTGTCTGTTCGTTTGTCTACCTTTCTATCTGTTTGTCTCCGGCTCCTATCATCAGTGAATATTTTGAGAATTAAAAACTAGTTGGCATAGGTGGACTCTGCTCAGTTCCCCATCATATTTATGTTCTCAGAAATTTCTAGTGCGAGACATATTACTAGTGGATCTGCAGATTAGGAGCCTCAACGTCCTATTTGCATCAGACATTATTCAATAGGTCATTTTTATTTATTCCTTATTATATACTAGTATATATTGATTCGATCGACTTATTACCAAAATCAAATACATTCCTGAGGGGTCAACCCCCCGTTGTATCTCTCTTTGTATACCTATTTGTATATGATATAAAGTGTTACGAAATTGTAAATAATTGCATTTATTTTTGTATAAATTCTTTCAAAGAGGTTTAGTAAGTTGATAAAATGCTAATTTTGTGCCTTAGCGTTAAAATAGCCAAATTTTCCTTTAAAAACGCATTAAAAAGCTCCTATAAGGGAAGAAATAAATTTGGCGCCAAATTTGGCGACTATTTCCCTCCTTGGCGATTTTTTTGGCGATCTTGGCGAGAAAATCCTCATTAGGGATATACCAAATATGGAAGCTCTAATCTCATTGGCTGATGTAATACGAGAATTTTCCAGAACAGTCTGTTTTCGATAGAAAAGTATAAAAGGAGCATTATTTTCGCCAAGGCGGTCAGTCTCAGATCATATCAGTTTCGTCAAATGCTTGCTCAATGGGCTCATGAATATGTGTACCAAATTGCAAGTCAATAGCGTTATTTTGGGGGCCGCTATCGCGGTACATACAAATTCTTCCCATAGGCCATAATGGTAAAAAAAACTTTGGCGTGTCCCTGTACACGAACTTACAAATGGAATGCACACCGAAAACTATACAGCTAATTTCGTGGGCATCATGAACATGTGTACAAAATTTCAAGTCAATAGCGTGTTTTTTGCGGCCGCTATCGCATGACAGACAGACGGAATCCAAAATCCTTTTGAGTCTCAACAGAGGGCCTCCATTCACATTTCGGCAAAAATTGGAAGTCAATAGCTTGATTTTTGCGGTGGCTATCGCGGTACATACAGATTCTTCCCATAGGCCCTAATCATAAAAAATCTTTGGCGTGTCCCTGTACACGAACTACAAATGGAATACACACCTAAAACTATACAGCTGATTCCGTTGGGCTCATGAACACGTGTACCAAATTGCAAGTCAATAGCGTGATTTTTGTGGCCGCTATCGCGGTACATACAAATTCCTCCCATAGGCCGTAATGATAAGAAAAACTTTGGCGTGTCCCTGTACACAAATTACAAATGGAATACACACCCAAAACTATACAGCAGATTTCGCGGGGCACATGAACACGTGTACCAAATTGCAAGTCAATAGCGTGATTTTTGTGGCCGCTATCGTGATACATATAAATTTTTCCCATAGGCCGTAATGATAAGAAAAACTTTGGCGTGTCCCTGTATACGAACTACAAATGGAATACATACCAAAAACTATACAGCAGATTTCGTGGGGCTCATGAACATGTGTACCAAATTTCAAGTAAATAGCGCTTTTTTGGCGGCTGCTATCGTGCGACAGACAGACAGACACAGCCCAAAACCGTTTTGAGTCTCAACAGAGGGCCTCCACTGACGTTTCGGCAATAATGTTAAAAGAAATCAATTTGACCAAAGCTTCATACAGTGACAGAATGAAATCCCCGCCTAATAGGCTATCCACCGTTCATTTCGATATATTTATCTTATTCTAATCTATTAATTTATTTTATCAGGGTCAATTTCGTTGTTTAGTTTTCATGCTACTATTTCCAATGCAATAATCCTCAAATTCATATTTATATGAAAAATTTACAATTTCGCTATGTTGATAAAATCGTAAGTTACGAATAATTTACGAAATTTTCCTATTAGAATATTTGTATTCAATCATGTTCAAACAAATATCATAAACGTAATTTTGAAGTTGTCTAACGTATTTAGGATCCTCAAAATGGAAGTTTATGCTCAATTTTGCTTTATTCTGACATGTTAAATAAATCGTAAATTCCAAATAACTTACGAATTTTTTAAATTGGAAAAATCATAGTCTATGATATCCATGCCAGTATCCTAAGTATTATTTCGAAAGTGGTTTGACATCTTTACGATGAAAATATCCCTCAAGATTGACGTTTATGTGAAATTTTGCTCTTATTCAGCCATGTTAAGAAATTCGTAAATTTCCAATAACTTACGAAATCTTTATATTGGAAAATTCATAGTCATTAATATTCATGCCAGTGTCCTAAATAATGTTTCAAAAGTAGTCTGACATCTTTACGATGAAAATATCTCTCAAAATTGACGTTTATGTGAAATTTTTTTCCCCTATACTAGCTGCCATGTTAAGAAATTCGTAAATTTCCAGTAACTTGCGAAATTTTCAAAGTAGCATATTTATCCGCGTTTGTAATGATCGATAGACGGCGCTTTGTGAACACTGCAGTTGTTAGTAAACATAGCCACGTGTGTTCCATTAGTGTTCCTTTGTTATTCTACTTAATATTCGTACTATAATTTCTCCGCCATTACATTATGGAAAATTGATTGCTTTTGGAAAAAATACTTCAGTTTATTCAAAGTTCGATCGGAAGTAGATTTTTAACTGAAGTTGAACAAATATTAGTTCCAAATCATCTGATTAATTCTTTACTTCCATTAGCCGAAGCAACTGAAATTTTAAATTTGTCATTTGGAAATAAATGGAAGCTCAATTCTGGATTTCTTGATCCTTTGGAGTTACACTGTGGCACACAAAAGTATGTATTATCTTTTTTACCGTATTTATTCATTTTTATTCAATAAATATATGTGAAACTAAATATCGGCAAGCAATGGCGGCTATATGGAATTCGAATTAAACCATGTTTATTGTAATTTCACCTTAGCCCACCAGAGGGCGAGCATTTCATTACAATCGCGGATAGTTACTGATGTTCATTCCGGCATCAAAACTGATATTTTAAAACTGGTCTGACATTTTTACAATAAAAAGGTTTCATTTAATGCACGTTTAAGTGATTTTTTGTCCTATTCTCCCATGTTAAGAAAATCGTAAATTTCGAATAACTTACGAAGTTTTTAAAATCGAATGTTGCAAATGAATAGGGTTCTTGCCAGTGTCGAAAGTAATATTTTAAAACTGATCTGACCTCTCTGCGACAATTTGTTCTTGAGATATCGTGTACACAGACTAACAAACTAACGGACTGACCCACTAACAGACTAACACACTAACAGACTAACAGACTAACAGACTAACAGACTAACAGACACCCTACAGACAGACACCATAGAAATTTTGTCATTTTCGGATTCCTCACACCTGAAAACGTGTAGAAAAGTAAAAAAACCGAGGTCGAAATTTTTCACGATTACCTAAGTTCCCCATACCTATAGTATGATGGGGAACTAAAAAAAATGATACACTTATGTTCCCTATGGAATGTTCCCTATTTAAAATGTCATTAATAGGTCCTGTACAACTAGTTTTTTTTACACGAACAACAAAAAAAAAAAAAAAAAAAAAAAAAAGCCAATGTATTACGTTTTGGGACAGAATTTTTTAAAAGTTATATTTAAAAAACTGTCTACTATAAAAATCATAAAAACATTGGCATGTATTATTAATATTCTAAAATATTGTTTTGTATACAATATGATATGATTAACTTTCAGATTTACAGGACTACAGTAAAATATTCAGAGAGATTAAAAGCCGTAATTATAATCTAACAGCTGCATTTTCTTTTGCGTTAAGCCTTTTTAACACTTTCCAAATTGCCTAAGAGTAGTTTTAAAATCAATCAGTCTATCTGCATGTTTTTCAGTCTTTCTGTCTGTTGTGTGATAACGTAGGCAAAGAATATTAAAAGTCTTTCGATACAACAATTGCGTACAGTTGGAAAGTGTTACTAGTCAATGCGTACTGCATGCTTTTTTTTTTTTTTTTTTTTTTTTTTAAGTCTATTCTTCGATATAAAAGCATGCGGGAACTGCGTTGCGTCCCTTCGCAGCGGACAACGGTTACTACACTCCTTTCTGGAAATTTCTTTCGCGCGATTCTTTACAATTTTATTTTAAATATACTTTTTACTTTCCGAACACTATAGTGAGGAAAGTATTGTAATCATGTCAAAAATCCGAATTCGAGATTTTGATGTTTCTATACGTTTCGAGGTCCCCTGAGTACGTTTTCACTATTTTTACGATGATGTATGTATGTGTGTATGTATGTATGTGTGTGTGTGTATGTCTGTGTGTGTGTATGTCTGTGAGTGAACAAGCTAGCGTCTAAACGCTTTGTTCGAATAAGCTGAAAGTTGGTGCGTATTGCAAGTCACCATAGTACGAACCCTATAGATCTTGGTGAATCTAGCTCTTATAGTTTTTTTACACGGACATAAAGAAAAATTCTTTATCATTATGGTCTATGGGACCAAAATCTTAAAAGTGCGATAGCATCTAAACGTCTTATTCAATTGAGCAAACAATTTATACACATATTATAGGTCACAGTTACTCAATCTGTATAAAGTTTGGAGAATCTGGCACTTACATATTTTTTACAGGGGCACAAAGAAAAATTCTTTATCATTATGGCCTATGGGGCCAAATTTTTAAAAGTGCGATAGCGTGTAAACGCCTATTTAATCTGAAAAAAAATTTGTTCACACGTTATAGGTCACTGTTGCACGAATTGTATAGATTTTGGTGAATTTAGCACTTACAGTTTTTTTACAGGGACACAAAGAAAAATTCTTTATCATTATGGCCTGTGGGACCAAATTTTTACTTTCTTCTATATTCAATAGAAGAAAGTATTGGATTCGTATAAATTTTCGACCTCGGGTTTTTTGTTGGATTTACCCGTCTTGAGAGCTGTAGAACACGATTTGACCATATTTAGAAAATGTCTGTCTGTTTGTCTGTCTCTGTGTGTGTGTGTGACAAACTTTTGTGTCAACTGTATCTCAGGGACTACTTCACAGAATTTCATACAAATTGGTATGTAGTTGCACCTTGACATAAATTAGTGCCTATCAACTTTTGGAAAAAATTGTCTTACAGGTTGCGTTGCCATCCCGCTTTTTCTAGATTTTTAGCATGGTGAGTACAAAATTTTGTATAAATGTGCATAAAGAGAATTATTTTTTAATAATCATTATGAAATTTTCCAGAATTATTTATAATAGAGATAGTCAACGGGGAAAAAAATTTTGTATGTGTAGGAGCCTCGCCTTCACCCCCCACCCTGGGGAGGAATTCCCCCCTCGAGGGGAGTAAATTTTCATGATGGGGTATCTTTCGAAAGAGCTCGCCAGTACCTTTAAAACGAATGGTTGAACCATAGATCTGCGGTAATTTAAAATGAAGTTATCGATTTTTTTTTCTTTTTTAACAAATATATATATATGTAATATTGACAATAAATTTGACTTTTGTTTCGGATATTTAGTGTTATACTACTTCTCTAATATGGAAATCATCTGCATTATCATGGAAGATAATTTTTTTAAATAATAATTTTAATAAATTATTTTTAATGAGTGAATTTGTATAGGGAAATATAGAAGAAAGTCATGTGGTGGCCACAACATACTAGTTAAAAGTGCGATAGCATCTAAACGCCTTATTCAATTGAGCTGAAAATTTATATGAATATTATAAATCACTGTTGCTCTAACTATAAGCATTTTGGTGAATCTAGCAATTATAGGTTTTTTTACAGGGACACAACAAAAATTCTTTATCATTATGATCTATGGGCTCAAAGTTCAGTAGCGTTAAATAAAACATCGTGTAATATATGGAGAAAAATACTCAAACACTTTATTATTGTTTTATCTCTTTTGTTTGTTTAACAACTCCTCTTTCTTTGTTTTATCTACAAAACTGTTAATTACTCAATGTTCGGAGAGTCGAGTGGAGTCACTCCAGATTTTTTTTTTTTTAAACTTGATGCGGGAGGGAAAGAAAAACATCTTTCAATTGGTCTAAATATACAAAAAGCTCAAAATAAAATAGAATAAATGACTGATATTTTGCCTTAAAATATCACTATATTTAATTGAATTTTCAAAAGAATTGAATCACTATTTATTTTTTATATCACATTATTAAAAAAAAAAAAAAAAAAAAAAAAAAATACCTACATTGAAATCGCTGTAAACTTCGCTTCCGGTAGCCGCTGTCTAGGGCAGCTCCTTTTCCCGCCGCACTGCATCGAGTCCAGGTTCCTACTGCCTGCAGAAAGACCTTTCCCGGGAACTTCAATTTGGGTATTTATCGACGACAGGTGGATCTGCTAGTCTTTAAGAACTACGATTTTAAAGGTGACTGTATCTTAGCAGCTATTAAATATACTAATTTTTGAACCATGTGTTTTATAACCCCCACTCTTTACACTATATTACGATTTGATTCTGACCAATATACTAAATAAATAAAAGTGAATTTTCTTTTAAAAAGAATTAAATACAAATTAATTAATTAATTTTAATAAAACTTAAATTTTAATCAATTTAATCCTTTCTACTATATACTACCATCCCCCCCCCTCCGATATATAGTGTAAATTAAAAAAAAAAAAAAAAAAAAAAAAAATCTTTCAATGGAATTAATATTTTAAAAAAAGAAAGAAAGGAAGAAAAAATAAAAATAAAAAGTTGTTATACTATATAAAAATTATACATAAACATAGCTGTTATAAACACGTTTTTAAATTTTAAATTTCATATACTTAATTTTTCTACTGCATTACCATTTGATTTTCAATAAATATAATAAATTAAAAATAATAATAATAATAATAAATATATAAATAAATAAATAAATTCGCCTTCAAATGAATGAATCAAAGAAATAAAAAACTAATAGCGTAATAGCTGTTGCTAAGATACGCTGACGATTACAATGAAAGAATAAATTTTAGAAAAATGAAACACAGACGTCAATATTAAAAACTAAAAAAAAAAAAAAAAAAAAAAAATTCGACATTCGACATTTAAAAAAATTTTGATGAATTGCACACCTATAGGGTCTCAGATATCCATCTTCCAAATTTTGTAGATCTGCGATTAGTAGTGAGAGCACCAGAGCGCAGACACACATACACACACACATACTTCACTTTATTTATATAGAAGATATATGTATTTAACTTGTTGCCAACAGGTAAAATATCTTGACATATTCAAGGTGAAATACAGCAAATGATGACGAAGCGAATTGTCACAGTTATAAAAATAAAATCTGAAAAAAATAATAAATCTGATGTGGAACTTACACTACTTTTCTTATCATGCATTTTCATAAAAAGGATGGATGGTTGGGTTTTACGTCGCACTAATGCTGCGCAGATGGGCAATTGGCGACGGTCTAGGACACACCTCTAGAAGTGGTCCGAAGACATGCCATCACTTCATAAAAAGGAATTGTTATTAAATTTTAAGATGTAAGATAGGAGGTACTGTATTTAAACATTTATAGCGTACTTTAAAATCGCTGAAAATTGCTTATTGTTTATTTTACTTTATTGTATTATGAAACTAGCAGGCTTTGCCCGCTTCGCTGAGTACTATACTTAAATGAGTTGTCAAAATTCCCTATCATTATTAATAACCTAAGTTAAAGTTTCCTCTGTATGCCGTAGAGGTTTTTCCCGCTCGCAGCGTGAGGATCCAGGGTCCACACGGCTTTCGGCAGCAACTTACCCGCTTCTTACTTCCCCTTCCCCAGCGGCTAAATTAGAAGTTTTGCGTAATCTCACCAAATCACATAATGCGTACACTTAATCAACATCCATACACCACAATTCATCATTCTAAGATAATGTAAGGCGAATTCAAACAGGACAACGTGTTTTTACGCGTGTTCATTGCCCCCCCCCCCCGACCCCAAGGGGGTAAAGGGGCGAATTTCGAAAGTTACAATAAGTGTCGGATACATATAAACAATTTTCGTACCAAATTTCGTGACCGCAGATCCCATAGATTTCCCAAGACAAATTTAGCGCTAAAAGGGGTGGTGTCTTGAATTTGCAACCCAACCCCCCTCAAAAAAAAAAAAAAAAAAAAAAATCGAAAATCTCAAAAAAAACGAAAATGTGTTTTTGAAAATATTCTAAAGAAGACACATGACTATTTTCAATACCTTTGTAACATCTTTATTAGAGCTCTACTAAAAAATCAATAATTTCTGAAATCTCTCCCTCGAAAAATGGTTTATCAACTCTCTCCTTTAAGAATCAAGAATTCCAAAATTGTACATAATATTTTATTTATGCTCAAGTCTAGTCTCATCATGTGCACTTTCTTCACCGTGAAGTAATTTGGGGACAAGTTATGCTTACAAACGTTTTTTTGCTTCCTCTCCTCCTGGGCGGAAGGGGGTACTTCGATAAATCCCGTTTCTTAGGTGCCGGATGCATATAAACAATCCAAGCACCAAACATCGTGACCGCGGGCAGCTCTCTTAAATTTCCCAGGACAAATTTAACACTAAACTAGTATGTTGTGGCCAACACAAGACTTTCTTCTATATTTTCCTATACATATTCAATCAGTAACAATATTAAAAAAAAAAAAAAAAAAAAAGATTTTTTTTTTTTTTTTTTGTTAAAAGTAAAAAAAATCGATAACTTTGTTTTAAATTATCACAGATTTATGGTTCAACCATTCGTTTTAAAGGTATTGACGAGATCTTTCGAATGATACCCATCTTCAAAATTTAACCCCCCCCGGGGGGTACTTCCCCCCCAGGGGGGGAACCGATGCCCCCCCATGCACAAATTTTTTTTCCTAGTTAACTACTACTATCATCAATAATTCAAATTAATTTTACAATCACAAGTTTAAAATAACTCTCATTATGCCCATTTATACGGAATTTTGTCCTATGCTGCCATGTTAAAAATTTGCATAAAATGCGATTACAGCGCCACCTGTTGAGCTATTGATCCCCAAATCTAATGGGCACCAGTTCATGTCAGGGTGCAACTAAATAGCAAGTTTGGTTAAATTTCATTCATATGTTCGTGAGATACAGCGTCCACAAAAAACTGATACAGACAGACACACAGACACACAGACAGACAGACAGACAGACAGACAGACATTTTTTAAAAACTATCAATTCGTGTTCAGGACATCCCAAAACGTGTAGATCCGTCAAAAAACGGAGGTCGAAAATTTTCGCGAATCCAATACTTTCTCTATATTACATATAGAAGAAAGTAATAACTCTCATTATGCCCATTTATACGGAATTTTGTCCTATGCTGCCATGTTAAAAATTTGCATAAAATGCGATCACAGCGCCACCTGTTGAGCTATTGATCCCGAAATCTAATGGGCACCAGTTCATGTCAGGGTGCAACTAAATACCAAGTTTGGTTAAATTTCATTCATTGGTTCGTGAGATACAGCGTCCACAAAAAAATGATACAGACAGACAGACAGACAGACAGACAGACAGACGCACAGACAGACATTTTTTAAAAACTATCAATTCGTGTTCAGGACATTCCAAAACGTGTAGATCCGTCAAAAAACGGAGGTCGAAAATTTTCGCGAATCCAATACTTTCTCTATATTACATATAGAAGAAAGTAAAAAAAAAAAAAAAAAAAAAAAAAAAGAAAAAAAAAAAATTTTTTTTTTTTTTTTTTTTTGTTAAAAGTAAAAAAAATCCATAACTTTGTTTTAAATTATCACAGATTTATAGTTCAACCATTCGTTTTAAAGGTATTGACGAGATCTTTCGAATGATATCCATCTTCAAAATTTACCCCCCACGGGGGGTACTTCCCCCCCCAGGGGGGAAAGCGATGCTCCCCCATGCACAATTTATTTTTCTAGTTACGTACTACTATTATCAATAATTCATGTTAATTTTACAATCACAAGTGTAAAATAACTCTTATTATGCACATTTATACGAATTTTTGTCCTATTCTGCCATGTTAAAAATTTAGATAAAATGCTATCACAGCGCCTCCTGTTGAGCTATTGATCCCCAAATATAATCAGCACCAGTTTATGTCGGGGACCAACTAAATACCAAATTTGGTAAAATTTCGTTTAAAAAAAAAAAAAAAAAAAAAAAAAAAAGATTTTTTTTCTAATTTTTTTTTTTTTTTGTTAAAAGTAAAAAAAATCCATAACTTTGTTTTAAATTATCACAGATTTATAGTTCAACCATTCGTTTTAAAGGTATTCACGAGATCTTTCGAATGATACCCATCTTCAAAATTTAACCCCCCGGGGGTGTACTTCCCCTCCCGGGGGGGAAGCGATGCCCCCCCATGCACAATTTTTTTTTCCTAGTTAACTACTACTATTATCAATAATTCATATTAATTTTACAATCACAAGTTTAAAATAACTCTCATTATGCTCATTTATACGGAATTTTGTCCTATGCTGCCATGTTAAAAATTTTCATAAAATGCGATCACAGCGCCACCTGTTGAGCTACTGATCCCCAAATCTAATGGGCACCAGTTCATGTCAGGGTGCAACTAAATACCAAGTTTGGTTAAATTTCATTCATTGGTTCGTGAGATACAGCGTCCACAAAAAAATGATACAGACAGACACACAGACAGACAGACGCACAGACAGACATTTTCTAAAAACTATCAATTCGTGTTCAGGACATCTCAAAACGTGTAGATCCGTCAAAAAACGGAGGTCGAAAATTTTCGCGAATCCAATACTTTCTCTATATTACTTATAGAAGAAAGTAAAAGGGTGTCTTGAATTTGCCTTTTGTAACAACCCCCCCCCCCCAAAAAAAAAAAAAAAAAAAAAAGAAAAAAAAAATACAGATCACAAAAAATCAAAAAGTCTTTTGGAAATATCCTAAGGAAGTTGCATAGCTTTTTTCAACATCTTTGTTCCATTTTTGGTAGAGTTCTACTCAAAAATCCGGATTTTGCGAAATTTCCCGCCAAAAATCGATTTTCCCCCTTCCTCTCCTTAAAAATCGAAAATTTCTAAAATGCAGATATTGTATTATTTGTACTCATATCTAGTCTCCCCATGTGGAATTTCTTTACTGTGAAGTAATTAGGAGCCGAGTTATGCTTACAAACGTGTTTTTGTCTTTTGCCCCGGCAGGGGGGAACGGAAGGGGGAATTTCGAAAAAGTTGATAAGTTGGGTAAAGACCTAAATTCCTGCCAAGCATCGTTGAATTCCGTCTGTCCGTTCTCAAGTGATACCCGGACAAACGTGTTTTTGTCTTTTGCCCCGGCAGGGGGGAACGGAAGGGGGAATTTCGAAAGAGTTGATAAGTTGGGTAAAGACCTAAATTTCTGCCAAACACGGTTGAATTCCGTCTGTCCGTTCTCAAGTGATACCCGGACAAACGCGTTTTTGTCTTCTGCCCCCCCCCAGGGGGGAACGAGGGGGAATTTCCAAAAAGTTGCTAGATATGATTTTTAGTTGGGTATATATCTAAATTCCTGCCAAGCGCAGTTGAATTCCGCCGAGCCGTTCTCGAGTGATGCCCGGACAAAAATAGCGACATACAGACACGAGGACACACACACACACAGGCAAAAATTTCTGAAGTCATTTTCGGCTTTCATGGTGTGTGAAACGTGAAGATATCACAAAATTTTTTGATTCTGACAAATTTACAGGCAAAAGTCTGATTTTATTAATATAGAGTAGCAGGCTTTGCCCGTGTCGGGAATCCCCCCTTCATTCTTCTGCTTTCAGAACAAATGCCTTTCCAGACAGACGGGCGCCTCTTTTTCGAGAAAGGTGCTTTTTAGAATCAGAAGCAGAACAGAAAGGACCTTGAACAGTGATGGGGCTACGTTAAGATCGTCTTGTTTACAGACGCCCCGGTCCTAAAACAGAACAATTAAGACTTTAAAGAATTAGAATTAATATATAAGAACTAATGACAATCTAAGAACGTTAATATTAAGATTTAATTTAATATTTAATTGCAAATACTGTAGATAGTTTCTGTTTTCGTTTTCATTTTACATGTATGCTAACAAAGCATTAAAATTATGTTTTCTCATCTAAGAAGTGCTACGTTCATCGAGTTTAGTTTCTTTAATGGATCAATAATTGCCCCATCCACATCCGGACTTTTGGATTAGAAGTTTTCAGGTGAGACCCATCCATATTTTATTATTTAAGAAGTGAATATTATTTAAAAGAATAAATATTTTATTAGAAAATTTAAGTAGTAACTGTAAGAAAAGAGTTAAGATTTGAAATATGCTGTATCGGGTCAGTAAGAAGAATAAGTTTTAGATCAGAAATCTGGTACAGCCATATTTTGTGGCATCCCATACACGGGATGTGGGCAGCTATCCGCGATTGTAATGAAATGCTCGCCCTCTGGTGGGCTAAGGTGAAATTACAATAAACGTGGTTTAATTCGAATTCCATACGTCCGCCATTGCTTGCCGATATTTAGTTTCACATATATTTATTGAATAAAAATGAATAAATACGGTAAAAAAGATAACACATACTGTTGTGTGCTACAATCTAACTCCATAGGATCAAGAAATCCAGAATTGAGCTTCCATTTATTTCCAAATGACAAATTTAAAATTTCAGTTGCTTCGGCTAATGGAAGTAAAGAATTAATCAGATGATTTGAAACTAATATTTGTTCAACTTCAGTTAAAAATCTACTTCCGATCGAACTTTGAATAAACTGAAGTATTTTTTCCAAAAGCAATCCATTTTCCATGATGTAATGGCGGAGAAATTATAGTACGAATATTAAGTAGAATAACAAAGAACACTAATGGAACACACGTGTCTATAATGTTTACTAACAACTGCAGTGCTGAGAAAGCGCCATCTATCGATCATTACAATCGCGGATATAGATATCCATTTTTTATAATTGAAAAGATAGATAATATTATAAAATTTTAAATTTTGTATTTATCATGGCTAATTTAGTTATAGCTAAAAAAGAGAGAGCTGTCATAAGAGACAGTATTAATAAATTTATAGAGAAATTAAAAACTTTATGTGATGATATGGATCCAGATGCTGTAGATTTCGAAGAAACTATTGAATTATTAAATGAAACTACTATAGAATTAAAAAGTAAAGATGCAGAGATTAAAAATGTAACTCAAGAAAATCAATTAGAAGCCGAATTAGAAACAGCAAATGAATTCCGAGAGAAAATACTTACTTGGCGATTTCGAGCCAACAGAAAATTAAAAGAACTAAAGAAAAGTGAAACAAGTGTTTCATCAATAGAAAGACCTATTTCAAACGAAGCAATGCACATCAAATTACCACAGCTAGATCCAGTTAAATTTAACGGGAATGCAGCCGAATGGCTGACTTTTTGGTCGTCATTCGAAACGGCTATTCATAATAATGAAAATGTAGATCCTGTAGATAAATTTAATTATTTGAAATCATTTTTAGCACCTGACCCCTTAAAATTTATAGAAGGATTCTCTGTTACAGCGAGTAATTACATAAAAGTAGTAGATATTTTAAAAGAAAGATATGGCAAACAAGACCTCTTAGTGAATGTACATTTGAATAAATTATTAAATATTGCCCCACTAAAACATTCAAGTGACATTAAATCGCTCAGGAAAATTTACGATGAAATCCAAACTAACATTAGAAGTTTAGAATCATTAGATGTTTCTTTGGATAGCTACGGCAGTTTATTGTCACCGATATTACTAAAAATATTACCTAAAGATTTAGCATTACAATTTAATATAGAATTTCACGGTGTTAATTACGGTGTGAAAGATATATTATCTTTCTTAAATAAACAACTGGTATCGCGAGAATGCTTAATAACTACCAGAGAAGATGACAGCGGCGCTAGCACCAATCATTTCTCCCCCCGAGCTCAAAGATTAGATAATCAAAATCGTAGAGATGTTTTTTCCCCCCGCGTTAATAAATTTGATACTCAGAACCGGAAATTGCCTACTGCTTGTGATTTATTAAATGAGAATAAAAGTGATAGGTGTAATTTTTGTTCAGAATCGCATTTAAGTAACAAATGTGTCAAAACTCGTAATTTACCATTTGATGAAAGAGTTAATCTATTGCGTAAGAAAGGATTGTGTTATTTATGTCTCCAACCTTCGCATTTAGCTAGACACTGTGTATCAAAAAATTTATGCAAGTTATGTAATCGTAGACATTCAGACATAATGTGTAATGGAAATAAAGATTTGAAACAGGAAATAAGCAATTACGAAAGAAATGATCAATCTAAATTGGCGTTATCGAATCATAATTTACAAGCGAATGTTTATTTGCAGACGTTAATAGTAGCAATTTCTAACAGAGATGATAGTAAATCATCATATATTCGGTTAATTATTGACTCCGGATCTCATGCAAGTTAATAGTTACAGTAGTTACAGGTAATAGTTACATCAGTAAGTTTGCAGCTGATAAATTAAAATTAAAAAGAATGAATAAAGAAACAATAAGACATGGTCTTTTTGGGGGCATGGAAATGTCAGCTGAACATAATCGTTATGAATTTACGATCGGGAGATTAGATAATAAGTTTAAGTGTAAAATACAAGCACTAGATCAAGAAAAAATATGCACAGGCGGGAATTTATGTCGCGATGATAAATTAGTAAAACTCTTAGAAAAGGAAGGTGTATATTTATCAGATGTTCCTAGAAATAATAAATCCTGTTTGTACCAGAAAAATCCAGACGAAGTACATATACTTTTGGGAGCTGATATGTCCGCTAAACTGTTCACAGATGACATAAAATATTTTCCAAAATTGGGATTAACTACATTCAGAACTAAATTGGGTTTGACCATTTTGGGCAAGACAGAGGGTCACAAGAGTAAGCAGGACAATTCCTTGGCGGGTCTATCGTTGTCATTACACGTGTCAAACGCCAGTTTATCAGATTTATGGCGCCTTGACACTCTAGGAATTACTAATGAAGATAATAAATCGAAACAGGATTTAGAACAAGAAACTAAGAATTATTTTCTAGAAACTGTTAAACGAGATAAAAGCGGTCGGTATGAAGTCAATTTACCATGGACAGTTGACCATTCGATTTTATCAGATAATTACTCGTTGGCAGAAAAGTGCCTGTACAAGACGGAAAATAAATTAATCAAATCTGATGGGAAAAAGGAATATGGGGAAATTTTTGATTTCTGGGAAAACAATCAGATTATAGAAGAGGTATTGGACCAGAAAAGGGACAAGGTACATTATTTAGCACACAGACCTGTGGTTAAAGAATCTAGTGAAACCACTAAAATTCGTCCAGTATTTAATGCCTCAGCACACACTAGAAACAGTCCCTCCCTTAATGATTGTTTAACAAAAGGACCAAATCTTGTAGAAATTATACCTAACATTTTAAATAAATTTCGTAAATACAAAATAGGAATTTCGTCCGATATAGAGAAAGCATTCCTGCAAATTAAAATAACAGAGAAAGATCGCGAATTTTTGAGATTTTTTTTGGTTTAATAGCGAAAATAAATTGAAAATTTATAGACATTGTCGCGTGGTTTTCGGCCTAACTAACTTCAAGCCCTTTTTTGCTTATGGCAACATTAAATCACCTTTTAGAAAATGTTCCCGAACAATGGCGAGAGACAGCTAGGCTCTTAAGAGATTCCTTCTATTTAGATAATTCCCTCATCATCCTGAATTCGATTCAAGAAACAGAAAAATTCATATCAGAATCTCAAGGAATTTTGGCTTCGGCACATTTCAATTTGAGATGTTGGCGATCGAATTGGTCCCAGGCTATGATCGACAAAACTGAATATGAACCGAGGTTTGCTCCCGTGTTAGGATTACTCTGGGATTTGAAAAATGACAGTTTAGTTTGTAAAATTGAAGAAACCCTAAAGATAAGTGAGCCCCTTACAAAAGAAAACTTTTATCAGTTACCCAAAGAATTTTTGATCCTGTGGGATTCACAGCACCTGTCAGTTTAGTTCCCAGACTAATCCTTCAAGAAACGTGGATTCAGAAGGTGAAGTGGGACGAAAAGCTCCCTGAAACTTTAAAACAACAATCTTCTAATTGGCTGAAAGGAATAAATTTTTTATCCCAAAGCCAAATTAAAATACCTCGGTGGCTTAACATTTACCCAGAGAAAGAAAAGAAAACATCATTACATGTTTTTTCTGACGCAAGCAAGCGAGCATATGCCACTTGCGTATTTATAAGTGTAGAGACCTCAGAAGGAATCAAGATCCAGTTAATCAATGCTAAAAGTAGAGTTGCACCTATTAAGGAATTGACCATACCCCGCCTTGAACTGTTATCTTGTCTTATTGGCGCTAGGTTGGCCAAAAATGTGCAAAACGATTTAAATTTACATGTAAATACCATATTTTGGTCAGATTCAACCACTGCTTTAGGTTGGATTAGAAGAATACAAGAATGGGGTACATTTGTACATAACCGAGTATTAGAAATCCGAAATCTGACCGAAGTTTGCAATTGGAGACATGTACCCGGAAATTTGAATCCTGCGGACCTCCCGTCTAGAGGATGTTCCTTTGAACAACTACAGAAATCGAGATTGTGGGAGTGTCCGAGTTGGCTTTATTTACATGAAAATGAATGGCCTCAAATAGAAGAAAACCCAAACGAAGAACTCATAAACAGCGAAAAAAAGGAGACAATCCTAAATCTTTTAGATAAAAAAGAAGATAATTTCAGTCGATTTTATCAGTATTTTTCCTCTTAGAAGAAAACAGTTAGAACCATTGCCTGGATATATAGATTTTATCATAATTCGAAGACTACAGAGAAAATATCCGAATTGGATATTTCAGTTGAAGAATTTTCGAAAGCAGAAAATGTACTTCTACGATTAGTACAACAAGAATCTTTTTCAGGGAGAACAGATCCAAAATTAAGAAATTTAAGGCCTGTCGAAGATAAAGCTGGTCTCTTAAGAGTAAAGGCCAATATAATTCAAAGAAACGACAGTGAAAACTTCAGATATCCCGTGATCTTACCTTACAAGCATCCCGTCGTCCAAAGATTGGTATTCGAGAAGCATTTAGAAAATCAGCACGCTGGAGTCAGCACTCTAATGACACTACTTAGAGAAAATTTTTGGATAATGAAGTCTAGAAAATCCATTAGAAATTCAATAAGAAAATGCGTGATTTGCAGAAAACTTCAGACTTCCAAAATAGATGTTGAACCTGGAGTACCACCCGAAGACAGAGTACGAGAAGCAGCCATCTTTGAAGTGGTAGGCATAGATCTAGCCGGTCCTCTTCATCTTTCTGATGGATCGAAAGCGTGGATAGCCTTATTTACTTACGCTGTCTAAAGAGCCATACATCTTGAAGCCATTACGTCTCTGTCTACAGAAAGTTTTATCCAGTCTCTGAGAAGGTTCATAGCAAGGCGAGGCAGACCCTACATCATCTATTCAGACAACGGGAAGAACTTCCTTGGAACCAGCAATGCTCTCTCCAGTGTAGATTGGGAAACCATCTGCAAAGTAGCTTCCACCCAGAAGATCAGATGGAAATTCAACCCTCCTGCAGCACCGTGGTGGGGAGGTTGGTGGGAGAGGCTTGTTGGAATGGTTAAAGGAATCCTGAAAAGAAACTTAGGTCGTGCATCTTTGAATTACGAAGAACTTTACACCATGCTATGTGACTGTGAACAAGTGATTAATTCACGGCCTATAACCTATGTTTCCGAAGATAACACAGATCCCTTACCTTTAACCCCAATGATGTTCCTAAGAGAACTACCAACATCAGGAGTACCTGACCTAGATGCTTTAGATTCTAAAGATCTTAACCGCAGAGCCAGATATAGGCAAATAATCAGAGAAAACCTAAGAAACAGATTCAGAGCTGAATATTTAGGACAATTACGCCAACATGCATCTAAGACCAAAAGATTCAAACAACTGAAAGTCGGCGATGTTGTCCTATTAGAAGATTTCAACAGGAAACGTGTTCACTGGCCTTTGGCAAGAGTGATCGAGATTTACCCAGGCAAAGATAATGTAATACGCCTAGCTAAGGTGAAGACCGAAAATGGACTTTTTCTGCGTCCATTATTACAAAGATTGTTCCCTTTAGAAATTGACAGTACCGAACTTAAGAATCACCCCACTTTACATAAATCTGTTCAAGAAAATTCAAGTCCTTCGACTTCCGAAAACAAGAACCTCTCACAGAAACCGATACTCAACCCCAGAGAAAAGGAACCTGTGAAAGACCCTCCAGAACCTACCAGTTCCAGAATCAGTAACAAGAGGTCCACAACCGATGATCCCACTTCCAGTCCCCCGGTGGTCTCCCGAACTGGCCGTGTGGTGAAACCCCCTCAACGACTTCAACTTGGATTGCTGAGTTCCTCCGATTAGTCGCAACTCAAGGTGGGAGGATGTCGGGAATCCCCCGTTCATTCTTCTGCTTTCAGAACAAATGCCTTTCCAGACAGACGGGCGCCTCTTTTTCGAGAAAGGTGCTTTTTAGAATCAGAAGCAGAACAGAAAGGACCTTGAACAGAGATGGGGCTACGTTAAGATCGTCTTGTTTACAGACACCCCAGTCCTAAAACAGAACAATTAAGACTTTAAAGAATTAGAATTAATATATAAGAACTAATGACAATCTAAGAACGTTAATATTAAGATTTAATTTAATATTTAATTGTAAATACTGTAGATAGTTTCTGTTTTCGTTTTCATTTTACATGCATGCTAACAAAGCATTAAAATTATGTTTTCTCATCTAAGAAGTGCTACGTTCATCGAGTTTAGTTTCTTTAATGGATCAATAGTTGCCCCATCCACATCCGGACTTTTGGATTAGAAGTTTTCAGGTGAGACCCATCCATATTTTATTATTTAAGAAGTGAATATTATTTAAAAGAATAAATATTTTATTAGAAAATTTAAGTAGTAACTGTAAGAAAAGAGTTAAGATTTGAAATATGCTGTATCGGGTCAGTAAGAAGAATAAGTTTTAGATCAGAAATCTGGTACAGCCATAGCCCGCTTCGCTGAGCACTGAACTTAAATGAGTTGTCAAAATTCCATTACATTATTAATAACCTAAGTTAAAGTTTCCTCTGTATTCCGTAGAGGTTTTTCCCGCTCGCAACGTGAGGATCCCGGGTCCACACTGCCTTCGGCAGCAACTTACCCGCTCCTTACTTCCCCTTCCCCAGCGGCTAACTTAGAAGTTTTGCGAAATCTCACCAAAGTACATAATGCGTACACCTAATCAACATCCACACACCAAAACGAATCATTCTAAGATAATGTAAAGCGAATTCAAACAGAATAACGTGTTTTTACGCGTGCTTATTGCCCCCTTCCCTAGACCCCAAGGGAGTAAGTGGGTGAATTTCGTAAAATCTCGTTACAATAAGTGTCAGATACATATAAACAATTTGCGCACTAAATTTCGTAACCGCAGATCCCATAGCTTTCCCAAGACAAATTTAGCGCTAAAGGGGGGGGGGGGGGGTCTTGAGTTTGCAACCCCCCCCCCCCTCAAAAAAAAAAAAAAAATGAAAATCACAAAGAAACGAAAATGTGTTTTTGAAAATATTCTAAAGAAGACACGTGGCTATTTTCAATACCTTTGTAATATCTTTAGTAGAGATCTACTAAAAAATCCAAAATTTCTTAAATTTCCCCTCGAAAAACGATTTCCCCCCCTCCTTTAAGAATCAAGAATTCTAAAATCGTACATAGTGTTTTATTTATACTCAAGTCTAGTGTCATCATGTGCAATTTCTTCACCGTGATGTAATTTTAGGCCGAGTTATGCTTACAAACGTTTTTTTGCTTCCTGTCCTGTTGGGGGGGGGGGGGTATTTCGATAAATCCCGTTTCTTTAGGTGCCGGTTGCATATAAAAAATCCAAGCACTAAACTTCGTGACCGCAGCTCTCATAAATTTTCCAGGACAAATTTAGCGCTAAAAAGGGTGTCTCGAATTTGCTCTTTGTAACACATACCCCCCCCCCCCCCCCCCAAAGAAAAAAAAAATGGCAAATCACAAAAAATCAGAAATGTGTTTTAGGAAATATCCTAAGAAAGTCGCATAGCCTTTTTTCAACATCTTTATTCCATTTTTGACAGAGTTCGACTCAAATCAGGAATTTTCAAAATTTCCCGCCAAAAATCAATTTTCTCCCTTCCTTCCTTTAAAAATCGAAAATTCCCAAATCGCAGATAATGTTTTATTTGTACTTCTGAATTCTTTAGTGCGGTCTTTTAAGCGACAAATGCATGCTTTTCAGATTATATTCTATAAGAAATAAGCTCTTATGCACAATGGGAAAAATATTAATTCCTTTCTTATACAAAATACTTATAATAATAAGAAAGTATTGGGAAACCGATTTATGAAACGGATTTTGCTTCTCGTGTAACTCAAAACCCAGTTGGTCTTAGAGTGTAGAAAATATTTATTTGTGACTATCTTGATTCATGATGTCTAGTTGTATATCTCCAATTTTAGTCTCTGTATGAACCCATTCTTTAGAGAGATGCACAATTTTAAAAGATTTCTCATGACATCTGTTTGTATGTGTGTATGTGTATTTCTCATAACTCAAATGCTTTTGGTCGTAGGTTTGTGTGTGTGTGTGTATGTATGTATTTCTCATAACTCAAATGCGGTTGGTCGTAGGTGTGTGTGTATTTCTCATGACTCAAATGCTTTTGGTCATAGATGTGTGTGTGTGTGTATTTCTCATAACTTAAATGCGGTTGGTTGTAGAACGTTTCAAATTTGTATGCATGTTTATTATAGGATCTAATTACGCATCAGCCTTTCGGTTTTCATACGACTTTCTGTTTTCGAGGTATCCACAAAACTTATATTCATAATGTCCAAAAATACAAAATATTTAGCTATTATATAATCTACAATCATAGATATTTCAACAGAAGCTAATAATAGAGCCTGTAATTATATTGTTACGAAAACTGTTGACTTTTTCGTATGCATATGCAAAAAGTAATTTCGTAAAAACATGGACAGTATTTAGTTGATGAATACACCTTATTTAACGAATGTTTTCGAAACAGATGAATTGTGCCATCACAAAAGGAAATAGTCAAGGAATATTCTTGAAAAAGTCCAATCAAACATTCATTATTTCTACAAAAGTCACGAAAACAGCGTTAAGTGCATCACCGAGCATTGATTATGATAATTAAGGAACAATGATCAACAGTCACTCAAAGACGACCGCTCATCTCCAAGTCTGAACATAAACAGAACTCTTCAAGAGTGGCTCTTCTGTTCTTACAGTATTGTCAGTGATTAATCGAACCTTCGAGATAGTTCTGATCTAGATACTTTTAGATAACTACATACTTTTAGATAACTACTGATCCAGATAACTACAAATCCTTTAGGACAATTCCATAACTTGGATCCTATTGAAGCTAGACCTCCAAACTTTGACTTGCACAAGCTACCATCTTTCGCCAAATTTGATCGTCAAGGCCAACCTTTGTGGAAGTAAAAAAAAAAAAAAAAAAAAAAAGCCACCTCGTTTTCCACTTTAACTATAAATATACTTTTCCGCAACGATTTTGATGCAGGAAAGAGGTTTAACCCTTTCCAACAATATTGTTACAAAGAATAAAACTCTTTTCTTTTATTAGAACTGTTATTACAGCGAAAATACATGTAATGGACGACGAATATAACAGTATTTTTTGGCTTCAGTGCCGAGGTCTGCATGGGCTCAGGCTTAATGTTTCTTTTCTTTCTTTTTAAGACGGAGGACTATTAGTTTCAATCTGCAGTTTTTGTAGACAGGGTTGGCCAATTTTTGCCTAAGTGGAAAAAACCATTGAAAAAACCGCGGAAAAAAACAGTCTCGGCGAAAATAGATTTTGCCACAATTTTTGCCAAAATTACCAGTGTTTCAAACAGTGTTTTAAAGATTTTAATGTTAAAATCATAATTTTAGCAAATTAAAATCAAAGATTTAATTACACTCTTGACCAACTGATTCAATTGCAAATCATTAAAATAATGCATTCTAAAATTATTTTAAAATGAAATTTTTAACATATTCTTCAATAATTAATTACTAGAATATTTGTGTTTTCCAGTGTATTGCATATTTTTGTTTAGAGTTGGGGAAAAGTCAAATATTGACTAGCTGTTCTAAAAGTTGCCAGTCAGTCACTGATCATGCATTTTTCGGAATTGAAATGTAAATTGCAAGTAAGCTCTCTCTCTCTAAAAATATAATTTTGTAGTTTTATTTTATGGTTATGTTCAGCGACTGACAAAGTTTCAATATTTTAGAAGCCGAAAATAGAGAATTATTTTTATGACAATACTCACAGCAAAAATTAGAGAATTTAGGGATAATATTTCATAATTTTATAATTAGTGCAGGTCATTCATATATTATTTTACATCGAATAAATGAACTATTCAGTTAAAAATGTAAACGAAGGAAAATTTTATGAAAGTAACTATTCTTTATTTATAAAGATAAAAAAAAAAAAACTATGGGAAAAAGAAAAATAATAATTCCACAGAAGTAAATATTATTTTTACCTTTAATATAATCATCAAATACATTAAGAGTGTTTCAGTTTTGGCTTTAAAATACTATTTGTCTATTAATTTTTCAGGACAGAATTCCTTTAAAGAGGATCCCTTTGATAAACATCATACTATTCAAACTTTCTCGCTTTAAATTCGAACACAGTTTGCTTTAGATAGTGTTTATGGTGCTAGAATCTTGTGTAACACAAAGATGTTGACATGGAAAGTGCCAGTATAATAGTAAGAAGATTTATCAAGTATGGGAATTTATCTTTCTTGGAAAAACATTTTTCAAAAACAGAAATAATTGTTAATTTTTTCCAGAAAACATTAAACTCATACTATTCGTTGAATACATCAGCGGTGTCATCTTTTACATCAAGACGAGAAGGTGGGAGGAAAAGCAAAAATATACATAAAAAATATTGTAAATGCATGAAATTTTTTTGTCAGTCTGCCGTAACTGATCGCAAATGGATATTTATAGTCACAGAGCTGCAAAAGAGCCAGCCTTGTTTAATAAAAGCCGGTCTTTATTGGCTCTTCTTACTTAAGTATCTCATTATGCATTTAACACATATGCTGCATGTTAATTAATGTTACTGATGTCATTTTAGGTAAAATAAAATAATAATAATAGTAATAATAAATAACAGTGTGATGAAAACATTTTAGTACGTAAAGGCATTTCTCATTATAATTTGAGTGATTATTACTACCATATATCTAATAATATACAATAAACATAAATATATATATATATATATATATATATATATATTTTTGGGGGGGGGGGGGGCATAAAGGTTATTGTTAATTTGCATAGTTTCATTTTTATATTTAGAGCTTTAAGTACTTCTCTTTCTATAATTAAAAATTTACATAATCGTAATATATACTGAAATAAATACTAATATACATTTTTGTTTGTTTTTTCTCACATTTATACAGATAGAGGGGAAAAATAATTTTGGCTTTCATACATTTCCCTTAATTAGATTGGATTGAACAAAGAATGAACTGCACTGATTAGGGATCTTGAAACTAATAAAACTCTTAAAAGAATGTGGAAATTGGGAATAAATATTGAAACATGCTATCTCTTTTCATTTTAAATGATATTTGAACTCTGTAAAATTAAGTCTCTTAAGTTCTCTAAAAGAGTTACATTGAACAATTTCTATAAAAACAAATGATAAAAGTCCTGAAAAAGTTGAGATTAAATAACAAAGGTTTATTTTATTTATTTAGATTTTCGTATTCTTCTACTTATAGTCCTCAGGTCAGAAAAATTACTTTTATTTTATACCACAAAGTTTAATTTACAGACAAGAGTATATTTCTACAAGACAAAATCTTGTTTAAAAATAGCCTTGTCTATTAATTAAAATTTCTGGTGTAAATCTCATTTAGTTGATCTGTGGATTTACATGCAGGAAAATATGGTTTTTTGTTAAATTGTAGAGTTTCCCTCCAACGAATGTTTCGGGGCCTGGATCAAAGACATTCTTGGCTATTGCTATCTTTGAGACAGAAAAACATTCATTTTGCATATTTGGGTTCTACCCGGCCCTTTATAACGTTAGAATGCAAATATGTATTTACCTATTTACAATTTATTCCATTTTTGTTTGACTTGGTGGTCTTTGTTTTCGATCAAATTAATTGTTTGAATACTGATAATATTTAATAATCCTCTCTGCCTATTAGGCAAAAGATTTACCTCGAAGCCACAGATTCATGTACAACACTTTTGCTTAGCACTTTCCAATCCTGCTTTGATATCAAGTTTTCCAAATACAAAAAAGAAAAAATATTTACCCACCAGATAAAATCTGCAGCTATAGGTCTCAAAAAAAAAAAACCCAACAACGAAAGATAAAATCTATTATAGTGGTTACTGGTATAATCTAAACAAAAAAAAAAAAAAAAAAATTACAGTAAAGTGAATCAACATCTTTTTTTTTTTGAACTGTCAATAGCAGAATTTGAAATGTAAATCACAATTATAAAGATTATGTCGTTAGCTAAAATAAAATATACTAAACATAAAAATAAGCAGGATTTACTAAATTTTAAATAAATGGAGTTAACTTTTTCATTTTTGTAAATTTTATCTTAAATATTCAGTCATAAGTACCCTCATAATCAAATGATTTGGTTGTAGATTTTATCTGGTGGATACAACTGTTTTCTGATTTGTATTCGGAAAATTTGGCATGTAAGCAGGATTGGAAAATGTTAAGCCCCAAGGTGATATATAAGTCCGTGGCTTTGAGGTAAAGCAGTTGCCTGTTAGACGAAGGATTTGGGTTCGGTTCTGCCTGGTCATATGGAGTAAAATTTATTTATTTATTTTAATTGCATGTTATACGGATGGTTGTGATTCGATTCTGCCTGGTTAAAATGGGTAAAATTTATTTAATGTCAGTTTTTTTTTTTTTAACGTTCACTACTGAAAAAGTTTGTTTTTACGAATATTTTCCGTATTGCTTGGTTGCAGAAAATTTCTGTCTACAATTTTCTTTTTTTTTTTTTTTGTAGCATACTGATACTTTTTAGCAATTTTTGCTGCTAGGAATTTTCTGCAATAAAACAGGATTATTTTTTACACTGTGCTTCAAATGGACCAAAATGCATCATAAATCTTTCGAAAGTTCATATGCACAAATCAGTTCCGGTATCTCAATAGAGAATATGCCATAATAAACTTGAATAACATACATCAGTTTCAAGGTACTTTATAAATATTAATGAAAGTTAGAGCACAGAGAGACACACAGTCAGACAGATAAACTAAAATTATAAAAATTTACCCTTTTTCATTTATGTCGGATAATATATCTGAAAACTTTGTGGGGCCCTGTAAATAAGTAAAATATGCTAATCATATATAGTTTTACAGGAAAGATAGTTTTGTGTATCTTAATCATCTACATTAATTTAGTTATGTTGAATAAAGTATAAACTTATAAAAAAAATCTGTGAAAAATATGCTTCAAATGAACTTTAATGCGTCATAAATCTTTCGAAAATCCATATACACAAACCAGTCCCAGTATTTCAATAGAGAACATGCCATAATAAACTTGAATAACATATATCAATTTCAAGGTACTTTATAAATATTAATAATAATTAGAGCACAGAGAGGCACACAGTCAGACAAATAGATGAACCAAAATTATAAAATTTTTCCTTTTATCATTTATATCTGGCTAGCAGGCTTTGTTGGATATTATATTGAAATCTCAAAATAAATACCATATCATTAATAATAATAATAAATCTCAAAATAATAATAATAATAAAAAATCATTGAAATCAGTTAAAATCTAAGTTAAAGTTGTAAGTTAAAGTCTCACCTGCTTTTCACTCCCTCTCCATCGCAGCTAAATTTGAAAGTTTTGCAAAATTTCGCCAAACTGCATATTGCGTACACTTCATCAATACCCCCACACCAATATTCGACATTCTGAGGTAATTTGGAGCAGATTTAAGATTGAAAATATGTTTTTTTGCCCTGCCCGCCCCTAAGGGGGTGCGGGGCAGGGTAAGATTACTTTATATGTTACATACACATACCTACTCGACAGATTAAAAAAAATCAAGATTCTGAGATTATTTAAAGCAGAGTTATGTTTTAAAACATGTTTTTTACCTCCTCCCACTCTTAAAGGAGGGAATTTTGCAAAATCTCTTTATTTTATAAGTTAGATACATATAACTGACCCACACATCAAAAATCTCCAACCTAAGATAATTTAATGCAGAGTTAGGCATGGATAAATACTTTTTGTCCCCCCCCCTCAAATGTTGATGGGGGGATTTCACAAAGTCTCTTTGTACTGTGTGTTGAGTACACATAAGCAATCCACACATCAAAAAGTACCATTCTAAGTTAATTTGGAACAGAGTTACGCATGGAAACAGGTTTTTTGCCCCCCACCCGATCCCCAACGGCAGTAGGACGGAATTTCAGAAAACCCCTTTCTAGTGTGTGTGTTGACTACGCATAACTAACCGACATATCAAAAAATCGCTTTTCTCAGATAATTTAGAATAGAGTTATTCTTAAAAATGTGTCCCCCCCCCTCTTAAAAGGGGGAAAGGTGAAATTTTGCAAAATCCCTTTATAGAGCGTGTTAGGAACACATAACCAGCCCGCACTTAAAAAAAAAATCGCCTTTTTAAAATAGTTTGAAGCAGAATTTCTCATGGAAACATGTTTTTTAGCCCACCCCCCAACACCAAGGGGAAAGGGTGGAATTTCACAAAATCCCTTTGTAGTGTGTGTCGTGTAATCAATTGACATATCAAAAAATTGCTATCCTGAGATAATTTGGAGCAGAGTTATTCTGAAAAGAGTGTTTTGCTCCCCCCCTCGCCCTTAAAGGGGGTGGGGATTTCGTAAAATTCCTTTATAGTGCGTGTTTGCGATGCATAGCCAACCCATACATAAAAATTAATCTTACTAAAATAACCTGAAGCTAAGTTATGCTTGGAAAGTGTTTATTGTCACCCCCTCCCCCAAAGGGGGAAGGGGAATTCTCGCAAAATCCCGTTACAATGGGTGTTGGATACACGTAAATAAGCCACACACTAAAATTTCTGACCTCAGCTCCTCAGCGCTAAAAGGGGCACTCGAATTTTCTCCTTGTAACACCCTCCCAAAATTGAAAATCGCAAAAAAACAAAAATGAGATTTTGGAAATATCCTCAAGAACACGTTTGGCGGTTTTTTATACCTTTGTGCTATTATTGGTAGAGTTCCACTCAAAAACCAGTATTTTGTTAAATTTGCCTCCGAAAATCATTTTCTCTCCCTCCCCAATTAAAAATCCAAAATCGTAGAAAATGATTTTTTTGTACTCAAGTCTTCCCATCTGCAATTTCTTCACCGTGAAGTAATTTGGAGCCGAGTTTTGCTTATAAAGGTGTTTGTGCCTTCTGCCCCCCCCCCCCAATCCGCCCGGGGTGAACGGAGGGGGGGGGGGGTATTTTGCAAAATCACATCTTAGTGGGGGTCAGGGTCCTAAAACCATCCTGGTCATCAAAATTTGTGACTATCTCCCATAGAATCGCCATGGCTTTGTTGAGTCAGTGAATCAATGAATCAGTGATTTTACTCTTTTATATATATAGATAATATATCTGAAAACTTTGAGGGGCCCTGTAAATAAGTAAAATGTGCTAATCATACATAGTTTTACAGGAAGAATGGTTTTGTGTATCTTAATTATCTACATTAGTTTAGTTATGTTGCATATAGTATAAACTTAATAAATCAGTGAAAAATATGCTTCAAATAGACCGTAATGCAATATAAATCTTTCAAAAGTCCATGTACATAAACCATTTCCGGTATTTCAAAAGAGAACATGCCATAATAAACTTGAATAATATATATATCCATTTCAAGGTACTTTATAATTATTAATGAAAGTTACAGCACAGAGATTATAATGAAAATTAATTGCTCTAATGAAAATTAGAGCACACATAGTCAGACAGATAGTTAAACCAAAATTATAATCATTCTTAAACATTGGTGTAAAGTATTAAAAAAGCATGCTACAAATGAAAATTCATTTCCAGTAGTTTCCAGTTATATTTCCAATGTAGCTGAATATTTTTGCGTTGCTCTGTAAACATCAATGCTAATCATACCATCTTCTTAAAAAAAAAAAAAAAAAAAAAAAACATGATTTTGTGTCTGTGAATGACAAATATTATATTTCATACTGTTTAATACAGTACAAACATTTTAAAATGTGCTTCATAGAAATATCTCTCGTAGAACATAAAGCATTGGAATTCTTCTGGGTATTTCTCTATACAAAGAAATCATGTTATTTATCCGTAAGCGATATTTTATAATGAAATTTAATAACATATATCACTTTGAAAGGATTCTAGAATTATTTATGAAAGTCGAGAATGGACAGATAGATAATCTTAAGTCATATACACTTTATATTTTGTTGAAAAGTTCTAAAAGAGAAAGGTTGTGTCCCAATATCAGGTACCAGTTCATGGAACAGCAATGAAATGCCTAGCATATTTTTTTGTTAACCCCGCTGTGACACCAGAATACAGGGTGAGTTTGACATAATCTGCCAAACGAAAGGAGATGATAGAACAGCCCATGGGGAGCATAAACACCATAGAAACCCTATCCTATCTCTAACCGTTTCCGAGTTATGGTAGATAAAAGAAAAATATGTTTTTTTCCATCCCATCTGAAAAAACCAAATTTGTCAGCTTTCTGAAAGACTTACACGCAAAATAAGCACATATTTGGAAAGAGCAGAAAAAATCCTATTAGGTGACACCATTTACATCAGGAGACCTTAATTTGACGGCGAGCTACAAACGCTAAAACATTGGCGAAGTTTAAAATCGAGTTGTCACCAAATTCTTTAACCGGTAATTCTGCAAACACTGTTCAAGCTACAATCAGTCAAATTTACCAAAAACTTCTCCATTCCACAAGCTTTAGAATGAGCCCACAATAAACCATATCGGTGTTCTAGTTCAGGAGAAATTTAGCCTTTTGTTTCAAATACATCACTAAAACGGCGTTCGTCGAAATTCGGCAAACAAAACGATGGTGAGTAAATGGAACGTATGCCAATTCGTGACTATCTACATATGGACTCTTAGTGATATGCAGATGTATTCCAACCTTCCTGCGCGCGTATCCCACTTGCAAGTACAAAAGGCGAGTCAATCTGTAACAGCTCATTAGCTCGTCAGCTTCTTTTACGTTTTACGCTGCTTATTGCTTTAGCATTTTCTGGACTTTGCCTGAGCTCGGCCGATTCTTTTCACGCTGCTCTCACGTCTACTTGCTCTCTCTTAGTTCATACTTAGTATGTTTTCCTACATTGGTACGAATTAACCAAGTTGGTTCTTATTCCGTAGCATCTTTTTTCTTCTACTTTTGTAAATTAATATTGAAATTTTATCCCTTTTTGTTTACCCTTCTGAATTTTATTTTCAATTGAAGTCATCACAGGAATCAAATTGTCATACTTTCCAACCTGTATACAGATATACCTAGTTTTGCAAATGAAGAGTACGCGGATATGCATTTTGTGATGGTAACTCTCGGAGAGCCGAAGAAGAGTACCGTCTACATTATCCACATCGTCGTGCGCCCAATCGTGCTGTATTTGCCGCCATTCATCGAAGGCTTAGGGAGAGTGGGTCGTTCGGTAGGGTGTATGAAAGGGGCCATGGTCGCCGCTCCGCCACTGCTGAGGAGTCCGTACTCGACCGAGTGGTGGAAAATCCAATTATGAGTTCACGCATACTTGTGAGAGAAGGTAGAATCTCCCAAAGTAAAGTGATGAATGTTTTGTGCAAAAACCAGTATCATTCATACCACTTCACACCGGTACAAGAATTACGCCACTCAGATTTCCAAAAGCAGGTAACATTCTGCCGCTGGCTTTTAGAGTGAGATATTGAGGAACACCATTTCCTAGAACAATACTGTGGACAGATGAGTCACTTTTCACTCGGGATGGCATGTTAAATTTACATAACTGGCATTATTACGCTCAACAAAATCCATTTGTAACAGGAAACTCATCGTTCCAGATGCGATTCAGCTTAAATGTTTGGCTTGGAGTGATCAGCGATCACTTGATAAGTCCACATGTGTTCCAAGGACATCTGACAAGCAATACATATTTGGAGTTTCTGGAACATCATCTTCCAGGATTACTTGATGTCATTCCTGTACCCCAATGAGCGGAAATCATTTTCCAACACGATGGGGCCCCTGCACGTTATTCCAGTGCCGTTCGAGACTTCTTGAATTAGCACTATCCGCGATGGATTGGTCACAATGGACCAATTCCTTGGGCACCTAGATCGCCAGATCTCACTCCATTGGACTTCTATGTTTGGGGTTTCCCGAAGCAAGAAGTTTACCGAACAGAAGTTGCCAGTTTGCAAGATTTAAGCAGCCGGCTCGATGATGCAATAATAAAACTGAGGGATGAGCTTTCGCTAAGAGCTACTGTGGTTTCCGTTCGTAAGTGGGCAAGGGCATGTATCAGGTGTGGGGGTGACCAATTTCAGCAGTGGCACTAAATTTCACACATCCTTTCGAATGCATATGGGCTTTAATCATAAGCATTTTTTTTTTTTTAATCATAAGCATTTTTTGTGAAAGTCGTGAGAAACATCATACTTCTTTTGTTTCCATTCCATTGTGTTTGTAAACTTAATACAACTGCTACTTTTATTGTTTGTCTTTAAAACTTTCTTTTTCGCATCTGACAAAACAGCGGGCTGAAGACGGACATGAAATCAGGAACGACCATGGCATCCAATGAGTTTCCTTCTCGACGAATGTCGAGTTCAGTGATGAACGTATTTCAAACAAAAGGCTAAATTTCTCCTGAACTAGAACACCGATATGGTTTATTGTGTGCTCATTCTAAAGCTTGTGGAATGGAGAAATTTTTGGTAAATTTGACCGATTGTAGGTTAATTTGCAGAATTGCCGGTTAAAGAATTTGGTGACAACTCGATTTTAAACTTTGCCAATGTTTTAGAGCTTGTAGCTCTCCGTCAAATTAAGGTATCCTGATGTAAATGGTGTCCCCCGATAGGATTTTTTCTGTTCTTTCCAAATATGTGCTTATTTTGCGTGTAAGTCTTTCAGAAAGCCCACAAATTTGGGTTTTTTCAGATGGGATGAAAAAAAAAACAGATTTTTCTTCTATCTACCATAACTTGGAAACGGTTAGAGATAGGACAGGGTTTCTATGGTGTTTCATGCTCCCCATGGGCTGTTCTATCACCTCCTTTCGTTTGGCAGATTATGTCAAACTCACCCTGTATAAAGGTTTATACATATATAATTTTTACTTTCTTTTACCTATATATGGTAGGAGGAAGTATTGTTTTTAGATCAAACTTTCCAAATTGAGATTTTTGTATAGTTACACGCTTTCATGTCTTTTGAAACCAAAAACTAGACTTTTTGCAGTTAGTGTGTGTGTGTGTGCCTTTTAGCAGCAAAACTCAAGAACAAAACTTAGCAAGAAATCTGGTCTCAGTATTCTCAATCTGTATCATATGGAGATGCTACTTGAAATTTTGTTAAAATTGAACAAATAAATCGTGTTCAAAGCCATTCAAGAGAATATTTGCAATATTTCTGGTAGGTGCAGTTTTAGCATCTTTGGACTGCTCTAAACAAAATGAAATGAACATATATTTTCTTATATTCATAAAAGCATGTTTCATATACAGGGTGGCTTATTGAGGGTGGCTATTAAAAAATTTGAGGAGCTTTTATAGACTGCCTACTTTATTATAACCACTTTTTCGTTGCTGTAATGCTTTTACCTTTAAATATTATTTATTAAAATAATTTGAATGTACTCAACGAGCAGTTTTTGAGTGTTCAGAGAAAGCAAAATCTATTAGATGAATAAAAAAGTTTCGTGATTTTTTTCAAAGTGCAACGCATCTATGTTTTTACTGTTTAAGTCGCTAAAAACTCTCAAAATCCTCCCAAACTTTTAGAGCTAGCTCTCAAGAACACCAGAAAATGAAAAGATGCAACAAGATCTTTTTTTATGGTTTGGGCTGAGATTTGCAACAATGGGAAGGCTCAACTTGTTTTTATCGAAAAAAATCTAAAAAATAATGGAAAAGTTTGTAAAAAAAAAATGTTTTAGAGAAAGCTGCACTTCCATGGAAGCAAAATCACCCAGCTAAGATCCTTCACCAAGTTTGTGCTCTGGCCCATGGAGTCAAATCAACGTTTGCTTTAATCAATGTCAAAGCGAAAAGTTATCTGACCAAAAATCTGTGTTCTTTTTACAGCTCTGATTTGTATCCAATGGATTTTTTAGTGTGTGAGATCTTAGAAGAACAACTTTGGACACAGAAAATCATACATTTGACAGACTCAAGAAAGCCCTTAGCAAAATACAGGAGGATTTAGATCCAAACTACTTGTGCCGCACTTTCACCCTCTTTCGAAGAAGATTGCAGCTTGCATCAAAGCCGGCGACTGCCATTTCAAAAATTCATAGCAGAAAATAATTATTAGACGTTACTTGTGGCAAAAATAGAAGCTTTAAATTTGTTTGCCATTTCACTAATTATTTATTATCAAATACTTTTTACGGATACTTAATAGCCACCCTGTAGAATGATATGAAAATCATTCCCTATTTGTTTACAGAACTACCCAAAACAATTTGGATATTTTTTTAATTTAATAAAAATAATTTTCGTATGTTGCTGGAATAGTAAATGAACTGCAATGAAAAAATATGTATACAGTAACCGCCGCTTAATAAAATCACTGGTTAATAAAATCAGCTGCTTAATCTGATCAAATTGCCAGGACCGGAATCAAATCAATACAAACTACTTTTAAAACCGCCGCTTAATAAAATCAGCATCGCCGGTTAATAAACTCAAAAATATCTTCTCAGCAGCCAAAAATATCATTTATGTACACTAAATTTTTTTTTATTTACATTGTGATTTTTTAATTTTTTTTTTAAATAGAAAAATAAATTAAAGCACAACAAACCCTCCGTTATCGCTCATTGTTCAAGATTTTATACTTGCAGCGCAGTTACAAATTAAACACGCCCCGAAACTTATATCTGTAATAATTTCAAGGAACGTATTTTTCAAAGCGCAGTAATAAAATACAAATTTGATTTGAAAATATTATTTTTTTCCCCTAATTATTAGAAGGCAATTTCTAGTTCTTATTTTGAAATTACTATAATTCATGAGGTTTAAACGGAAAGATTTTAAATTTATAAGAACAGCGTGAACTTTGGGTAAAGTAATGATGATTTTCCTCTAACGAAAGTGCACGGGAACTTACAATGCGTTTAATTTACTTATATCGAAGAAACAATTAGTTAATTATCTACCAAAAATTAATTAATATTGTTTACTAATTATATTATTCGTTACCTTTTGAAGTTTCTTTCGAAATTCAGGGAAGTAATACATTTTCCTTAAAGGCAGACACGTTCGCCAGATATAAAAATCAGCCGTTTAATAAAATCACTTTAGCTCAGAACGAATGTGATTTTAATAAGCGGCGGGAACTGTATATATATTTATAAAAGTATTTTAAAAAATCGATGTTGATACTGGTGTTCTATGATCAATGGCATACACAGAAAATTTGTAAGGGAGGGGGTTACAGCATATTTTTATTAAAATTCTTATAGAATCGCATTTTCCCCTGAAATCTTGAGCTGCATGTATAAACAATCAAATACTTTTTTAATTTATAGGCTTATTTAATTACAAAAATTGCTATTTAAAGTTAGTTTTGGAAAATTTAACCATATAAGCCCTATTATTAACCTTTCAATATTTACATACCATGTGGTGTGTATATTTATGTGTAAGTGTAAATCTAACTAAATATCAATGTAAATAGATTGTAAGTTCGCTAAATATTCAAAATGCAAAACAGAAAATAGGGTAGAAATCCATTGTTGCTCTGTAATAAATTAAGGTTTTGCTCTGCTTTCTAACTGATTATTTTCCTTGGCATGTGCTTTTGAAATAATAATTACAACAACAATGTTACAATACCCTCCATGGACGATCAAAATTGTAATGGCATGTCTCTGAACCACTCTTAGGTTTAAGTCCCAGACTATTGCCAATTTCTTAACGGTCTTATTGCTATCTGTCGTGATAATTTCCAGAGGCCTTCCTAATGTTTCTTTGTCCAGGGTCCCAATCTGTCATGATCGGGGCCTGCCTAGATATTAAAATCCATTCAACAATGCCTGAAGACGTCATGTAACTCCTTCAGGAGTACAGTGTCCCGCACATTATCCTGGAGCATTTTTAGTTGTGCCTTAAGGTATATAAAAAATTTTTATAGATGCCCAAACAGCACATTTGCTTGAAACACGCTTGGTTTTGTAATCAAAAGATTTTTCCAACCAGATTCAAGCTTGGGAAATCACATTTGACAAGTAAAACATATTACATGCCTGAAAACGTATTGATGTCAGAACTTTAAAACTGGAAGCTGCACACGTAGTTCTTAATCTGTTCTCTCTGAAAGAGTTGAAAAATCAACTTTGTAATAGAAGAATAATTAATTTTATGTTCCCATTGCTATGCATAATTCTTGGGGCATTTATAGTATTTCCTGTCAGTGTGGTTTATCATATATTGGCCAAACTAAACGCAGTCTTAAATTTCGTCTAAAAGAACATATGAATTACGTCCGCAAACAAGAAACCAATAAATCAGCCATTTCTAAACATTGCTGGGAGGAAAATCATAATTTAAAATTTAATTCAGCTAAAATAATTTGCAGACCTAAATCCATTCATGAACTCTATTTCTTTAAAGCTTTTCATATTTATAAAAATTTTAAAAACCTTGTAAATTGTAATTTCGCTGTTCCCTATTTCTCTGATTGTTGGAAATTTTACATTCAGTCCATATTTTCTTAATTTTCCTACTGTTTACACAGCTAACATTCCTAAATTCCTATTGGCCACACTCCCCACCTTTCCCGTAATCCTATTGGTTTAACTAAATTCGGTCCCTCTCCTGTATATACGAGCCCTTCTCCAGATTCAGGATTCTTTTTGCACTAAAGACGGTACGCTTAAGGCTACCGAAACAGCTGTATACATCTCAAATATTTTTCTTTGGCGTTTCTGACGTAATAGTTTACTTCGGTTTTGATATTATATGTATTACTATGGTGTCTTCCCATATGGGCGAAGTGGTGAAAAATTCCCATTTGCACGATTTCTCTTCCCATTTTAGCAAACAAAGTAAAAACACAAGAATAGTACAAGTTACATGCGTTCTCAGATTCATACACAGCGAGGTTGGGGTGTGCAATGATTTTTTTTTTTCATGTGCGTGAAGCAAATATACGTGCGTGATACTGATTGCTGCGAAAACGAGTTAGCGTTTTCAGATTCATGCACAGCGAGGTAGGGGTGCCCAGTTACTTTTTTTTTTACGTGCGTGATAGTGATTGCCGCGGAACCGAGTTACGGGCTTTCTCAGATTATCAAGTCAAAAAGGAAGAAATCACATGCATGCCTGGTCCTGCAATTTCCCGTAGTGCAAATTGGGAATTTTTTACCCCTTCGCCCAAATGGGAATCGTGCAAGTGGTACTAATTCATTACTATACACTGTTAGGAAATTATATAACAACAAAATTAAAATTTTGAAATTGTAACATTTATTTATCAGTGAAGCAAGGCTAGAGGTTGAAGTTGAATGAATAAACATCAAACTAGATCTGCACAATAGATTATTAGCAATAGTGTTGGAGTCATCCCTAAAGGTTGTCCGAAAATATGCCCTCACAATTTTGATCCTTCATCTAATGATTGAAACAGAACTTAAAAGAATATCGATGGTCATCTTTTTAACATAAAAAGCAAAAGTCGTTTTCTGATAAGACTTTTTATTGTGTGTCATATGTTGTGTAAATTCATTATATAAGGTAAAAGCACCAGTAATGGACCCTGTACCAGTAGCGGACACTTTTGAATTGAAACTCTGGAAATAAGCTTTCGAATCCTTCTGAAGGTTCGTGGAATGTTCAGGAAGAAAGTTATAGTCCTCTACTATTAATGTCTGTAACTGCAAATAATTCCGGCCATCAGTTTTAGAATAGAGCTAGTTTAACTAAAAAAATATGCACTTTTTGTGATTTTGTTGTTTTTTCTTATCGTTCTGAATAAGGAAATAAAATTTTGTTTGCTTTGCTTTCATATGACTAAAATCAGTATGCAGAATTCCTTTATTGTGCTATTTTTCAAATTTTGTATTAACATATAGTAATTTTAGTCCACTACTGGTACAAAAAAAAATGCCATCATGGCCAGTAGTGGACAGCTCTATCCGCTACTGGCTCATTTTACTTTTAAAGGTACAGTCGGTAACAAAAGTGACACTAGCAAAAATTCCTATGTAAAAAAAGTACACTTCATACGGTTTTGTTAAATAAATCCTTGTCGAATCCTGTTCTTAGTCAATGTAGAAGCATGATTCGATAAGGATTTATTTAATAAAACCGTATGAAGTGTACTTTTTTTACATAGGAATTTTTGCTAGTGTTCGGACACTTTTGCTACCGACTGTAAGATCTAGTAGTGGGTACAATTCAGTAATCTCCCAAACTTAGAGTTGAGTTGAATGTTTTTAACGTCACACAAAAGCTACGCATTGAGCAATTGGCGATGGTCTGAGAGTCACTCCTAGGAGTGGCAAGGAGACATGACATCATAATTTCGATCTTCTAAGGAGGGATGGCTCCCATGCTTTCCCAAATTTAGAAGGTGGAACAAAATGGGAATTCACTAGTATCATGAGGTAATCTCGACACATTTTAAGTTTTTTTTAATTTATTCGCGAATTGGTTTCTGGGTTTTATATTCGAATAGTTGGTTAAATTCGGTTCGCATCGAAGCATTGACTTTGAAATAGCATAACTGCGGTCAGTACTTAGAGGGTTGAGGATGAGTGGATTTTATGTCTCACTAGTACTACACTGTGGGCAATTGACAGCGGTCTAGAACTCACCCCTAAGGATAGTCCAGAGACATTTGGTGACCCCCAGAAGTTTAATTTAGATGGGAAAATGTAGGCCATTAGTATTTAGAAAGTTATATCTCTCATGTCTGTTTTACTTAGGGTCCGGAGGATTGGCGTGGCCGTGCTCTCCTTAATTAGTTATGCTTCAAAAGTTAACAATTTGGCGTGAAAGACGTCGTGGTGCAAAAAGGGAAACCAATCCTTTCGTGTAAGATCAAAATGTGACGGTTTGTCTCCGAATAACACTTAGGTATGACACCCAAATCATCGCCAGTAGTCAACTGCGTACTTTTAGTGCTACGTCAAACCCACTCAACCTCAACGTCTCTGAATTGCTGAGATTAAATTATGGGCACTAAGATATTTTTACCCAGCAATTACAATCCCTTCACGATTTTGAATAATAAATGTGCGAATACTAAAGTGACATAATTTTCTAAAGAGAAATGTGGGGATAAATTAGCACGGTGTAGTCAATTTCAAAATAAGAAATGGTGACAAAAGTGGTACTTAATAAATCACAACAAAAGTTTTACTTAGAAAAAAAAAAAGTTTATGCGGGGGGGGGGGGGGGGGAAGAAAAAAAAAGTGAGGACTGTCCTCACAAAATGGGGACGTTTGTCCCCTTAATTTTAAAGCATAAACTCGAAGGGGTCCACTACTGGAACAAAAAAGGGTTCACTACTGGGTTTTAGTGTGTTCACTACTGGCTCATTTTAAGCTTTCCAGTTTTGAGTTTTTTTTACATATATAATTGCTACAATTAGCAATTTTCGTAATACAGTCATGTAAAGAAAGAATTGATAAGGGTGTACAACATTAATTATTTTTCGAACCTCTAAAATTTAGAAAATTACACAAAAAGTAGCCAGAAAATATCCTTAAAGTGTCCACTACTGGTGTTCTTATCTTATATATATAGATATATATATATCTTAATGCGTATTTAACTGGTTTATTCCGTGTATTAAACTTTTATTCTGAATTAAAATGTGTTTTAATGTTTTTGTTTAATATTAGATAAGATTTTTTTTTTAAAAAACGTCATATATGTTACTATATTTGGTAGCAAAATGGTAAGCTTTGTAACAGATGCCGTGTTACAGGGTTTGAATTAGGAATGAATTCCTTAAAATAACTTTTCCCTTTAGACTAAATTTATCTATTTAGAAATCAAGTGTGGGTGGTATTATTCATTATTTTAAGATTCAAAACATATCGGCATTTTATTTTATTTTTTGAGGTTTCACTAATTGTAATTTTCTATAATCCCAAATTTCTTTATTATTGGGTGCTTGAATTCGCACTGTTGACGAAGAGAAGGCAGTAGTTATGGTTAGTACAGCATAGCGGATAGTGACATCATGAATATTTAACTGTCGAAACGTTAAGCTTTCATATGTGTATGCAACTTTTGAGTAGAGGGAAAAGACCACACCCATTTAGTGCCTTGAATAAGTCAGGTTTTGTACCAAAAAACAGCATTTGCGGGAAGTTTTATTGTTCTGCTTTCATCTCAATAAATCTGCTGCAGAAAAGCATTGTTTGCCAGCCGAAGCATAAGAAGAACATATTTTGACGTAAACAACGGGTAAAGATTCAGTTCAACGATTTAATTACAATGAGTTTGAAGTGAGTGACAAAATGCGTCCTGATCAGTTGAAAAAGTTTCACAATGTACACTTTGAGGCTTTACTGCAAAAGATTCGTCTCAGAAGATTATTCAATTGCCTGAAACATTAAATGTGGATGTTTCAACTGTTAGTGAGTGTTTAAAAGCATTGAAGATGATCAAAAATTGGGGAACTGGGTACAGTCTAAAGCATGCGCATAGACAGCTAAATCATGTAGATTGAAGTGCCGTTTCGATTTAGTGTTACGCAGGTGCATTGGGAAAAAGAGAATATCGGTTTAAGACCATTCTTTCGAGCCGAAATATGTGTGCACTATCAAAATAAAAACCGATTCTGATACAAAGCATTACGGTTAAGATGTTAGGTTTGACTAGTTGAAATGAGATTTATTCATTCATTTAAAATTTGTTTAATTATTGGAAATTTATTTTATCAATATTAGTATTTTATTCTACTATTTTTTGTTATAGTTCCAGTTCCTATAATTTAAAAATAAGAAACCCCAGTTGCTGTTTATTAGATAAGTGAATTAACTATTCTTTATGAATATTTTATATAATTAATATTTTTTCATTAAATTCATTAATTTCAGTACACAATATGACATTGTCATATGGTCAAAAATAATTTAAACCAGGGCCCGAAATTTCAACTTAGATTACACTCGCTGAAAAAAGTTACTCGCCACAAAATTAACTTACTCTATTTTTTACGTATAAGGTGACCAGAATTTTTTATTGGAAAAAAAAGGAGAAATTACACAGTGTCTTTTATTTTATAAGAAAAATAGAAGACATTCAATTTTGAAAAAGAGGTCATTTTAGAGGACACAAAATTGAATGAATAAGTCGATTCAAAAGCTATTTTACACAAGTGGTGGAAACATTTTTGTCCCAAATGATGAATTTGGATCAGTACACCATAATTTAAATTAACAATATACGGATACAAGAGAAAAAATCCCTAATTTTTATAAATGTCACTGGACAATATAGATTTTTTTTTTTGTTGTTGTTAAGTTAGTGTTCACCGGTCGATACAGCCAACAGCCGATCGAGCTTCCCAGTTTTGCGAAATTTTTGAAATTAAGGACTAAATCCTTTTAATTTGAGAAGGAGGACAGAGGACGAAAAACATAAAAAAAAAGGACGTTTCAGTCCTGTAATTTTATTTTTTTAATTTAAGAAGGCAGAGTGTTGAAAACGAATGAATACTGTACTCTTAAAAAGATGATATCTGGTCACCTTACCTAAGATCAGCATGATCATACGCTTTTGATTTTTTTTTTTTTTAAGCACCGTGTACTGTAAGAATTTTATCTATATTTATACTGAAATTTTACTCGCCACAGTAAAATTTCCACTCGCCAATGGCGAGCTGGCGAACGGAAATTTCGCGCCCTGATTTAAACAACATTTAAACATATCTAATTTTTATTTATTTCGAAGTGAGTTATTAACAGCAAGTATGGGTATTTAAAAATAATTTTAAATACGGTGAAAGTTGATGCTTTTTTTTCCCCCCTTCCAATGCACTAAATTGTTGTTCTTTCTATCAATTTTATTTTTCTATACTGAGTTACAGTTATTTAAATCTTTTTGTATTTTGCAGTATTTGATTAATTTAATCTGAAATAAGTAAAAATTTTAAATCTTCAATAAAAAGAAAATCTTGTAGTTTAAAAAAAAAAAAAAAAAATTTAGAAAATTTTAATTAAGAATTATATTTATTAGGGGATACAAGGCACTATAGAAATTCAATATCATGTGTGAAGTTTTCTTAATTAGCAATTTTCTGCTGAATGCCATTTTGCAATTCATTCGTATATAAGTGGGGAATACAAAAATTTTAATGGATTAAAAAGCAATAAGAAATAATAAAGTTCTGAATTTATTAATTAGTTAAAATAATAATAATAATAAATTAGGGTGATTTTAAATATTCTGAGGATTACTCACAAAAGTCACGTCACGAGTCAATGTGGGATTTTATAACTTGTGGTAAAAGAAAACTGCGCTATATTAATTATACTGTGTTACGATGTGTAAATTTTGAACTGTGGAAAATAACAAATAATTTTATAATAATTAGAATAAACATTACATCTTTATCAGAAGTCTGATTTTTTTTCAAAGGCCTTATTTTAGTAAAAAAAATAAATGTCTGTGATTAAGATAATAATTTCGAGAAAAAATTTAATTTGGTTAAACTAAAATAATTTTTCTATGATCCATTGTTGATTTTTGCGTTTGTATTCATTATAAGAAAGTACTTGTAAAAATTTTTAACTTCTGGCTTTCAATGGATTTACACGTTTTGAGGAGTCTAGAGAACGTTTTGACCACTTTTGGTAACACTGCATTAAATCGATATATCCTTATATCAGTATTTTATATGAACGATATATCGATTTAAGAAATGTCAACATTGCCCAGCACTACTCATCAGTGAACAAATTTTACCAATGGCCAGATATTCTTTTACTTTAACATTTCAGCAACTTATTTAGGTAGCTTTAGACATTTCTTTTTCTTCAATGCCTTCATCAAGCATCAAACATATTTAAAACTGAAGTTTGAAAACCCACTCTTTCAAAATGTTGCCATACGGCAAAGAGGAATACGTTTGAGCTCATAGCACATGTTTCTCAGTGGATCGTCATTGCAAAGTTTGAGATAATGGTTTGGCTGTATCTTTCGGTATTGTTCTGCTTTTTACACTGAAAACTACTCTTCAAAATAGAAGACATAATAAAATTTCACTCTTTTTTATGTTTTCTTTATCATAAAACCTTCTTTCACTTGCCCAAAAATTGTCGCCAATGTCTCAAAAAATTCATTTTGTAATTTTTGGGTGTCCCTTAGCAGAGGTAAATGCATTAAGGTTCCTAATCAAAGGGACTGGGACCAGAAAAATTGTCCCTTAAAGAAAGGTGTCTTCTTTGTTTTTGGGAGTATGCTGGTTTTGCTATGTTTCCGAAACTTGTTAGGCTTTTTTTACTTTTCTTAATTGTCTGTTCTGCTGCTCCCACCCCCAGTGAAGATGAAGCGGAAGGGTGTTTTTCACATGAAGTGTTATTTTTACAAATACTTTTTTGGATACTTAAATTCATTGTTTAATGTTTATTAACACTTTTCCTTTTTGTTAAACACACCCATCTTAAATTTTTAGATGTATATTATCTTCTTTTCAAAACTATATATATATTATATATATATACCCTTTTTTTAGAAAATGATATGAGAAATTTATTTTTAAAATTTTATTAACAAAATACCATTTTAAAATCATTACAGATTCGAAACTTTCTTTTTTCCTTTCATTTCTGACTTGCGCCACACAAATGTGACATGTTAAAATTGAAGTTAAAATTATTTACAATACACTACAAGAAATATTATTTATTTTAAAGATTTTTCAAGTATAGTAAACAATATATTTAAACTCTAATTTTACAACTGACCAGAAAAATCTACTTCATGACAAAATAAAATAAAATTATGCACAAACTATGTACAAATTTTCAACAACATTATATTTTAACAAACTAGAGAAACTAAGTATATTCAAAACAAAAAGTAAAAAAGCATGCTAATTCGAAAAAGGAACAGTATATTTTTTTAATTGCAATTTTCTTGTTATTTAAACAATATTTTCTTTACAATCATGCAGATAAATATGAACATTATGATTCAGGAAGAATGCAACTGGTATTAGGCAGAATCAAAACAAGTATTAATTTTAATATTTTTTTTACATTTAAACTACAATGTTTAGATGATATATTTTAAAAATTAAATTTAGCTGAAAAGGTTCTATTTACAGACTTGAAATATTTTATAAAATTTTTTGAACATTCCATCCATACAACTTTTAAGTTCAATATATATAAAAAAAAAAAAGTATATAAATCTTGTAATACGTGAATCCTGACATGGATACGAAATGACCATAGTTAGAAGTACACGATGAACTTTGTTTTTTATAAATTTTTATGGTGTGATTTGTTTAGTTTCAAAATGATCAAATTTAGGATGACATAGATAGTTTTTATATACATAAATATTCAAAGGTATATCCAACTCCTTTATTTGAAATAAGAGTTATTATGCAGTACAAAATACAGCTTATCAGAACAAGCAACAATTTTCTCTTTTAATAAAACTCTAAAGCAACTTAACACAAAATAATTAAAAAATATATGACTATCAGATAACATTTGTAAGTAATAGGTAAATTGAAATTTACCACACAGTTTGGAAATAACAAAAATCAATTTATTTTTATACACTTCACCTTTACTTGAAAATATGCTTTGATTTATTTACAACAAAATCAACAATTCAATAAGTATCCCTATCTGCACACACATAAAAAAAAGTATGCAAGATTCAATAAAATGCTTTATTTAATGAAGCAAAGATGTTAAAAAAAAAAAAAAAAAATGCTGGAATAATAAACATGCATTATTAATGTCCTATAAAGGGAAGATTTGTTTTGTCACATTTATAAACAAGGTAGAGCTAGCAACATGACTTACACTTTACATGTATACAAATTATATTTGGAACGCTTATTTTATCAAATCTACAAACAATGTAGAATATGCACTGACCACATATTTTATGTCCTAATCATGTTTGAAACTTTCACCTTGTAAAATTTCAATGCTAGTAAGCATTTAATACGCTTGATACAGAGTCATTTTCATCTAATAGAAATTAAGTTCAGAAAAAAATTTACCTATAATTTTAAAACTGAACTTTTATCAAAGCAAATACTTCTACTGAAAACTCAGTTTATATGTATTTAGAAATATTATTTATCAATTCATCAACCATAAATATTCAATTCAGAGAAATTCGAGTGTCACACAGTTGGTTTAAAAAAAAAAAAAAAAAACAGAACTCTAATTTCTCTGAATGAATTTATATGAATTATACTTAAGTACAATTATAATTAATTCAGTTTTAATTTATTATTATTATTAACATGTATCCAATTTAAGATATGAAATATTTTGCTTGTGTATACATTTAGATTTGTAAAGACCGTACTTGCAAGAAAAAAAATGAAAAGGGAATCTAACTTTTAGCCACACAGAACATGGTATTTGTACAGTAACATAATCTATGTTTTTGTCTTGTTGACTATGTTTTACATAACCTTTTATTCAAAAACAATGAATTCAATAGTTCCTTTAAAACTAATTCATATTTAGAGCTTGAAATTAAATTCTAAGCCAAACTCTTAATGATTATGGGGTTAAGTTAAAAGAGCATGAACAATTATTATTATATATCAATTAGGCTTAATTTAAAAAAATCTTTTGAATAAAAAAAAAAAAAAAATCATAGCATCTTACAAACAAAAACACAATAAACTATTAAAAATACTTTTTGAACATGCAATGATGCAAAAAATATCACAATATAACTTTTAAAAATAATATGAGCATCCTTGATTAATTATTAAAGCAAAAAGCTATTTTAAGTATGTTTCACTTTTAAGTAGCTTAATATTTATTTATTTACGGTGAATCTTTTTAGAGACAAACCAAGAAATTAGAAAACAATATATAATTTTAAGAAAATTCAGACATTTTGTTTACAGATAAACTAATCACAATAATGCATGCAAAATTTATGTTTTAGATAAACATGCATATGTCCTTTTTAAGAACAACGTTTGAATTTTTTTTTTTTTTTTTTTTTTTTTTTTAACAACTAAGTTTTGTCTATCAAACAAGACACAGTTACTAGCACACATGAAAAAGCAAATAAATACAAAGTTTGAAAATGATGTTAAGAAACACATGTTGACTTTTATCAATTCAACAATTATGAAGCCTATTAGCAATGAAACCTATTATAAAAACAGAGAGAGAGAGAGAGAGAGAGGAAAAAAAAAAAAAATCCAAATGATATAGTTTACTCATGCAATATTTCAAATTATTGTGAAATTTCTACTTTCTTTTCAGAAAAAATTATATTAATTACTTCAATACAACAAAAACAAATATTACTAAATAGATGATTAATTTTGCTTGTAAATCAATAAAAATATATTTGTTGAAATAATTTAAGAACAAACAAAATTTCCTATAAAACCAAATGATTGAGATTGGCATTATCAACTATATTTATGCATTTTTTATCAATTGATTTAATCTATGGCCTTTCTTTTTTAAAAATAATTCTGGCATGCCTTAAAACCACACATACTTCTTTTTTTTTTAAATATTTGATACAATAACCATGCAAATAAATATGTAAAAACAGAATGTATCACAAAAGAGTATCTAATGTATGAATTTGAACCTTAGCTTCTCAAATTTAACTTTCCGGTGAAGAACATTATATTTGTAGAAAAACACTTCCAAATGAAGATATCTTTTAGAGCAGGGAAGGCCAACCTTTTGTTGCAGTGGGCCAAATCTTAAGAGCCAAAATGGTTTGGTAGGCAGCAGATATAGAGTATCCTGGCACAAAGCACAAAGCAGATAGGATTTTCACTGTTACAATTAATTATACCTATTAAATATATCAATGGTCAAGGGAAAGGTAATTCTAGGATGCAAGTAGATTTGTTATGAATAGATTTGCTTTTCTTCAAAAACTTTAATGATAAATGTATTCTTCTAATTTTGAAATATGGGCCATGGGCCACATGTATAGGCTTGGCAGGTCACAAGTGGCCTTCAAGCCATGGGTTTAGAGCAAATCTGTTAGAGCATGGGTTTCTGCAAATCACCCCTGCTTTAGAGCAAATACAATGGAGATACCATTGAAAAATAACATTAAAAAAAAAAAAAAAATAATAATAATAATTCTTAAATTATATTTTGCATTAAATGATTTTTTTTATCTTTATTTTTTAATAACAAATGAAAATGATTAAAATTAATATACATGATACCTTTAATCATTGAAAACAATATGAAACAGTAAGATTGCTTTAATACTAACATAACACAGATTTTTTAGAGATTCTGTTAAAAAATTAATTTTAGATTTTTGTACTGAATAGCAAAAAAATGTTAAAATAATGAATTAGTAAAAAAAAGTATGATTCTGATAAGTATATACACACAGAAATCCCTTAATCAGGATTTAATTTTACAATCATTAAAAATTTAATAAAAACTGAAGGAATCTTAAATATTCAACAACATTAGATTTTGAGATAGATTTACATATTTTTTTTTTTTTTTATTTATTGATCATTAGTGAAAAATTTTATTTACAATGGTGATATAATTTTCCCCAGAAAACAATTCTTAAGATTATGAATAAATTTTAGACAATAAAAATATTTATGTAACATCAAAATATATATGTATAATATATACAAATCTCATAGCATAACTAATACACTATAGATTTTTTTTTTATTATTATTATTATTTATCACATTTGGTCCCTTAAACTGGTGAAAATAACTTCACTGCATTAGCACAAATTTTCGGCCTTTGCACATGGTAAAAGGCATCTTATTTCCCAATATTCTTTCCAAAATATCTTATATTTAATTGCCATTGTACACAGCATTGAATTTCGGACCCTTTGTTATGATTAAATCGCCATAGGAAGAATTCTGCTCAAGTTCAACGGCTTGCTGCTTCTTCAAAACCAAAAAGGTGTAGAATTTCTGTGCAACCTAAAAAAATTAAGAATATTATTTAAAAAAAAAAGCATTCTAAAAGGAAAGTGTACACAATTTTTTTCAATAATATACGTAATTTGAGCACTAAGGTTATAAAAAGTATATATTTTTTGAGTTAAGCAGTAAACACTCTCATAAAAGCACTTTTATTGTTTTATTTCTAAACAGAAAAGTAAAGGATTGCTTTTTTTGTAGCCTAGCATGTTGTCTAAAATTTGCATACACACTTTATGATCTACTTAAAAAAAAAAAAACTACAACACTGAAAATTTATATTTTTGAACAATTTCCCCTTATATCTATCTCACATAAGGAAAAATTCCCTTACATCTATGTTGAATAAAAACAATTCTGTACAGCTCTGTAAAGCAACCAAATCATCTAATCATATCTTATTTTACAGGAAAAATGGCTGTGTATAGTATAAATATATTTAGAATTTTAACTTCCACAGAGCATAACACATCACAATTTTTTTGTAAATTCCTGTACTCAAACCAATTCTGTTATTTATACTATTTATAATAGAAAATATGCCACAGTGAACTCTAAGGAGACTTGATACCTTTGACATGGCACCACTGAAGTAGGTTCCATATAGAAACATACATTTCCATTTAATATTTATAAATTGAACTATATTAGATTTATTCAATAAAATATATATGCAGGCAACAATTCTTATGGTTTTTGAAAAAATTTTATGGATTTGAAATTTTTAAATTGTGTTTTCTCGGTTTATATTTTTTCATGAATTCATGATCTTCAAAATGCTGAAACTTCTACAGATATTTATTTATTTATTTATTTTATTTTTTAATGTTTAATAAAACCTACTTAAATGAATCACGGATAAATTCTGCAATATCTTCAGAAGGTTTTTTTTTTTTTTTTTTTTTTTTAAATAGACATGCACTTTTTAATTTTTCCCCTAAAAATTTATTAATAATTTCAAAATTCTTTCCTGATTCTTTTAAGCAGGTTCTATTAAACATCTGAAGAATATTTTAAATCTTTAGTTAAATGTAGAAGTTTCAGCATTTTCAAGATAATGAATTCCTGGGGGGGGGGGGATGCAAACTGAGAGAATGCAATTTAAAGATTTCAAATCTGCAAAAAATATATTAAAAGAACACACGAACTGTTGCCTGAATGTATATTTTATTGAACAAACATAATATAGAAATTAAGATTTTTTTAAAAATTTTAATTATCCAAATTATCCTTGGTCTGCAGGACCAGTAATTTTAAGATTTTACGTGTCTGTACATACTTTCTTTCACTGGTCCATTCAATTATATTTTTAAAAATATTTAGAAATTTCTAAAACAAAGTAAATTTACAAGGCAAATATGATAATTATGATTATTATTGTTAGTGTAAATTAATAAAAAAATACAAAAAGTCTTACATTAATTTAAAAAATATATATGTGCTTTAATAAACAAGCTAAATGTCACATATTTACCATAAAAGTGTTGTATTAAAAGTTTAAAAAAAAAAAGTTATTAAAGCGAAAATAAAAAATTATAAAGGACAGGTGATATTAAAAATTATAATCAGGGGGTTAATCTAGGTTTTTGAAAATGGTACCCCATTTGTGATTTTTGTAAATAATTTGTGAAAAAAAAAAATTAGTTTGTGAAAATTAAAAATGCCTTGTGAACAAATAACCAAAATTCACAAAGTAATTTATGCAATTTTAAAACACTAATAAAATTAGAAAAGTTGTAAAATAATTATACTTATGTCGCTGGTGTAAATACTTAAATTGAAGCTTTTTTTTTTTTTTTGTAAAATATATGAGTATGTATACTACACGACGTTTCAAACCATCTAAGACACCATATAGTATAGACCCATTTCAAAAGCCATAAATTTTAAAGGTCTCAAAAAGCAAAGGATAAATATGTTATTCTCCAATAAGCAAAAAAATATTCCCTTCACCAGATACTATAATATAAAGCTGTTATATATACCTTCTCCCTCCTCTTATTTTGTGCCACACTGACAATTTTTAAACAGTACTCAAGGCTAAATGGCCAATTTCAAGGTATTTGAGATAATGGGTTCTTTTTTTTTTTTTTCTTTCTTTTCAAACAATAAGAACATTTTGAAAACTTTATAATGTACCTAAAAGTAAAGTTTTAATACTTCTACATATAAATTAAACTTATCTCCCCTGAATTTGAAATTTACTGTTCTAAACCCTTTTTATTCTCCTGAGTGATGCTGCTAGACTTTCAAAATCCTGGATTCCGAAAATCTAGGTCCTTTTCTCAAAAAAGCGAGTCCTCATTTAAATGAATTTAAATTTATATACAGGGTTGCCACTCAAACAGGAGAATGAAATTCTCTGACTTTTCCAGGTGCGTTCTAAGAAAATTCCAGTCTAATCATATATTGAGCACTGGTTGTGTTGAGGGCAAAATAATTACAGTACTACTTGAAAACACAAAAAATACACATGGAGAAAGTTACATACAGTGATAGCATCTGTCAAGCAGAATAAGAAATTTCTTTTACGAGCGGAAAGGACGGCTGGCGATGTTTATGGCGGAAAAATTGTTTTTTCTTTAGCAACCATCATATGACATTCCCTGACTTTTCCAGATTCTGGCTAAAATATTCAGACTTTTATAGTCAATTTTCGAATTCCCTGACTATTCCAGGTTCTCTGTAGCGTGGCAACACTGTATATATTATAAAGATATAAATTAAAATCACATTTATCACCACTATTCTAAAACAGAAGCCTGCCTCCTTCACGAAACTTTCTTCTATATCATTCTATATAGCAGGGCCACTTACTGTTTAGCATGCATAAATGTTCAATCACAACTTCTTTTCTTACAATAAATATTTTACCTGTAGAATTTGATGCACATTTAATCAACAAATGTTGAAATGTAGCCATATGGCAAATCACAGAAGGTGAGTAATAGCAGCGCCACTTCTTGACCGATATACACCCAAATTAAGTTAATATCTGTTTTCGTGCATTTATATGTCATAAAAGTTGGAAATTAGTTTTTTTATTTATGTGTACAGCAGCGCCACCTGTCTGCCGATATGTATCCAAATTGAATCAGCATAGTGTTTTATGGTGGTCCTTTATATACCAAGTTTTGTACAATTAAGGGTAATAGAATCTAAGATATATTCCCATTAAAGGAAAAAATTTTAGAATAACAGCGTCCCCTATCGGTTAATATGCACTAAAATTTAACAATCATAATTTTTTATAAGGGCCTTCTCACCTATCGAGTTTTGATCGTTTATATACAACTACCAAAGCCCTGATTCAGGACCGAACCGAATTCCGAATGCGGGAAAATTTTTAAAATCAAACTCTAAACGTACAAAACTCGGCCTGATACTGCCTGCGTGCCAATAGATCAAAGTTTGTTAACAAAACCCTTTTTTAATTCATGAAATCAATGAAGGTAGTGAATCAACAAAGGCTTTTCTCGCTTCACTGGTCACTATATTTAAAGGAAACTCTTTTCTATATCGCTTTTTAAAGTCCGCTTTGGTTTCCCGTTGGTTTATGTTTTTTTTTTTTTTTTTTTTTTTTGTTTCTTTCTTTTCTTTTCGTTTTCCTTTCCATATTTACTGAATTCGATTCTTTGTTTTTCAATGTCACGTGATTGAGCAGACGACTATTTTATTTATTTAACGTTCATTTATATCTCCATTAATTTTTGGAACTCTTATGCAACTTTATCTAAATTGTTTTTTTTTACTCCATTTTCAATTTTCATTTTTTCATGTGCATGAGTAAAATATTTTATAATTTTTCATTTTTCACGTAAAAGCATAAAAAAAATGTTTTTTTTTTTTTTTCCTTTTTTTTTAGCAACAATCAAAATTTTAAATGTCCACATTTAAAGCTTTTACTAGGTTATTATTTTCACATTTTAATTAATTTTAAAAAATCTAATCAAAATTTTGTTGCAAATAAGGTACCATAGGGAAGGGGCATTTTTTCTGAATCCGTCGGTTTAATTAACTTATCGATCGGACAATTACATTTTTAAAAATTAACTAAAGTATGAAAAGCTGGTGACAATTTTTCAAATTAACTAAAGTATGAAAAGCTGGTGTCAACACACAGACAAACAGAAGAAAATCTCTTTTAGCCAATCAACTTGGGTCCAGCCATGGATTTACAGGAAAAAACTCTTTTAGCCATTTATATATAGAGATAGAACCTGAGATACAGCCTTCCCTTAAATGGAAAAAATTGCAGTCACCTGTTGAGCGATTTGCACCAAAATTTGGTAGGCACTAATTTATGTCAAAGTACAACTACATATGATTTTATATGAAATTGTGTGGTCTAGTTCCTGAGATATAGTTGCCACAAATTCTTGTCCCACACAAATAGAATTTTCTAAAAATGATCAAATCTTATTCTGAACCTATCAAAACATATAAAATCATCGAAAACCAGAAGTCAAATAGGAGAAACTCCAGAAAAATCTAAGTACTTGGCAGTTATGAATAAATAAAAATACTTAAATAATAATAATAATAATAACTCAAACAATTCATACACAATATTATAACATACAATTCTTACCTGTTTGCGCTTATGATTTCGAACAAAGTCACCAAAATTAACTTTTTCATCTCGAATTAATCTGTTATTAATAATGTGTAGCATGTGTACAGTTCTTTTGGTAAGAATTCTTTCTTCAAACTGTTCATATGTTTCATCTGCCATTTGTTCTTCAGGAAGCGCCTATCATACAAAAATAGATTTATGTTAACCAAAATATTGAAAAATATACAGTATTTATAAAAAAAAATTTATTATTTCTGTAGACCTAAAAAAAAATTCACTCGCTATTCACCATGTGACGACTTACAATGATTAAACAACTTACGTAACTTTTTTTCTACCCTGTAAGTTTCTTAACCCTTTCAGCATTAGCAGTTTTTCAGCATAAATCTCTTCAATAGTTTATAAAATTAATACTATATATGGCCACAGATATTTTCTAGAAAAAAAAAAAAAAACGCCATTTTAAAATTTAGTCACACCAACCTTTCATTTTGACTATCTGCAATGAACAAAAGTTTGGCCTAGCGTAATTTTAAAAGTGTTAACTATGAATTTCATTAATTGATCACATAAAAATTGCTTATTCTAGCAATTAAACTAAATCAAATAGCAGCAAATTTATCTTGTTTTGCAAATATCAGACTAAAAAAAAAAAAAAAAACCCACAAATTTAATCTGACTATGGAGAAATGACACTTTCAAGAATGTATTTAGGAAAAATAAGAATCTTGAACACTGACTGTGACCCTTCACAAAAATCTTATCTTTCACAATAATCAGTAAACTTCTACAAGTATCAGAAAACTTAAAATAGACCCTTCACAAAATTCAAAAAATTTAAAACAGACAATTTAAAAAAGATTTTAAAAAGGTTTAAATCATATTTTTAAGCTGTTTAGTTTCTAGATCTTTATTTAACACAATTGCATCATCAAAAAATATGAAAATGCTTTTATCACTAAACTTATTTTATTAAGGTACAAAAATGAGCAAATTTGAGTATATATATGCCTATGATAGTGACCAGGAAAATTGAGCATATATATACACATACACTAATGATGCAAATGGGTTAAACAACAGGGGGAGATAAGTGCCTCTTAATATATACTACTTTAGAATATTGTAACTAGCAGACATACACGGATTTGTTTGCACATGATAGGGTAAGTGCACCAGTGATTGACACTTTTAGAGCAATCTCTGATGTTTTTTATTTTCTAGTCATCAGAAAATATTTTCAGAAATCTTAAGTTAGTACATATGGTATGAAAGACATTCAGAACCACATATGTTAAAATACATAAAATTTTTATTTGACCCCCACTCAATGTTCCAGTAATTGGCATTGCCAATTTTTCATTTTATCAGTAATTGACACCCTATGTTTCAGTGTTTGACACTGCTAGCTATTCATTTTACCAGTTATTAGCACCCTATGCTCCAGTGTTTGACATAAAATGTTAAAATTCTTGTATGTAAAATATATGGATTTTATTATTTTTCTTATTTATTAATTATTTCTGGATAGATGTCAATTACTGGAGCATGCTAAAATGCATGGTTTAAAATTTTGTAAAATCTGCAATTTTCAACAGAATAACTTTATTTTTGCAGCCTGTGTTAAAATGTTAAAATTTTGTAAGATTTCCAACAGGGTTGGCAAGTTTTTGACGGTTTAAACCACAGTTTAAACTGTCATGTCAAAAACCCTGTGTCAAAAACCTTATGTCAAAAACCTCAAATTTTACACCTCTTGGCATACTTTAAACAATTAAAAAGTCATATTTATTATAGAAAAGTAAAAAACTGTAGTCTTAAAAAAGTGCTTAGTTTATATATCTCCCAAGATTAAAAATTTTTTAGAACAGTATTATGTGTTTCTTATGAATGCTAATATTTAAGTACAAAAAATTGATATTCATTACTTTTATAAAATACAAAAATTTAAATATAAAAACTTGTATATTCTAAGGCAAACTACTTACTTAGTGCATTACAAGTTATCAGAAATTTTAAAAAGTCTTATTTTCAAAGGAAATTCTAGTAAATGCATATTAATTGATAATGAAAAGGTGCTGTAAGTAATTTATCCCAATGTATGAAATTACTGTGCTATTGAATCATGTCTTTTTATTTAGGGTTATAATCAATAGTATGTTTTAATGTTGCATGATTAAAAATTTCTGAGGTATTGCATGACTAGTTGAACTAAATTTTTAATATGAATTATACAATGCAATTTTAAACTAAATATTTTAAATTAAGGAAATGGTGGACAGAATATCTTTTTTGTAAATTACAGTCTTAAAGGTATGAAAATTTACATTTATATGCGGTGAAATGCAATAATATTAAATACATTAAAATTTCTAAACTGTATTTCTTAAAAAAAAAAAAAAAAAAAAAATCAAAAATCAAAATTTTCTTCACTTTTTAAAAATGCTCTATGCTAACTAATTTTTTTTAATTTTATATTACTATAGTTTAATAATATATTCTAAAATATCTGGATATTATTTTATTAATTTTTTGATTGGTTAATTAAAAAAAAAAAAAAAAAAAAAAAAAAACATTAGAATGCTAAAAATTCTTATTAAAATTTTAGCCTTCTACTTAATTTAAAAAAATAATCTATCACTGACACAAATACATACTAAACCTAATAGTATATATTTTTAAACCATAATAATGTTAAAGTGAAAGGAATAACATAATATAATAATTTGCAGAATTTTTTTAAAAAATTTCAAACAACTAAAGATTTTTTTTTTTTTTCTTTTGGTTAGTTTTAAAGAATTTTTTATATATTTAATTGTATTACTATAATTTTAACCTAAGTATGCAAATTTTCACAGCTCTAAGTCAATTTACATAAAAAGTTCACACTCCCCTTAAAACTATGCATTGATATGTTTCCTAATACAATTTTTCTTTTCTGGAATAATCAATGTTAATACATAGTACATTGCAACTTAAAAATATGCGTAAAATTATTTTAGATTATAGTTTCCATTTTTCTCATGTGGTTTTCGACAGTTTTTGATGGTTTAAACCAGTTTTTGACGTCAAAAAAACAACCCTGATTTCCAATTTAAAAAAAAAAAAAAAAAAAAAAAAAACAAGTAAGTGTCATTTTGTTAATTACTAGGGTGCTGTGCCTTTCTCTGGATATTAGTAAATAAAAATAGCCATGTAAAAATTTACACTGAAATGCTATTATAATTATTTCATATCTATCTAGCTTATATTTTGTTATAATTTTAAATTTTTTAATGACTTAAAAACGCTATGGTATATGCATATACAGTATCATAAAATATTATTAAATTTTCTTTTCCTTTCCATATTTAATAGCAATTGTGCCCATGTGAATAATAACAGGAACACAAAGGTATGTGGATGTGTTCACGATACTGCCTTGTACATTAGGCTTTTAATAAGTCAGATTGTTGTTAATAATTAATAACATTTTCATCTTATTTAGGATAACTTTCAATAAAATGGGAAAAGAAGAAGAGAAAGGGGAGTTTCTTTACACTTAAGTGATTCAGTGAAGTAAGAAATAAATAAATAAAAGTAATATTGTGCATTTGTAAACAGTAGAATAGTTGTATTTGTAAATTTAATAATTTTAAAAAAACACTATGTGTTTATTTATTTTCACCTGTAAGAATCGATTTTTGTATGTTATAGCGTAACTGTTACATTAACTGGTCTAGCAATAAATAATAGCTTGTTCTTGTGGAATGTTTATGGATTATAATTTCAAATTTTAAAATGTTTTCAATTAAATTTAATTGCATAAAGGTGTTACAAGTTCATTAACTTAGTTACTGGTCTAAATGGATTTACGCTGTACAATGTTGCACCGTCAATGATTTAAGTACCAGAGTATTTAACAAGTTCTTCATGAACATCAATAACAAATATAAACTAAACGATGATTGTAAATGTATACAGCAAACAAAATATGATGAATAATGATATAAAATGGATTAAAAATGATGATGAATAAAAAAATAACACAGATTAAATATGATTGATCAAAAACAAGAAAGTATGTTATTTCAGCAATCGCTATAGATAACTTCGTCTGCTATTTGTTTTTCATCTATCATGTGACCTCTGACGTCAGGTGGGAAGAGCCCATTATCTTGTTTTTCTTTTCTTTTTTATTTCGTTTTGCACGCGCATTTTTATTTCCTAATTCAAAATTAAAAAAAAAAAAAAAAAAAAAAAAAACTTTTCGATAGTGTTTGTTTTGATACTGATTATTATTATTTTCTTTTCTTATTAAAAAAAAAAAAAAAAAAAAAAGATTTTGATGAAATTCTGGCAAAAGCAAAATTTAGTTTAGGACAGAACTATTAGTTTTTTTTTTTTTTTTTTTTCCCCAAATTATTCAACTATATTTTTGATAAATGTCCAACTATCGTAAAACTGGTATCGTAAAAATTCGCAGATTGAGACTAATAGTCCCTCAGTCCTTTAAAAAAAAAAAAAAAATCATAAATTATGCAGAGTATTATTTTATATACGTTTTGAAATCATAGTATTTAAAAACAAAACTAATTTAGATACTAATTATGTATGCTTCAATAATAATAAAATAATAAATGAATAACTTTATTTTTTAAATTAAAAAATAGTTACTTACTGCACATCACAATCAGCTGATGTATATCGTAACAAAATATGATAAGGTTGCGATCAATAGTTTTTGATTCTATAAAACTTTTATAACTAAAATGCTTTGACCTATTTCAACATTAAATATCACCTAAAATAATGTTTTCTACTAGCTTTGATATATAAACTATTTGTTTAAGTATGCTTATCACATAACATTTCTGTTCAAAACTGTCAAATTCCATATTTTTATGTAAAACAGTTTTTACTGTACAAGTCATGAAAGCGAAAAAGATATGATAGACTGATAAACAACAGTAATAGTTTTTTTTTTTTTTTTTTTTTTTTTAAATAGGAGAGGCAGTTTCAGGTCTAGAAGTGGTAAAACGCTCTTAAAAAAGAGAGAAAAGAGACTAAAATTTTTGAAAAAGAGACAAGTTTTTTCCTTATAAATGATTATGAAGAAATATGGGAAACTAATGTATGCACTGTAGTGAAATACCAAGCAGTGGCGCACCCAGAATTTCCATCTGGAGGGGGCTGAAGAATAATTGGGCCTTGTAGTATAGTAATATGTTTAAGAGCATGGGCATATACGCGCACATACAGTCAGCAGCAAAAGTATCCGAGCACTAGCGATAATCCCTGTCTAAAAAAAGTACACTTAATTACTGCTTTGTTAAATAAATCCTTGTCGTGTCATGTTCTTAGTCTAAAAACACGATTCGACAAGGATTTATTTAACAAAACAGTATTAAGTGTACTTTTTTGGTATCAGAATTATTGGCTTGTGCTCGGATACTTTTGCTGCCGACTGTACATATAGTAAAGAATCCGCTTTAAATATTTCTTTTGAAATAAATAAACGAATGAATGAAGCTGAATTTAAGTTGAATAGCGCAACTGAGGAATTTATATCAGTACATAAACATGCTAAGTTACAATAGTTCGGATAGTTGGGGTTGACATTAAGCTTGCAAACATAAAGTTGTAGGTTCATCTATGATAAAAAAAATGTGTACAATATGACAAGCTGGTGAACATAAAATTTGCCCGAAATGAAAAGCCTCCCCCACTCCCTCGATATTTTCATTGAAAATAAAATTTGACGAAATTTAATACTCTTTTGCAATGCTTTACATGCATATGCAGCAACACGTAAGTAATTAAAAAACTATAATAATTGTAGCCAAATAAAAGACACAGTTGTGATATGCAGGAATTATAACAAAATTTCAGTGAAAATTTTTACAAGGCTATTTTTATTTAATTATCTGGAGTATGGGGGCGATGCTTCTTCTGCATTCGGTTAACAGAAACAAGTCGGACATAGTGTTTGTGGGTGTAGTTAACACAGCAAGCAGGGTGCAGAACCTCTTAATATCCTAAAACATTAATTCTAATAAGTAATATATTACTTAGAATTTTATTTTGTTCACTTAGCAAATATTTCAAGCATTACCTTTCTGAGTAATATAATTACAGGCTATTGTATTCCAGTATAATATACAGAATTTGAATTTTTATAACAGGAAAAAAATGCATTATCTAAAAACGGGCTTAGATTTCAGTGATATCAGAGGCAAAAATGAAAACTTTGTATGGACCCTACTGTATGTTTTACGTACCGTAATAAAAAATTAGTGATCCCACCCTATCAAGCGTCTGTAAAATAACTTATTGTTATCGGGGTATTTTTTTATTCTGAACAGTAAACTACGCCTTTTGGCATTCCTCTAAATCGTTATGTTTTTAGAGAAATAATTTTACGTATTTGTGATTAAATCAATTAAATTTTATCTTCAGCAATTGATTCGAAATTTCGCTAGCATGTATATGTGCTAGTGGCATTTACAGGGTTTAACATGAATATACAAATTCCATTTTCAATTTAAAATATTGTTTTAGAGGAACGACTAAGAGCAGGACTAATTTTTATTTTATATTAAAGAGATAGAGAATATTCATTTGCTGATGCGAATGTGTTAATTCTGCCCAGGGACAAAACAAACTTTCATAAAGATGCTATAAATGCTCAAAAATTAAAATACAAAATTGTATGAGCCTGGTATCCCCTTTTTCTGACAAATACATCCCTGCTTACTCCCACATCAGATTGCTTTTTCTGACTGACTTTTTAGATACTTCCTCGATTTCACGATAACAGTATATGCTTTAGGACCTTAAACTGCAATGGAATGTTTTCAACTAAAAAACAAAGAACTAGTTCATTGTTTTTGTGTTTGACAGTAAGGATTTCAAAAATTCCTAATACTATTTAATGTATAATTTATGAACTTTTTTTCCTTACATGCTTACAATATCTGTGTTTGAATAATATTTTTTTCATGCATGTCTAAAATCTTCTATCATGTCAGCTAGTTCTGGAGGGGGCTTGAGCCCCTTAAGCCCCCTCCGTGGGTGCGCCACTGATACCAAGGGTAGGGCAGAGAGGGTGGGCCTCTGATCATGAGGGTTCTCTGAAGAAAGCTTATTTTTAAGTTTATATATCTGGTGAAGCTGCTGTGCCATTATTTTAATTTGAAACATTCTCTGCAATTCCACTTTAAGTCATAGGTGTCTAAGGAGCTTTGATGTACAAAATGTGACCATACAGTGATAACTCCAATTTACTGTTATTTAAAAATTTGGGGAAAAAAAAATTCTTTACGATAATTACATTTTTAATTATATGCCAATACAATATAAATTTGCCAAACGAAAGGATTACTTACTGGACCAACACTACCAGGTGCTCCATAATCATCATCTTCATCAGATACAGGAAAATCATTTTTATCAGCAGTACTTGTATTAGGCACATTTTGTTCAGTCTCCTTATTTTCTTCTGCCTGAACCTGATTATTTTCCTGGAGACTTTTTGAAAGTCTAAAGTCATTACTGAGAGCGTCAAACACAGAGTTTGATTCAGATGGTTGTTGATTAACAGTTTGATTCAATTCAGTTTCTGGGGCACCATTTTGTGCACTAGGTTCACTCATATGATCATTTACAAGTGGTAAGTTATTATGTTCATTAGGCAACATATTTGAAATTGTTGTATTCATGATAGTAGTCTCATCAATTTGTGTTGTTTGTGAATAATCTTCAGTTAAGCATGAATTAGGAGGCTGCAATGAAGGTTGTGGCTGTAATGGTGGTTGCTGCTGCTGTTGTTGTAAAGCCTGCTGTTGTAATGGTTGCAAGAGGTGGCTATCGAGATGAGATTGCATTAAACCATTTTCAGGGCATGAGTGCATATTATTATCCATGCTTGGAAAATTACCAAGAGCATTTGACTGAGACAAGTGATCGTGAATAGATTGATTCATTTGGTTAGTCAATGGTGAATGAGTTGGCATTTGTTTGTCCATAGAAGTTTGTTGCATCTGATCAGGAAGTCCATCTGACATTAAATGTGGATGCTCTGGAATTGGTTCCATACCTGGATGAACAATTCTTTGATTGTAAACATCTGGCACAACTGGAGAAGGAGGTACATTAGGAACATTGTGAAGATTTGGAGTCAATGAATGCAATGATGGTCCTTGATCCACCTAATGAAAAAGAAAATTTACATAAATTACTTGAAATATTTGAAAAACAAATATAAAAGCAGTGAAGAACAGAATCTTACAATAAGAATATCTCTCCATCAGTAAAAATGCTACAATGAACTGCAAACCCTCTTCCATGTTCTTTATGCAACATCATCAGTACTTCATATCAAAAATTTTCCGCAAATCAAATTATATTATATGAATTTTCTACCCCAGGAGCAGAATTATATCCGATGTTCTGCAACGAGACATTAAAATTTGCAGATGTTCTGCAGGTATTTTGTCCAAATTTGCCAAATAAATAAATGCAAAATAAGCATAAAAATAATACTTATTACCCATTTATAATAAAACATGATTTAAAATTTTTATAATCTAAAACTGAGGAATACACCCAGAATTTGCAATTTTTTCAATGGCTTTTGGCATTAATATTGTCACATTAATGTGGATATACTACTTACAAAATGTTTATAAATTTTGTCTACACATTGAAACAATGACTGTTTCCAGCAATTTTCTAGTATGCTAACAGATTTACAGGTCAGTTGAACATATCTAGGTTTTATTAATTTTAGAATGTTGGCTGTATCAACATCATCCAGTTAGGGGATAGATGAAATGTTCTGCAAAAGCCTCAATTGTTCTGCGACGTGCGTCGCAGTTTTAAGCACTTTCTGCTCCTGGGTTTTCTACCATATCACTCTTTCCTCTCCAAGCAAAGCATTATTATTATTATTTTTTTTTTTTTTAAGAAAAAAGAAAGAAAAAATATGTAGAGGGGGTGTAGAACAGATAATCCTACAAAAATATTCGCTAAGTTGTAAACAGAACCAGTCACAGTTCAATGTAATATACAGTTGGGACCTCTATTCAATGAAGTCTCTAAAAATCCCATAGAGGTTAACTATATAAAAAATTCATTAAACAGAAATTATTTTTTTTTTAATTATATTTTATTTCATTTTTTACTGTATTTATTCATGCATTAAATATTTTTATTTTAAAATATATTGTTCCTTCTTTCACTTTATAACCTTGAATGCAATTAGGTTTCAGAAATTTTATAATTTAAATTTAAAATATCCAACATGAAACAAGTGGCTTAAAATCATGTAAAATTTTCTTACTTACCATACTTTGATGCATCATATCAGGAAGATGTGCCAACTGATTCACATCTGTTTGCAACATTTGCTGAATCATATGAGCTGGTGGTGGTGGGTGATGTAACACATTATTCATCATCTGCTGCTGTAGAAAACTTGGATCAAGAGATGGATGACTTAAATTATGGTCACTTGCATAAGACGGGCGTGATGCATCTAGATGCATGGTGTCTAAATGTGATAGATCTTGTGGATATACTTGATCCATTTCTGCTCGACGAGGCCTTTTACGAGAAACTAAAATGAAAAATCATAATTAGATATTATTTTACACATCCATAAGATATAGGCAATAATTTTCAATAAGAATGTCCATAAGGAAATATAAAATATACCAAACAATTTTTAACAGAATCATTCATGGATGGGTATTTACACTCATATTACATAGAATGTTCAAAAAGTAAGTTACACTTTTCTCCTACAGATAGCAGCATTGCAAAGCTTGTGCAGATGATAAATGAGTTCCATGACTACTAATGGTGGTAATTTCCTTTTAATAGATACAACCGTTACTGTTTAGCTTGAGGGGGGGGGGGAAGGCACGTCTGCTGGAAAGAAGCTCTAACATTTATAGTACATAGAACAGTGCATTTTTTGTAGTCAAAATGTTGCATGGGTACAGAAATGCAATGTAAAATATTGGCAATGTATAGGCAAAGCCTCCTAAATTAGATGCCTTCCACGTGGCTCGGAAACTTGGCAACATTACAAGAAGAACATAGCCGGTAGATGGCGCTTGATACCGTACATAATGTTCTGTTTATATCCCACTATTCAATTGAGTTTGACTGTTACTTTATAGCTTGTATTTTATTAATTTAACAGATGTGAGAGGGTTTTTAATGTATCATGTTAAAATATGGTTTACTGCATAGTTCCATTTTGTAATTCGGACAGTCACCGTGACAAAATAAGTTTTTATGAAATCCCTAGTAATGCAATTCAACATGAAAATTAGCTTGCAAGTATTTCACAACAAAGTATGTAAACTATATAAATAATTAGTACAGAAATACCAACCCTCCAGATTTTTGGATACCAATATTTTTTAACAGAAACATTCTTTTTATTTATTATCATAAATTCTGTGATTAAGACGAAGATAAATTTAAAAGAAATTATGATATAAAATTTCGGAGGGTTGACAACTCTGTTAGTAAGTTTGATTTAACAAATAAAATAGTTATGCTAATTACAAAATGAAATAAAATTTTTATTTATTTATATTGATGTAGGAATACAGAGAAATAACTTGTTCTTAGTTACTTTAACTTATAAACTTTAGTAATTTATGAATAAAACTATAAAATACTCCAATATAGGAACAAGATTGATTTATTAATTTTTAATATCACTGTTTTTTGAAGACTTGTGTAAATGCATATAAAAATTTGATTATCTCAGTGAAATCGAAACAAAAATGTTGGGAATATTAAAAAAAAAGATAATATTTTAAAAAAGAACAAAAGTAGAAATAAAACTTAAGTTTTAAGATTCAAAACATTTCTTTTATTAATAAATCATAAAATTTTTATATATGTTAAAATCCTGTTTTATAAAAGTATTTAATATTTTCTTGACCAACCTCTATTTTAAGTAGTAATTTTCCTTTTGTTAAACCGACGGCGGGATGCAGAATAATAATGATAATAATATTGTGACAAGTCCCACGGGACACACAGTATTCATTCATTATCAAGGAACGCAGTAGCATTCTGTCCCGCCAAGCTAATACAAACATTAAGAAAAACAAATGAAATTTACAAAGTAGGAAAGTCAGTGGTGAAACGCTACAAGTGTATATTAACTCCACATACAAATTTGCATGTCAATACGAATTACGGGGCCTGAGTAACATAACTTTGAAAACCCGAAATTCGGTTACTTTTTTCTTCTTCTTTTCCTTATTGACAAAGATAGATCCTAGAGTTCTGCAGCTAATGAGCTGAAAATTTACATGGACATTCCTTCTGACCTATATTAGTGCCTTTTGATGTCAAAAATTTTTTTGGTCAATATAGAGGGTAGTTACTTTGAATTTTGTAATTTTTAACGCAAAAATTTTGTGCAATTGTCAAGAGATGGCACTCGTTTCCAATAAATTTAATTTTGAAATGAAATACATACTTGCCAACCAATTTTAATAAAAAAAGGGAAGATTTTTGTTGAAAAACCAGAAGATTTCATAAAAAAATCTGGTGTGAAACAACCACACGACTTCCATTACCCGCTATTACATGTATTATATGCATTTTTGAGAGATAATGTGATCAGAAAACATAAAAGTGACCAAAAAAGAAAATCGTTAGAGCCGTTTTTGAGATACCATCTTTCACAAAAAATCAATTATTGACCGGAAAACAATAATTACATACAAAAGCATATTTAAAAGTGAGTTAAAATGGCGAGTTTGAAAAAAATCCGTACAACCGTTTTTAAAGGAACGCCTTTGCGAGGCCTGAAATTCAGCTATTTATACAGGACGCCTATCAATTTTCATGAACTAACCAACTATATCATTCGAAAGGATATCTGATAGAGTGTTTATATAGCAAATTTGAAGAAAATCGTTAGAGCCGTTTTTGAGATACGGACTTACGGTCCCCACTTCCAGTTTCCGATGTCCCATTTCCGGTTAAACTCAATTATTGACATGAAAACAATAATTACATACAAAAGCATATTTAAAATTGAGTTAAAATGGCGAGTTTGAAAAAAATCCGTACAACCGTTTTTAAAGGAACGCCCTTGGGAGGCCTGAAATTGAGCTATTTATACAGGACGCCTATCAATTTTCTTGAACTAACCAACTATATCATTCGAAAGGACATCTAATAGAGTGTTTATATAGCAAGTTTGAAGAAAATCGTTAGAGCCGTTTTTGAGATACGGACTTACGGTCCAACTTCCGGTTTCCGATGTCCCACTTCCGGTTTTTCAATTTTCACCAAAATTTGGAAATTTCATCTGTACGCCAGACGTATTTGAATTCTAAAGTTTCGTAGCTCTATCTTTATTAGTTTCTGAGCTATAATAGCCAGAAGATTCTCCACATACATACACACACACATACACACATACATACACACTGACCAATTGCCAAAAACCACTTTTTTGGACTCAGGGGACCTTAAAACGTGTAAATCAGGTGAAAACCCGATATCGAATTTTCAGACCGAATACAATACTTCCATTACCTACAGTAGTAGGGTAATGGAAGTAAAAAGGGAAGATTTTTTTTCTTTGATGTATTAAACAATACAGTTTTACAATTTTAATATTTTGAAACAATCTATAAAAATATTTTGTGCCCCCCCCCCCCCCCATTAAATTCAGCAATGGTCTAAAAATAATTACATACATCAGAAATATTGAGCACTTCCATTACTTTATTGTTTCTAGAATTTATCACAATCCGGGGGAAGGGGGGGGGGGAATAGAAAAATAATTACAGAGTAAGAAATATTAAACTCTTTCAACTCTACTTCTAGAATCTAATGAAAGAAGTTTAAAATTAATATTTATTATCATTTATGTTGCAGATAGACAAAGATTAGGAAACAAAAGACTTCTGCAGAAAATTTGATTGCTGATCACTAGTTGGAGATAAATAAAGGGGGGGGGGGGGGCAAAAAATAATTACATCAGCAATAAATATTTAACAATTCTATTTCTTTACATGTCCTAGAATCTCATAAAGCAAGTTTGAAATGAATATTGACATTCATGTTATGGATGGAGAAAGATTGGGAATCGGGAGTTTTCGTAGAACATTTGGGGTTTCTTTTTAAAACGAACGATATCTGCGACTTTTTTAAAAATGGAAGATTTCATCATCTGTCCGGAAGACCGGAAGATACGCTAAAAAACCGGAAGTCTTCCGGGAAAACCGGAAAAGTTGGCAAGTATGTAAATAGTAATAAATTCTGTTTTTTTATTTTTACAAAAATGGATTGAAATAAATTAAAGACAATTTTTTCTTAAAATTTTTTAAATACTTACCAGAAATATGTTTATTAATAACAAAAATAATTTATAAAAAATTGGATTTCGTAATAAATAAATGTTTAAAGGACGCGCTAAATAGGCTTTTAACAAAAGTAATTTGGAAGATTAAATAAAAGAGTGATTCGTTAACTTTATAAAATTATGGATGATGGAAGAAAGCAAATAATTAAATTCCGATAATATATTACGTAAGAGAAATATTATAATGGAAAAATTCAAATTTGACATTTTTGTGTTCTATGAGTTTTGAAGTCTCCCGAATTCATTTTTCATTTTTACTTTTTCTTACCCTTACAGTAGAGAAAGTATTGTTTTAGGATCAAATTTTCGAAAGTGAGTTTTTGTTATATTTACATGTTCTGAGGTCCCCTGAATACAAAAATCATGTTTTTAGCGAATGGCCTGTGTGTGAGTGTGTCTGTCATCAACATATCTCAAGAACAAATAGTAGCAGAAATTCCAACCTTGGTATTCTAAATGTGTATTATATAGGGATGCTACACTAAGCTTTTCGTTGAGATGAAGAAAATGGTTCGTGAAGAGGGACACTCAAAATTATTCAAATACATTACGTCCATGGGGGAAATAGCAAGTAAATAGAGTTTAACACAGGGTTCCCACTCAATTTCAAAATTAAAATTCCTTGACTTTTCCTGGTTTATTTTTAGAAAATTCCAGTCACAAAATTTGATTCATGACATAAAAAATAGCTCACAGCATAAAACATAACACAGTTTGTGACATAAAAGACAACATAGTAACGAGACTCGCGACATAAATTGAATGCTCAAAAAGCATTTTCCAGGTTTATATAATCATTTTTCCAGGTTTTGGGGCAATATTTGCAATTTTCCCTGACTTTTTTCATTAATTTTAAATTCCCTGACGAATGCAGGTTTTTCAGGTTTTCCCTGACGCGTGGGAACCCTGTAACATCTATAGACAGTGACTCCAACCTTCCAGGAAGTTTGTCAGTAGTCCCTATGTACAGTATACACGACATTTTACGTCGTTCAGTAATATGCGCACCAAATCTTCGCATAAAAAAATGTAGTAGCAAAAGCACTGTAATAAAATTAAACCAACTTAAAATTGAGCAAAAATACTTACTTTTGTTATTAAAAAATGGTCTTTTGAATAAAGTAAAAAAATAATAAACTATTTAGACAGGTCTCAAGCAGTTCTAAATAAACACAATAATTTAAGTGATTGAACTAAAAACAAAAATTAGTTATGCAAAAATGTGTTACTTAATTATTCTTAACTAAAAGAAATATACTACCAAATAATTACTCAATGACTAACAAAAATTTATTTTGTTGCTTAAGACAAAGACTATACAAAACTAGTATGCTGTGGCCACCACAAGACTTTCTTCTATATTTTCCTATACAAATTCACGCAGTAACAATATTTAAAAAAAAAAAAAAAAAAAAAAAGATTTTTTTTCAAAGTTTTTTTTCGTTAAAAAAAAAAAAATCGATAACTTTGTTTTAAATTATCACATATTTATAGTTCAACCATTCGTTTTAAAGATATTGACGAGACCTTTCGAAAGATACCCATCTTGAAAATTTACCCCCCCCCCCCCCCGGGGGGTACTTTCCCCAGGGGGGGGGGAGCGATGACCGAGATTTTTTTCCTAATTAACTACTACTATTATTAATAATTCATATTAATTTCACAATCACAGGTTAAGAATAACTCCCATTATGTACATTTATACGAAATTTTGTCCTATACTGCCATGTTAAAAATTTAGAAAAAATACGATCACAGCACCACCTGTTGAGTGATTGATCCCCAAATCTAATGAGCCCCAGTTTATGTCAGGGGCCAACTAAATACCAAGTCTGGTTAAATTTCGTTAAAAAAAAAAAAAATAAAATAAAATAAAAAATAAAAAGCGATTTTTTTTTTCTAAGTTATTTTTTGTTAAAAGTAAAAAAAATCGATAACTTTGTTTTAAATTATCACAGATTTATAGTTTAACAATTCGTTTTGAAGGTATTGACGAGACCTTTCGAAAGATACCCATCTTGAAAATTTACTCCCCTCGAGGGGGGACTTCCCCCCCAGGGGGGTTCACGCGGCTCCTACGCATACAAATTTTTTTCCCCAGTTGAATACCTCTATTATAAATAATTCTTGTAAATTTCATAATGATTACTAAAAAATAATTCTCTTTATGCACATTTATACAAAATTTTGTCCTATATCACCATGTTAAAAATTTAGAAAAAGCGGGATGGCAACGCAACCTGTAAGACAATTTTTACCAAAAGTTGATAGGCACTAATTTATGTCAAGGTGCAACTACATACTAATTTGTATGAAATTCTGTGCAGTAGTTCCTGAGATACAGTTGCCACAAAATTTTGTCACACACACACACACACACAGACAGACTGACAGACAGACAGACAGACAGACAGACAGACATTTTCTAAAAAGGGTCAAATCGTGTTCTACAGCTCTCAAAACGTGTAAATCCATCAAAAACCCGAGGTCGAAAATTTTTACGAATCCAATACTTTCTCTATATTACATATAGAAGAAAGTAATAACTTTGAGAGAATAAGCTAAACTGCCCAAAACTGCTTTTTTACATATAAAATATATTTTTAAACATGGTTTAGTTTAAAAAATTAGTTAACTATGATGCTGGTTACTAAAATATATTTATAAAATTAGTGAGCAACATATATTTTAAAATCAAAATATATGTATTTATCAGTTTGAAAAGGTGTAATGAAAAAGTGATTCAATTCAATAACTATGGTATTATTAAAAAAAAAAAAAAAAAAAAAAAGGATTTCTTATTTAGGTTCAGGTTTATTCATTTACTTTGAATTCACTTTCAGGGTTGCTTGTTTAGCAGCCTTGAGTTCATTATGGGTAAATTGGAAAAACATCGGAAAAATCAGAACACATTTTTAAAAAATCAGAACAATACTGAATAATAATGATAAAAAGAATTTTTACTCAGAGAAAAAGAAAATAAATGTTTTATAAAAAAAAGAATTAAAACTTAATCAGTTAACTAATAATTAATTTGACATTTCTTGAAAGCCAATCACAGAAATTTATTTATTTTTTAGTCTTTTATCAATATCAAGGAATCTAGCATTATCGGAAATTATGTTCGCTTTCTAACAAAATTAAGTTTAAAATAAATGAGATAATAAATAAATAAGCTACATTAAAAAAAAGAAGAAAAAATCGACGAGAATTTGGAAGCGCAAGTGTAAACTAAACAAACAGCAAAGCATTTTCTCCTCTCACGCAAGGCTCTCACGGGTCCCATGCCGCCAGCCGGAGAATGCAGTATGTATGATGATCTCCGCTAATGATTCACCCTCTCCTCATTCTAGCTTTTCCATTCAAAAGGTTCCCTTCGCATCCAAGCAGGGCGTGATGCGCAACGAATAGCGAGCGCCGATTAAAAACCTCCCGTGAAAGAAAGAGAAAGCTGACCGCTTATTTTTAATGCTGAGAATCGGTAAAAAAATTAAAAAGCTTTTTCGAAAAGTTTTCCGTAATTTTCGGAATAGTTTCCGTAATCCGTAGTAAAACATCAAAATCCGTAGAAACTACGGAGAATCCGTAGTACTTGGAGTCTCTGTATAGACTGCACTAAACCAGATGAAACGAATATATATTTTTTGTAATAGAGACAGTCAACTGGGAAATTTTTTTTTGTGTATGTAGGAGCCTCGCCTTGTGCATCTATACGTTCAGCCCATACTGAACACAAAAGTACAAAATTTGACATGCGGGTGCTCAGAAGCCTTCCCGAGTGCATAGTGCAAAAAGAATTAAAAAATTTTAATTAGATCCGGAGATATTGATTAAAACGTCAACGTATGTCTAATCAAAAAACAATTCAAAAAGCCAGGCGACCGTAATTTTCCTCCTGAAATGCATTCCTCAAAAGAAAAAAGCAGAGAGGGCAAATTTCGCGGGTTTTTGTAAAGCAATTGCTGCTTAACTGTTAGAGATATTGAAAATACACCTGTACTACGAGAAAGAGCATTTAATACCGACTCTTACGGTACATTTTTTTTTTTTTAAATACAGATTTTTTATATTTTAAAAAAGGGTCCAAAATTTCTCTTTCTCGATTGTCATGTCATTTTTGAATTGCCCTGTACGACAGAGTAACTGTTCCATTTCTTAACAACCAGTATATTTAAAAAGGTCATTTAATCCTCTTAGGAACCATATAAACATTTCAACAAAATACGGATTAGCGATCCATATTTTTAGATTTTACTAAACAATGATTTTTTCACAAAACATTTTATAACTCAAAATCTTTGAGATAAATCATTTCTTTTTCTTTTTTTTTTTTTTTTTTTTTTTTGTACATAGACCTCAATTAGACGAATCATATTTCAAAAGATTGAGAGATTTTTCAAAAACTGAATCAGTTATAAATTTTTAAATTTTCTGCATGCCTGCAGTTTTTGATGACATTCTGAATCCGTATTTGCATTCGAACAACAGTTAATATTTTGGTTACCATGGAAACTCTCTTTTAAGTTCACAGACGATATTTCAAAAGTAGAGCGAAAGAAAAAGATCTTTTTCTGATTGAGGTCACATGTTTTTGGACTGCGATTAAAAATTTCAAAATTCTTCAAATTTCCTTTGTTGCACACGAAACTTACTATACAGAGTTTTCATCACAAGACAAAGTTGTAGTTCAAATTTCATCAATTTCAGAGAATAAACAAAAAATTTACATTTTAATTGCAAATTAAATTTTATTTTAATACACATATTTCAAATTCTAACTATGATTAAATTATTTTTAATTAATACATCATTCAAAAGATATTTTAAAGTCCTTTTATATTATCAAAAATGGAATTAGAGATTTCACCTTATATACACGTTTTGAGGTGTCCTGATTAGGTTTTCTTTTGTATCTCAGCTATTAATTAAAATAATTTCATAAGTAATACATCATTTGAAAGCTTTGTTGATTTAGAATCAAACAGTAGATTACAGAAATTTCTACCACCAGATGGTGCTGTAATAGTTTAAAATTTCAATATTTTAAATTCTAATAAGCGAAGAAGGTGTTGTAAGTTCTAAAACAGGGATAAGGCGGCACTCTTTGCTAAAGACAGAAATTTGAAAGATCATAACATGGTGAGCAAACAGGCTGTTTCAGATATTGAAATTGGAAGAGGGCGCTGCAGGCGCTACCGAATGAAAATTTACTGCGATTAAATTTTTCAATAAAGCTATTTTCACTTTATGTCAATAAGCTGCACCGAGCGGGAGTTTCGTAAAGTAAGATTTTTCAAGGATCGCGAACCAGCTGGTCGCCAAAGGCGGCTAGTTTAAAATAAAGTTATTTTTTTTTTTTCAGTTTTAACAACAACAACAAAAAGTTTTATGTTACAATAATTGGCTAAAGTATGATCATTATGTGTGTAAAATGATTATGAAAAATTATGTGTGTAGCCTCTTTTACAGGGAAGCATGAATGAATTTCCACATATCATGTCCTATTGGAGCTAAAAACTAAAGTGCTTTTAATTACTTAAAAGAGAATAAAACTGATTTTGAACTATTTTTTTTATTTTTTGTTTGGCCATTACTGAAGACTGCATGCTTACCAATTCTAGCACTTTTACAGGGACACACAATAAATTCGAATAAATTGCATTCCATTGTATTCACACACAAATTTTGGTAGAGATACCAAATTTTCCTTTTCCTTTTGATACTTTTATATTAGACAATTTTCATTTGAAACTCTTTCACAGCCCATGCAATAAACTTCTAAATTAAGTTAGAAACATTTAGCTATATTAAAAAAAAAAAAAAAAAAAAACCCAAAATTTTGCAGATTTGTCGAAAATGATTTGATTATATTTCATTTTAAACACATGTACTAAAGGTTGAACCCTCTCTGAAATTTTTTATCTAGCTACGACCTTGGCTACATTAAAGGCAAAAATTTTTAAATTGCTTATGAATTACACGAGCGAAAAGCATCTGAAATGCTTTATTCCTCAGACTGAATTATCGTTGGGTCTCGTCGTGTGCCTAAATTGCCTACTGAGCCAAATGGCATGACAGTTTTCTGAAATTAGCAGAAAAATTTGTTCGATAACATTAGTTGGCTGAACATTGATAATGTCACTGTTAATAAGTTGGCACAGTTATATAGCTTTCATTTACATTAAACATTTTCAGGATTTTTTCTTAACATAAAAAAATTATTTAATATAACTGCGATAACTTATATCTACTTAAAACCTTATTAAAATTCCATGTCAAGAGAAAAACAAATTTTTAAAACAAATATAGAATGATTTTTACGTATGTACATTAATCATACGTATAAAAAAGGTAGCAGTAGCTAATTATTAGTTTCAAACATACATCAAACGAACTGTGTATTAACTTTCTTAAATTGATTTAAATTATTCTACATTTCCCCCCTTGTTTACATATTTGGTATAGATATAAATATTTAATTCAGGAAAAATAGATTCATCTAGTTCAGTAATAAAGTCTAAAAATAATTACATATGTGAGAAATATTGAGCACTTCTATTGCTTTATTGTTTCTAGAATTGATCACTGATAATTATCTGGAGAAGTGGCAAGGGGGAGGAGGGGGAGAGTAAAAAAATAATTGCATGAGTAAGAAATATTAAACTCTCACTTCTACTTCTAGAATCTAAGAAAGCAAGTTTAAAATGAATATCAAGATTTCTTTCATTATTTCTAAGTAAATTATTTTGCATGGATTTCAAAACTATATTGAATTCAATCTAAAAAAAAAAAAAGCTTAAAATTAGTTTTCATTATCTTTTTTATTGTTTTACTTTAATAATTATGTTCTATTTTTCTTTATAATTTAGAGGTTCCTTAAGGATATTTTATTTAATTACTAGCCACCTTCAGTGATCAGCTGGTTTGTAATCCTTGAAAAAATTTAACCATATTAAACTCTCGCTCAGTGGCGGCCCTCTCCCCATTTCAGGACCTATAACAGCTTATTCACTTATAGTGCAAATAGCTTTGAAAATTCTAACGGTAGCAAATTCCCACTCAGAAGTGCTTGTAGAAGAAGCGCTTTTCCCATTTCATGATCTGAAACATTCTGTTTGCTCATTGCACAAACGATCTTTGGAAATTCTGACTGTAGCAAACTCCAGCTTTGTGGTAGCTATGGCGCACTCTTCTACATATCTCTTTAAAATAGCCTGTTCACTAGCTGTGATAACTACCTTTGAAAATTCTGATTGTAGCAAAACTCTCACCTGGGGACCTACAACGAACATGCCGAGAAGTTTCCGTGGAGGAAACTTCCCGGTACCGAATTTCCAAGATCCTGGCACTTACTTTTTCAAGACTCATATTTTGCCCTACAACGAACGTATTGGAAGCCAGTAACGGAAGCCCAGTGCGGAGATACAAAACTTTATCGGTACTGTATACTTTTGACCAATCACAGTGAGTAGGTGTGGTCAAAAGCGAATATATCCAACGTTGTCAGCCATTTTTAAATAAGAACTGATGAAAAAAAAAAGCAAAAAATATGCACCAAAGTTATACTTTTTGAAAAAAACTTTCAAACTATTAATTTTTTGTGTGAACACTTTATTCATACAATCAATAGTTTTAAAGATATTCAATTAGAAAGTTCACGAGTGACAAAAGGTATATCAATTTGTCAACTGCATTATTAAGCAAAAGAAACGGTCTTAAATTATAGGTTAAAGAATATTTTTCTAAAAAATAATCAATTCTGAAGTATTCAGAGCTATAAATTTTAAGCTAAGCCATGTAAATTCATAGTTTATATTAAAAGAATCGTGAAAATTCTATTTAAGGATTGTAAAATATAATCATTTCAAATCCAAGGAAAATCCCAACAATTAGTAGTGTAGTGGTAGCATGGCCTTTCTGCTACCTGACAGTTTCCCCAGTTCGATCCCCGATGAGTCCTTTTTTTCTTTTTCTTATAAAAAATAGAATATTTGCTTAAAATAAATAGTTTGTCATCAAAATTTAAATGTTTACTTTTAAAACATTTAATTTATTTTGTAAATACTTTTTATTTAACTAAAAAAAAAAGTTAAATTTATTTAATTATAAAAGAGAAAATAGTTATTAAATTAAATCAGGAACTACACAAATATTCAGCAAGGAATAAAAAATAAATTATTAAATAATAAATTATTTATATAGAAGAAAAAAAATTAATGTTAAAAGTTTAATCTTTGATTAATAATGATTTTTTATTTAAAAACTGAAGAATAATCAAGCATTTATAAAATAATTTATTTAGACTGGAATTTTTATTTTTTCTAGGGGAGGGTGATTAAATTTAATTAATAATTCACCAGAAAATAATTTAGCATCAACTCGAAATATATATGTGTGTGTGTATTTATAATATTGTCTTTGTAATATTTTAACAAAATATTACGTGCACTTACGGCTTATTTAAAAAACCAAATATATTTTGGACGCTCTCGCGCCCATCTTCAGTGCATTGTAGTGACACTTCTGTTTTGGTCAACCTTCGCTTCCTGATCTCTTCACTTCAAAATTGGTATTTTTCTTAATCAGTTGTTGCTATATGGATGGTATTATGCTGTGCTCACGGTCATTAATAGATAAATTGTTAGTAACTATTTCAATTGCTTCTCTTTTGAGAGCATAGTGGTGGTTATTATAGGGTGATATTTTTCGGGTATTAACGGTATTAAAATTAATAGGGTTAGTTTTTATGGGTGGTAGATAGAGCAGTAGAAGATCTAGTGAATTTTATGTCGCCGAAGTGTTCTTTTTCGCGATCATTAATGTAACGTTTAGTCATGCCAATGTAACAGCCTCTTTTATCATTTTCATGTTTAAAATTAATTTTGTAAATGCCTGAAGTGTTTTTTGGGTCAATTTGATCTTTTTCGTTACGGAGACGTTGAAATATGTTTTTATTGGGTTTGATAGGTATGTTTATATTAAGTTTTTTAGCTTTGTTCTTTATCTTTAGCGCTGCACCGTTACAAAAAGGTATAGAGGTAGTAAAACGTAGTTTGAAATTTCGTGCATTGTTAATGGAATTTAAAGTTTTTAAGCGTTTTTTGTAAATTTTATCGACGAGATTTCCACTATAGCCGGCGTTTTTCGCGATTACCTTAATGAATTTAATTTCGTCTTTGAATAAGGTTTTGTTAGAGCAAATGAGGATAGCACAGTTTATATAAGAGCGGAGCGTGGCATGTTTATATGAAAGGGGGGTCTTACATTTTATATTGATAATTTCGTTATTAGCAGTAGGTTTCCTATACACGGTAGTATCGAAAGAATTGTTTAATTATTTTTTTTTTAATATCGCGAACATCGAGGAAACACTTTAAATTTCCTCGATGTTCACGTTATTAAAAATTTAAACATTGGCATGACTAAACGTTACATTAATGATCGCGAAAAAAAAAAAAAACACTTTGCCGACATAAAATTCAATAGATCCTCTACTGCTCTATCTACCACCCATAAAACTAACCCTATTAATTTTAATACCGTTAATACCCGAAAAACAGCACACTATAATAGCCACCACTATGCTCTCAAAAGAGAAGCAATTGAAATAGTTACTAACAATTTATCTATTAATGACCGTGAGCACAGCATAATACCATCCATATGGCAACAACTGATTAAGAAAAATACCAATTTTGAAGTGAAGAGATTTGAAGATCAGGAAGCGAAGGCTGACCAAAACAGAAGGAGTGTCACTACAACGCACTGAAGATGGGCGCGAGAACGTCCAAAATATATTTGGTTTTTTAAATAAGTCGTAAGTGCACTTATTATGAAGGATATATTTTAGGTATATGTTTTAAGTAAATGTATTACAAAGAAATTTAAGAAATTGTATTTTCAAAATTAAAACGTTACAATTCATTTTCTGATTCATAATGACTCAGAAAGTAGAAATATTATCGAAGGGAAAGTATCTCATATTTTAAATATTTTATTACTCGTACAATTAAAAAAATAAAAAGAGGGGGGGGGGGGGTATTTTTTTCCCTAATTATTAAATTAATTATTCATATCTTATTTGTTAGTAGTACTATAGAAAAAAAAAAGGGGGGGAGGGGAGAAAGAAAGAAAAGTAGGAAGTGTTACATATATATTCAAAAAAAAATTTTTTTAGGGCATTTTTTTTTTTTTTTTTAAATAATATTAATATATATATATATATATTAACTTTTTAGATCACAAAATAATCATCGATGGTAATAAAATTTACACAGATATCTATGACAAACGGCAAGATTTTAGTTTTAAAGTAAACTTATTTACACATTTTAATTCATGTCTGTATCTTTCGGTATTTAGAAACATCATCATTAACCATTTATTTCGAATTAATAATTTATGCTCTGCAAAGTTTAAAAACAAGAATATTAATAAACTGATCACAGCCACTGCTAAAATGGGTTTTCCTAAATACTTTGTATTTTCTGTTTTATATCCTTAACCATGTCTCTGTCAGTACATAAAAAAAAAAAAAAAAAAAAAAAAAGCTGTGTACACTTTTGTGTATATCAACAAAAAATTATAAAATAATAAAAGACAATAAAAAAGGTGGTGGTTGGGTGGGCAGATGTTTGATTACGGAGGTGGGGTGGTGTTGTAAGGCTGGATTGGTTGGGTGGGTTTGTGAAATTAAATTAAAGAAAAAAAAAAAAAAGTAGAAGGCTTATTGCATTTGCTTTGCATTACTATGCAAACTTTCTTTTTCCAATAAAATTTTAGTTTCTTCCTTTTTGAGTTGTCAACTATATTTAATGTTCTAATTATACTGTTAAACACAATGTGATCAATCGGTGAATTTCATTGTTGCTTCGTGGTATCATCATACTTGCCAACCAATTTTAATAAAAAAAGGGAAGATTTTTGTTGTAAAACCAGAAGATTTCATTAAAAAAGGAAAGATTTTTTTTTTTCTTTGACGTGTTAAACAATACAGTTTTACAGTTTTAATATTTTGAAGCAAGCTATAAAAACATTTTACTATAGATTGATTATACTAAACATATAAAAGTTTTAAATGAAGTTATTCCTCTTCAACATATAAATATCTACAAAACAGAATCTGTAAGAAATTTATTTAACAATAGACAAAAAACTTAGTTAAGTTAAAGCATAACTAATTTTTTAAACAAATATAGAAAATGATTTTTGTGTATGTACATTAATCATACATATAAAAAAAGTAGCAGTAGCTAATTATCAGTTTCAAACGTGCATAAAACCAACTGAGTATTCATTTTCTTAAATTGATTTGGAAAAAAATTATTCATTTTTTTCCCATGTTTACACATTTGGCATAAATATGACATACAAATATTTAATTTAATTGAGGAAAAATAAACAGATTCATTAAATTCAGCAATAAAGATTTAAAAATAATTACATACGAGAGAAATATTGAGCACTTCCATTGCTTTATTGTTTCTAGAATTGATCATTGATCACAATCCAGGTAAGTTGGGGGGGGGGGGGGGGGGGAGAATTGGGGGGGAATACAAAAATAATTACAGAGTAAGAAATATTAAACTCTTTCAACTCTACTCCTAGAATCTAATGAAAGAAGTTTAAAATTAATATCATTTATGTTGCAGATGGATAAAGATTAGGAAACAAAAGACTTCTGCAGAACATATGATTGCTGATTACTAGTTGGAGATAAATAAAGGGGGTGGAGGGGCAAAAAATAATTACATTAGCAGGAAATATTTAACAATTCTATTTCTTTACATGTTCTAGAATATCATAAAGCAAGTTTGAAATGAATACTGACATTTATGTTATGGATGGAAAAAGATTGGGAATCAGGAGTTTTTGTAGAACATTTGGAGTTTCTTTTTAAAACGAATGATAACTGCGACTTTTTTAAAAAAGGAAGATTTCATCATCTGTCCGGAAGACTGGAAGATACGTTAAAAAACCTGAAGTCTTCCAGGAAAACCGGAAAAGTTGGCAATTATGTATCATTGTTGTTCAACTGCTTTGAAATTTTGCTTTTTTAAATCCATATGGTTCCTGTTCTGGTCGTGGCAGGCTGGGGGAGTGTTGCCGGCATGAAACTAGTTTAACCCCACAGGCAAGTCACAAGTCCTGCTGCCTGCCTCCTTCTTCCTATCTTGTGTTTCTTGGGTTGTTTTTTCATTAAATTTGATAAGTTTATGGTTTTAAGTTAAGATTTGTTGTGTTACTTTATTGATTCGTTTGTTTTGCAGGCTGTTAATTAATAGATCTGGTTTTTTTTTACATTAGTGTATTTCATCCACTGATAATTTTTTTTTTTTTTTTTTTTTTTTTGGTCATTGGTGTTTCAGTGATCTTGTATCTATTGCTTGGCTTCTACCATGCTTAATAGATCATCTTTATTATAATATATATATATATGCCTTTGTAAGCTTTGACTATTTTATTTTAAATGAAAAGAAACTTTTTTTTTTTTCTTTTGTGTGTGTGTTAAATATAATTAATAATTTATGAGAAAATAGTATTAAAACAAATTAGAATTATGCACTCATCAGCAAAGAATAAAAATGAAAAATAATTTATTTCTGATTAGTAATGATAACAATCAGAAGTAAAATAAAACTATCAAGCCTGTTATTTTTAAATTATTTTTTTTGCAATTGAAATATATATATATATATATATATGAATGTATATTGTGTTTAATAAAACTTATTGCTTTATGTCATTTAAATTATCTAATATATGAATTTCATATATTTAGATTTGTCTTAAATTGGCATTAACACTATTTTTTGTATTATACACTTTGTATAAAGCTGCATTTGCGCTCTTACAATTTGTATTATTTCTGTAATTTCTCTAATTTTTTCAATATGTTATTTATTGATTTAAAATTTATATTATGATTCTTGTAGTGTTGTGAAGTTTTGCGACAGTATTATGTCACTGGCCCTGGATTCTTTATAACTTACTGTATAGTTGGCAACTTACTTTAATAATTTATTCTTTATTTTTGAGTTGTCAACTATATTTAATGTTCTAATTATACTGTTAAACACAATGTGATCAATCGGTGTCGTGGTTTCATTGTTGTTCATCTGCTTTGAAATTTGCATTTTTAAATCCATATGGTTCCTGTTCTGGTTGTGGCAGGCTGGGGGAGTGTTGCCGGCATAAAACTAGTGTAACCCCACAGGCAAGTCACAAGTCTTGCCGCCTGCCTCCTTCTTCCTACCTTGTGTTTCTTAGGTTGTTTTTTCATTAATTTTGATAAGTTTATGGTTTTAAGTTAAGATTTGTTGTTTTACTTTATTGATTCGTTTGTTTTGCAGGCTGTTAATTAATAGATCTGGTTTCTTTACATTAGTGTATTTCATCCACTGATGATTTTTTTTTTTTTTTTATCTTATTGGTCATTGGTGTTTCAGTGATCTTCTATCTGTTGCTTGGCTTCTACTATGCTTAATAGATCATCTTTATTATATATATATATATATATATATATATATATATATATATATATATATATATTATAATTAGTAGATTAAGTATTCATACTTTCTTTGTTAGTAATATATATATATATATATATATAACTAGAAAATTCTAATATTTGCAGTACTCTTCTTAAAAAAAAAAGAAAAAAAAGAAAAGTAAAAGAAAAAAAATATTTAAAATAATTGTTTGCCTTTTTTTTTTTTTTTTTTTACCACTGAACCTCCCAGGGATCGAACCCGGGCACTTTGTGCCTGCAATCAAATACGCTGCGATCAAGCTACTGACAGCTTAATGTTCTGCATCTAATTTATTATAATATACTGTCATTAAATTAGCATCTTATTTCATTATGAATTTTAATAATTTAGCATAGAATTCATAGCTCTGAAGACTTAAAAAACTGATTAAATTTAGAAAGTTATTCTTTAATCTTCAATTTTAGACTGTTTCTGTTAATAGCGTACTTGACAAAAGCGATACATCTCTCGTCACTTGTGCACTTTCTCATCACATATCTTAAAATCTAATGATTAAACGCACACAGTGTTCACACAAAAAATTAATAGTTTTGAAAGTTCTTTCTAAAAAATATAACATATGTACATATTTTTTACTTTTTAATTCATCAGTTTTTATTTTGTTAAAATGGCAGACACATAGCATATGTTTTGGTGCCGAAAACTCGTTTCCACCAGCTCTACGCTTGGTGATATTTTTTCGATAAATCTCGGCAGGAGTTTCAGAGACTGAGAAGAAAGCAGATGCTTCTGTGAGCTTCGTTGTAGGACATTTTTTTGCACTATCGGAACATAATGTCACAGCAAGAATTGCCGGGAAAGAGACAGTCTTGGTAGGTTTGTTGTAGGACCCCTGGTGTTTGCTACAATCCCTGTGGTGCCCTCATCTGCACCTCCCCTCAAGAATGACACTTTCGCAAATACACGCAATCAATTCATTACCCCCAAAACGTTTAAACACTAATTTTCGAGACATAATTCTATTTAAAATTTAAGTATTTTGCTCCCTCTCCCCCATATGTCCCTGTATAAATTCTTAAAATGACCTATCTATCATGGGCGGGCAATATCCAAAACTGCTTTTTTAACTCCCCAGGTTCAGAAAAGAAAAAAAAAAAATCTCTAACCCTTTCATTCTTCGTGATGCCAATATTGGAATCTTAACATATATAATTTTCTTTCTTAACATCTAAAACTCCCATTAATTCAAAATGAACAGTATTATAATCTATATATATTTTCCTACTAAAAAAAAAAATATTTTAGATTTCACTATGTTTCTTGATGAACGAAAGGGTTAACTGATTCTGATAATATCAGAATCAGTTTCCTTTTTGGGGAATTTAAATGAATCAACTTGTTTCAAATATTTTTTTTATTTTTTAATGTTTAAAATTTGTATTTTAATTAAATGTAACATGTATTTCTTTCAAAATTTTGATATTTTTATTTATTGAAAAGTTATGATTTTAAATGGCATCAGTGATCATACTAAGTACAAATTAACACCTCTTAGTTGTTTTGTTAACTATATTAATTTGTTCTCTGCTGTTACTCCTATTTTCAAAAATTTATTTATATATATATACAGTATGGAACCGTTTATCCGGAATCCAGTTATCCGGAAAACCAGTTATCCGGAATTATATTTCCAAACAACTAATTTCCAATGTATTTAAAAAAAAAAAAAAAAAAAAAAAAAAAAAATTACACTTTTTTTTTTTTTTAATAATAATAATAATGAGGGTTTAACATTGTAATCTGAAACAATTAAAAGTAAAAGAAATATTTAATAAATAACAATTCCATTTAATTTTGTTACATTTATTTAAAAGTAGTATTTATGTATTTGACAGGGAATATAAGTTAAAGGTCATAATGTACAATGTAGACTGAAAAGATTTTAGTTCTGAAAAATGTGGATAGATGGCGACACTACACAATATCATAAAGGTGGAAATTTTATTTATCTAGATTGGATTGGGTGAAATGGAGTAATTGGTCCTGTACTGAATTTTATTTATTTTATTATTATTTTATTTATTTATTTATTGGGGGAGGAGGGAGGTGTTAATTAAAACTAAATTACTTTTCAAATATTCTGAATATTTTGCACTCTCATGGACATTAAAAATGAATTTTCATAAGAAATAAAAAGAAAAGCCTGTAAAATCAGGTCATAATTTTTTAATCTTTAGTAATATTCAATGCTTTAAAATCACTGGTTAATCATGTTTAAAAACACTTGGATTTGGGCAGATTTTCATTTTTATAAAAAATTAAGTTTCAAAGATTTTTTTTTTTTTTTTCACATTTTAAATTTTGATTAATAACTTATCTTGATTAAAAATTATTTTAATACTTTTATTTAAAAAAATTAAAATCAGATTAATTATTTAAATTTGATTAATTGATAAAAAATATTAATTTTTGGTTTAAAATAGTTATTTTAAATGAGAACTATATGCAATAATTCTGATTGATAATGTTTGCTTAAAGAGCAACCAGTTATCCGGAAAAACCAGTTATCCAGAATAGTCTCGTAAAAACAATTCTGGATAACTGGTTCCCTACTGTACTTTTTTTTTTTTTTTTTTTTGTTTCTGAAATAACTTTATGACTGAATATAAGATTCACTGTTTTACAGATTGAAGAAAAAAAAAAAAAAAAAAATGGAATGAAAGGGTTAAAAGGGTATTTTTCTCGCATTACACAAACAGACGAAAGAAAAATGAATTTGAAAATATATTTTTAAATTCTTATTTTTTAAGCAATGTCTCAGATTTTTTAATTAAGCAGAGGTGTGCCGTAATCGTGGGTGATTATCAATTTCTGATTAAATTGTAAAAATTCAAAAACTACTCTTTCATATGCAATAGCTTGTCCTGTGGTACATGGAAAATTGAAAAGTAATTATTCCCAACTGGAAGGATTACCTGCCAAATATCTGGCACTGTAGAAGGATAAATGAAACAATGAGATGTTGCCATTAAAATTTCATACTTCAGTTAATTTAAAAAAATTCTAATTGTTGCATAGGTGAAAGGGAGTTGCATCCCTGGATTCAGAAAAATTGCCCTTACTTTTGGTACCGAATTTATAAAAAATCAGACTGATGCTCCTTAAACTCAGAAAAGAAGAATAAAATGCTCCTTAAACTTTTGAAACTCAGAATTGCCTTGTTTATTGATATACATTGATGTTTTAATTAATATCTCTGCAGCTAATTAATATTAAGGAATTTTTACTTTCCGAACACTATAGTGAGGAAAGTATTGTAATCATGTCAAAAATCCGAATTCGAGATTTTGATGTTTCTATACGTTTCGAGGTCCAACGAGTCCGTTTTCACTATTTTTACGATGATGTATGTATGTGTGTGTGTATGTATGTGTGTATGTCTGTGAGTGAACACGCTAGCGTCTAAACGCTTTGTTCGAATAAGCTGAAAGTTGGTACGTATATTGTAAGTCACCATAGTACGAACCCTATAGATTTTGGTGAATGTAGCACTTATAGTTTTTTTACAGGGACACAAAGAAAAATTCTTTATCATTATGGCCAAGGGACCAAAATCTTAAAAGTGCGATAGCATCTAAACGCCTTATTCAATTGAGCAAAAACTTTATACACATATTATAGGTCACAGATACTCAATCTGTATAGATTTTGGAGAATCTAGCACTTATAGTTTTTTTACAGGGACACAAAGAAAAATTCTTTGCCAAATTTTTAAAAGTGTGATAGCGTCTAAACGCCTTATTAATCTCAGCAAAGAATTTGTACACATGTTATAGGTCACATTTGAACCAACTGTATAGATTTTGGTGAATCTAGCACTTACAGTTTTTTACAGGGACACAAAGAAAAATTCTTTATCTTTATGGCCTATGAGACCAGCGATAGCATCTAAACGCCTTATTCAATTGAGCTGAAAATTTGTATGAATATTATAAATCACTGTTGCACTAACTATAAGCATTTTGGTGAATCTAGCATTTATAGATTTTTACAGGGACACAACGAAAAATTCTTTATCCTTATGATCTAAGGGCTCAAAAGTTCAGTAGCATTAAATAAAACATCGTGCGATATATGGAGAAAAATACTCAAACACTCTGTTATGGTTTTCTCTTTTTTGTTTGTTTAGCAACACCTTTTTCTTTATTTTATTTTATCTACAAAACTGTTAGTTACTCAATGTTCGGAAAGTCGAGTGGAGTCACTCCAGATTTTTTTCACTTCTCCTCTGGAAGGGGTCTGTGCAACCACATGTCAATTTTTATACTTCTACATTCAGTGGGGACTGAATGTATATATAAACAGAAAAACCTTTCCTTTCATTGTTATACATTTTGAAAAGTGGTAAAGAATATAGGTGTTAATTATTATTATTTTAAACATAACTTGAGACTAATGATGAAGTATTTATTGTTCTTAGGAATAGCTAAATAAGAGATTGATAGACGATGTTAGGATGAAAACATATACATATTGCCTTCATAAGGAATTTTTCTCAAAAATTAATAGTGATTCAGTAATTTATATAAAAATTTCCAAATACATCATAGATACATGAAGAACGCCAATTTCTTATTGGTTGACTCTGCAAGAAAGAGTGAACAGGCAAATGAATCGGTGCTATTGAACCATTCCTTTTTATTGCCCATTTTCTACTAACATTGTTTTTTTTTTTTTTTTAATTCTATGAAGAGAAAGTAAACAGTTGTTCATATTTATAATTAGAATAAATAATTTCAGAGATATGATAAACTATAAAAAAGGAAGTAAGAAATTGTGATGACAACATAGATTTTGACATGCTTATATAAAACTCTTAGTGGTGAGAATTGCTATTGGATAATTACTCCAGTGCAGTTTTTCTTTGAAGACAAAAGATCGATATTTTTGCCTTCCTCAGAAGCCAACTCTAACTTTGAACCCTACTACACTGTACTCCCGATTATCCGTGTAGCCCAAAAATTTAAATTTTCTCGTTTTTTCCAGTTCTCATTCAGGGGCGAAAAAAAAAAAAAAAAAAAAAAAAAAACTGCGTTTAAAGTGACGGATCGTGATGGAATGAGATTTAATAATTTTCTAAAGAATGTTGTTTTTGGTTACGTTCTAAAACTAGCATCTAGGAATGGAAAAAGAACAAAGCAAAACGGCTTTCTTATAATCGCTACAAACAAATCCAATGGTCTGTTTCAGTAGCAGCTGCAAGCGTGTAACAGGTGGCAGCTGCTAAGCTGATAAACAAGGAGAGATTTGTTTTAATCCTTTCCCCCTTTTCTCTCCCCCTTTTTCACTCTCCATACATTCTTTCGTTTCTTCGAACCTCGGATGAACCATTTCGTGTTCTTAATGATCGCCAGTTACTAAGAGTGTGTTTTGTATTGACTGTTGTCAGAGCTGCTTATTTTTTCTGTGCGTTTAATAACTTTTTCAGAATGAGTGAATTTAGACAGCCACCGAAACGACGCAAAAAAGTTTTAACAATTAAACAAAAACTGGATGCAATTTCTAGGCTTGAAAAAGGAGAATCTGCCCAAAAATTAGCTTTGGAGTTAGATGTTGGCATACAGACTATACGTGACTTCAAAAAACAAAAGCAGAAATTGATGGAATTTACTCGCGATTGTGTTAGTGGAGTAGCTTCAGCGACAAGAAAAGTAGTTAAAAAATCATCTTTTGAAAACCTTGATGCTTGCATGATTCAGTGGGTGAAGCAAAAAAGATCAGAAGGCATTCCCATCTCCGGTCCTATATGCTTAGAGAAAGCATTGTTTTTTCACAAAGCTATAGGCATTGAAACCCCATTTAATGCATCTTCAGGTTGGCTGACTCGGTTTAAAAAACGTTATGGTATTAGAGAAGTACAATTAAAAGGAGAAAAGTTAAGTGCAGATTATTCAGCTGCCAATTCATTTATTAAAGAATTTGATGAGTACAGGAAAAAAGAAGAATTGTCTCTCGATCAAATTTTTAATGCTGATGAGACCGGTATGTACTGGAAATGCCTCCCAACTAAAACATTAGCATCGCAAGAAGAGAAAGAAACTCCGGGTTTTAAAACTTCAAAGCAGAGAGTAACTGTGATGAGCTGTGCAAATGCTTCTGGAACATTCAGGTTGAAACCCCTTGTTATAGGAAAGTCTAAAAATCCTAGATCTTTCGGGAAGAATTTTGAAAACAAAATACCTGTTTATTATTATTCTCAATCATCATCTTGGATGGATACCGGCTTGTTTAGAAGGTGGTTTCATAAGAAATTTGTGCCACAAGTGAGCGAGTGGCTAAGAAAAAAAGGTCTACCGAAAAAAGCAGTTCTTTTAATTGACAATGCGCCTTGCCATCCGGATGATATTTCGTCATGTGATGGAGATATTTTTGTAAAGTTCTTTCCTCCAAATGTAACTTCACTCATCCAGCCAATGGACCAAGGAGTTATCTCAACAATGAAGCGCATCTACAGAAGAAATCTTTTGAGACTGCTATTGAAAGAAGATGAAAATCTCGTTAAATTTTGGAAAAAGCTCACGATCTTTGATGCAGTGCAGCTTATTGCTGAAGCTTGGGATGAAATTCAAAACTCGACGTTGCTTCATGCTTGGAAAAAATTGATGCCTGGGGTCATACATGCAGATGATTCTGCAAACAAAAACAAAGTACAAGCTTCTGAAATTGTTGAAATTATTTCTGATGTTGATGGATTTCAAAATATTGATGAAGAAAATGTAGAAGATTGGATGAACGAAGATGAAAACGAAAAAGGCTATAAAATTCTTTCAGATCAAGGAATAGTGGATGCAGTTTCAGGCGAGCAAAGCGAAGGCGAAGAACGGGAACAGAGTGAAGATGAACATGATGCAACAAGTGTGAGTCACGAAACAGCATTGCAGTGCGTAGATAAACTGTTAGACTACATGGGTCATCAAAATAATTTCGAGTTCAATGATGTTATATCTGTGCGCAACGTTCGCCAAATTATAAGGAAAAATGCCACGTTGGCTCGCAGACAAACAAATATAACAGACTTCTTCCAGAAGAACAACTGACAGTAATTATGTAAGTTTTAAATTTATGCCAAATTTTCTTACATATTTCATTACTAGTACTTAATGTATAGTAGAGTATCGTAATTAAACCGAAGTATTTTATATACCACCAGGTACTTTACTTATAGCCTCCAAATATACACACTTTTCTGCGTGTTTGGTCATTTTCGGATTATCCGTGTTTTTCGATTATCCGTATACACCCGTGCATTAATTAGCACGGATAATCGGGAGCAGGGGTGCAGAAAATGTTCAGACCTCGGAAATTTCCCCAGAACCACAGTATAAATTTCCCTCAATAATGCAAAAATCTACTTTGCTATACAAAGTCATTTGTTCTATGTAATAAATCTTTAAGAGAATAAGTATACAGTGTAACATAAAAATATCGCTGTTACTGTATAATTATAGGAACTTCAAAGCAGCAAATTTTTATTTTTTATTTACATTTTTATTTTCTCTTAAAAAATATTTAGAATTTCCCCAGTTAGTTTAAATTTCCCCCGAACCTCGTTCGGGCGTTCGGACATATTCTGCACCCCTGATCGGGAGTACAGTGTATTTCATACTCTTTTCATGACTTACATGCAAGTATATACTTTAGTGTTTTCACAGCTTAATTTTTCAAAATTCAAGAAGAAATTTTAAAAACTTGACTTCAAAGTTATCAAATAAACACTTAATCCTGTATTTCACACCACTGCATTGATCTGCTCTGCAAAAACTGGCATACAAAGAGAAACTCAATAATTGAAATTATAATAGATTCATTAGAAAAATAATCATCTTAGAAAATTTGATACCTGAAGCAATTTCTGGAGGTTCATCACGTTCTCTATCTCTGGGTTGTTCAACTTCATCTTCCAAATCTATATGAAGGTCATCTTCAGTACCAAAATCTTCATTATCAACAGACCTTGTAGTTAAATGTCTTATATAGGCCTGAAAGAATATACATATATATATATATTTACTGAAGAAAACATTAAAAAATCACTTTAATAAAAATAAAAAATACAGGCAATAAAGTAAAATGTCAAGTCTTCAAAAAATTTTTGAATAAAATATTTTTCAATTTCGCATCTAAAAATAAAAAGAGGGTGAAAAGAAATGATTTATGCATTAAAATTCACCATGCAAGAAAATTTTCAAATAAGTTAAATTGCCATTATTTAGATGAGTTTGCACAGCAGCACAGTACAAAATTCCAATCAAAATCAATAAGTTCAAAAGCTTCTTAGGATATTTCTAAAGCATGTGTCATAATATGAATTTGAAAATAATTATTTTATAATTATATTTATTACACTTATCATTTATCAGTAAATTTTTATCTAGTTATTATTATTGATTGCAAAAATATGTGTACCGTACTTGTTTACAACTTGAATTAGTAAATTTAAAAGAAATCTGTATGAGTAAAGTTTTGTTTTTATATAAATCAAAATGTTATGTTTCGCCAAAAACTAACCTGTTTACTTTTTAAACATACTATAAATAAAAGCTTATTAAAAACAATTAAATTTTTAAAGTATCACATAACTAAGTTTAACATATGCTATATTAAGCATAATTATAAATAAATTTTATAGTAATATATGAGAGTATCACAACACATTTTTAATGAACATAATAATTCATAATGAAATTTTAAAAGCCTAAAAAGTTTTGTTTTTATATTAATCAAAATGTTATAACAATGTGTTTTACAACAAACATCAATCTATTTACTTTCCAAAGCATCTTTATAAACTAAATTTTGTTAAACTAAATTTTTATAGAACAAATTATAAATTTAGGTTTTTGACATGGCGGTTTAACCCATGGTTTAAATCGTTGTAAACTGTCACGTCAAAAACCTGCCAACGCTGGTTTAAACAAAGAAACAACAACTTCAAGTACAGTTTACGATGGTTGTTTTTATTCACTCCACATCACTAGTTGGAACAAATATTTACCTTGTACGTAAGGTACTAATATAATACCTTTGTATATATTAGTACCTCACAAGTATGCATGCATTACAAGGTACTAATTTTAGAGGTGCCAAGTTTCAACAACAGCTATCAGTAATCAGAGTTATACATTTATGAAACGTGAACCGCATCACGGAATATTTTTTTACGCACAAACTCACATACAATAACGAATTTGCAGTTTTTGTAAACAAATCCGCAATAGATTTGTAGGTATTGAAAACCTCTATGTACCAATTTCGAATGATCTAACTCTATTTTTTTTGCCCCTCTGCCCCCCCCCTTCCCGGCCCTCCTAATAACTTTATACTTTCGAAAATATCCCCATTCGACTTGCAGGCCTCTAAAACCTACCTGTACCAATTTTGAACAGCCTAACTGTATTTCTATTTGTTTTTGCCCATAGCCGAAACTAATAAAGAAACTTCAGAATTGAGACGGGTCTGGTGTACAGATGAATTTTCTAAATTTTGCTAAAAATTGAAAAACTAGAAGTGGGGCCCTACCTCAAAAACGGCTCAAACGATTTCCTTCAAAGTTGCTATATAAACTCTCTATTAGATGTCCTTTCAAATGATATAGTAGGTTAGTAAGGAAAATTGATAGACATCCTGTATAAATAGCCCAATTTCAGGTCTTGCAAGTGAGTTCCTTTAAAAACGGTTGTACGGATTTTTTTCATACTCACCATATTAACTCACTTTTAAATATCCTTTTGTATGTAAATATTGTTTTCCAGTCAATAATTGAGTATGCCAAGTTTTGGTAAAAGTTAGTATCTCAAAAACGGCTCTAACGATTTTCTTGAAAATTGTTACATAAATCCATTTTAGATAACCTTTCTCATATATTATGTGGGTATTACAGGAAAATTCAGTCATCCTAATTAGGTAGTTGAGTTTTAGATCTCGGAAGTTGGTGTTTATAATTTTTTTTTCTTATTTTTTAACTTGCTATGTTAATATATATGACAATAATATATAAGATATATAAAACTCTGTTTTATATGTCTTTACACCAGTGTTTCTGCTACGGTAGCATTTTTTCGCGAAATGCTAAAAGACTTATCCAAAATGCGCAAATGAAATAACATGTTTTCGCTTTTTTGCTAAAGCATCTTACTAAACACAAATTGAAAAAAAAAAAAAAAATCTTCAGACAAAATATTATAACGAATCTTTCATGGAAAAAATATCGCAACATTGATCAAGAAAAATGCATTGGTTCATGCATATAAGGAAAATCAAACACTGAACTACGCATAAGAATCGCAATGATAAAACTGTCCTCAAAGCTATATGTAATTTTTCTAGTGATTCCCCCTGCTAAAAGTAATTTAAGCAAAATAGATTTTTTTGAGTAACCTAGATTATAAAAAGATAAGTATCAAAATTACTCCCTAGTTAAAAAATAAATCTAAGGACTTACTCGAGACAATCTGACAGATAATATCTGATGTCCAGGTAATGCAAATAATTTTTCAACTCCTCCAGTTTCTTTCCAATGCATTAACCTCTTTGTAGGAGGTGCAAGATCAAGAGTTGTAACAATGTCAGATGTATCTGAGAGTTGAGCTTTCATTTCTTCACCTATGTAGGAGAAAAGTTTACTAAACAACTATGAAAAAACAAATAAGAAATAAATTCAAATTAAAAAAACTGATAGTTTTTTTTTTTTTTTTTTTTTTTTTTTGGGGGGGGGGGGGATTTAAAATTAACAATTTTAAAACATGTGATTTAATACTTTCTGTTTTCAGACCTTCCCCTGCCCTCCTTCTAAAATTCAGATTTCAGGATGATACTATAGAGCAGGCCTGTCCAACCTAAAACTGTTGGTGGGCCGCATTGGAAGTCTATTTTATTCATTCGGGCCGCGCATGTGCAGTCATAGCCCCCCGTCCTTTCCCGACTAATTTTGCCATAAATCAGTGTACAAATATGCAGCTAGTGCCGATTGAACCTAGTTTAGTATGGTTTAGTTAGATTTTGCTTAGGAGGTGTCTACATATCTAAACTGGCATCAGCTTCACTTTTTTAAAGGCAACCAACATTTTCGACAATCTTTCTTTATTATTTGGAACAAATCAGCCCAAAAAATGGTATAGTTTATATATTTCTCTCTTTTTTTTACAGAGTTATAATTTGTTAAAATATAGGAATGCTAATGTTAAATGGTGTAACAAACAGGAATTCATATCTTCCCAAAAAATTAATATATTCAAATTTCATTTTTTTACATGTTAGAATAAAGTAATCCAAACATATTCCATGCATATTTTTGATGAAAAAACATTTTTTTAATTATAAAAATTAATAAATTCATATTTCAAAAAATTATGAGGTTATGACCTAAATTAATTTTTGCATGAATAGAACGGGCATCATCAAAAATATGGGTTTCCAAATTTACAGTTCATTCCTATCATTTTTTGAATTATAGTGGTATTTGAATTTTTATTGCACTTCGGGGGCTATCACTTGTTACCATTTGTGTCATATATTACTTTGCATAAGCATGATTTAAAATAGTTATTCAAGTAAGTTTAGACACACACATCGTTTCTTAATTAGCATTATTTTACTCTTTTTATATTTAAAATTGTTATACTTTTTTCCGGTTATTATCTGAATGGATGTAACGCGTTACTGTGTGATATCATATATATATTTTTTTTTTTTAAATACAGGGATTTACCCCTAATATATTTTTTCTTGTAACTCTATGAAAACTTGATATAAAGAATAGAAACTATACCTTTTTTCCGTACCGCTTTGACCTCTGAAATTTGAATATGGAATCAAAAATGGGTGCTAGCATTCAGAAAGAAAAAAAAAAAAAAAAAAAAAAAAACAAGAAGAAAAAGTTTTTGAAGCATTTTATATGTGGATGACGCCCTAAACAAAATTTAACTATTGCATTAAAAACTGGATGTTATTACCAATCGATAGGCATCATCCGCATGTTTCTACGATAATTTGTCGGGGAAGGAGATTTTTCTATTTTATTATTATTATTTTATGACTGTACATACGTATATGTGCATATATGTTTGTGAGTATATTAGAATCGTGAAAAATTAATAACTGGTATACATTAAAAACTACGATAAAAAGAATGAGAAATGGATCTAATAATGTTTCATTACAACAGTTCTTTAGCTACCATAATCGTTGAAAGGTATTTTCACTTCGAAAAGTCAGAAGGTATTTATTAATTTTTAATCTTTTAACCAAAGTTGTCAAACTTTAAATATCTTTAGTCTCCTCGCAGGCCGCAAGAAACTACGGGGTGGGCCGCATGCGGCCCGCGGGTTGGCCACCCCTGCTATAGAGAATAGTCTTGGCCACTCACAAAACTACACACTAAAAGAAAGTGGCGATTAAGTACTTTAAAGGTCACCTTTTTCATTACTTAAAAATTTTCAAAGATGTATTCTCCATTCTATTCCATACAGCTTCAATTTTTTATCAATTTCGCCTTAAATACAAGTTATTTCATTGTTTTAGTAACATATTTATTTTGACTATTTAATTTTACATTAAGAATGTTAAAAGTTTAGCAAGCTATTAATATTTTTATCTGATGAAATAAAAGTGCCAGCCACCAATGAAATAATTACAGCCATTGGTTACTAATAAAATTTTCCAGTTTTGCCCTTTAGCATGACAAAATTAAAGATAATATAAAAATTATATTTTACAAGCAAGCTCCACTATAACAAATTCCTTTTAAAATATATTAATCTAATTTTTTAAATGTCAAGATCCTCTGTTATTGTTAACTGGATGAAAGGTTAACCATACAACAAATATTTTCTATTATAAAAGTAGCTAAAAAATTTAAATTACATTTCTTAATGGTGAGCTTTTATGTTAATCCATGATAAAAACAAAGTATAATTGTCATATCTTAACTAAAGTATAATAACAGGGTTTCACTTAGAGCCTTTGAGAAGGGCGCCGCACCCTGCCTGCCCTTTAAAGTACCAAAATGCGCCCTCCTTACCCACAAAAGGCACCCTTTATGCCCGAAAATTGCACCCTTCTTGCTCCCAAATTTAACCACCACGACACAAAATAGTGCATTCCCCCCCCCCCCCCTTTTTAAATATTCCTAGTGTTTTACTAAGATAAATTTTCTTTCTAGAAGCTTTTTCACTTTTCTGTGTGGTCTACTTATTGTAACAGCAAATTGACACTTAGCAGGTGTAAGTTAGCAAAATTATTGTTGCAGACAAAAAATTGTTGTTGACCTCCTCATTGTTAGCAAAAAGAGAAGGGGAAAATATGGAAGATATTGCTCTTTTCTTTTTCAATAATCCTTTTGCGACCTCGTTTTTTCCCCCCTTACCCCCTCCGATTTTCCAGAAATTTCAAAAAGCTGGCAATGTCCAATCTTTTTTTTTTTTTTTTTTTTTTTGTGCTGTATTTTTTATTTCTTTAGCACAGACAAGAATATCTACCTCTATCAGCGTTATTTAGTAAATAGTAAGGAACAGCCAGTAAGTAATCACGAAGTAAAGTATCAGGATGCCATCAAGTATTTGGAGGAAGAGTGAAAAGGAAAAAGAAAAAGCTAAAGAAGGAAGAAAATGCAAAAAAATAAGCATACTTTTTACAAAATTTTGAGTAAGATTTCTATTTCGTACTTTTTATTTAATAAGTAGGACTTTATAAATTTTAAAATACTTGGTAGCTAGTAGCAATAAGTGTTCATAAACTGAGAATGGATAAGATGATATAACAATCAGTAGTATAACTTTAATCATTTTAAAATTATTATATTCAATGCATTTATCTTTAATTCATAATTTAAAATATAAAAAAAATCAATATAAACTACATTCTTTACTAAACATGACTTTTGTTGGATTGTGTCAGTTTGTGAACAAAATTAATAAAATTTAAGTATTCATAATTAACTTATACTATTTTTCCCTTTAACTATTTAAAAAAAAATACACGTAGTTTTTAAGGGCATTAACAACAATTTGAAAAATAGTTATTCTTATACGATGAATGTATAAGAATTTTGAATAGCATTTTGACTTAAGCAATAACTTTTTTTAAGGGGGAGACTATTTTGGAGCAATAAGAAAAAATATATTATGAAACGAAAAAAATTATTGTGAATTTAGAAAGTCAGCTTTTTATTAAAGTGCAGATTTTATTAACATCGGAATATTAGAGAACTTTATAAATAGTTGCAATTAAACTTAAATTTTTGAAAGTTAGCAGTGAAATCGAAATGATCCTGCATTTCCGAAATTGACTACAAAATTACTGCATATTTTGAGATTAAACTTTGAAAACAACTCAAATTTTATCGATTAATGGCGGAATAGATAATTATTTGGAAATTCAGCTTTGAAAACAATGTGATTTTAATCTTAGCAGCACAATAATAGAGTATTTTGATTCTTACATTTTACTTTCTTCTATATTCAATAGAAGAAAATACTCTATTCGTAAAAATTTTCGACGGATTTACAAGTTTTGAGGTGTCTAGAACACGATTTGACCATTTTTAGAAAATGCCTGTGTGTGCGTGACAAAAATTTTGTGGCAACTGTATCTCCAGAACTGTATATAAACTTATATGTCGATACACCTTGACCTAAATTAGTGCCTATCAACTTTTGATGACAATCGCTCAATTGGTGGCGCTGCTATACAGCAATTTCTGCAATTTAAAGGAGGCTATATCTCAGGTTCTACTGCATATAATCGAACAAAACTTGATTGTATAAGAAGGTTATTATGAGACATTATGCTGATTCAATTTGAATGCTTATCGGTCAACAAGTGGCGCTGCTATACTGGAAATTTCCTCAATAACAGAAAGGCTGTATCTCAGTTTGTATGGCTAATTCTCTTTCTTTGGATATTTAGTGTCAGCTTTCTCTAAGATGAAAATCATTTGCATTCATCATGTTAGATAACTTTAATAAATTATTTGCCCTTAGTGAATTTGTATAGGAAAATATGGAAGAAAGTCTTGTGGGGGCCTCAACATACTAGTTTCCCCCTCCCCCTTCACAAAATAAATATAATATTAACCTGTGATAATCTTTGATGGCTAGATAATGCAGAGTTAAAATTTTTATGGAGCTGAGCTACCTCTGATTTTCATGCTAGTTATTTTGTTTTTATAGAAATTTCTCATTTTGGGTGTTGAATTTGCCTTATATGTATTAAGAACTGTATAAATATAACTCATTATAAGTACAAATAAGCACTTTTAATAATAACCTATATATGTCTTCCTCCATTATTCATTCTACAGCCAAGTAACAGTTTCCAGGGATTTTGCATGTTGGGTAGTTTCATTCCTAATAGTTGTAAGAGCTGCATTCTTAGAGATCAAATTTCAAAAGAATATTTCATTTGCCATTATTAAAATTCAGCAGACAAAATGAGTTAATTCCAGGGATCTACTAAATTTACCAATCGACTGTAACATTAGAAATTGGCAATAATACCTAAAAAATTGGAAACTATTAAAAAAAAGTCATTAATTAATTAAATTGAACTTTTTATCACTACTATTTGATTACTATGTTTAATATTTTTCTTTAATAGTCACTAAAAAAGGTCTTTGGTTTTTATCTTAAGAAATTTGTGAAAACCTTATTAACGATAATTTTTATTATAGCTCTTTACTTTCACTTCAACATTTATAAGATTTTCAAGAGCTTTTTACATATTTTTCAGGAAGCAATTTTAATACGTTTTATTAGGTTTAATAGAACTATAGTTAAAGATAAAATAATGTGAAAAAATAAATTTATTTATTCATTGCTGACTGATTTGTACATTTAGTGAAAATTTGTTACATTTTCAGAGGGGGAGGGGGGGGGGGGTTATTACTGATTGCCTAACAATTGCATTTATAAATATAATAAAATTGTTTGTAATTTTGGTGACTATTTTTTGCAAAACGAAATGCCCTTTTTCATTCTCCACAAATGTGCCCTCTTTTTATAGCAGCACGCTGCCCTTTTTCAAATCTATGGGAATTCTGTAATTATGGATTTTAATATTAATTACCATCGAAACATTTATAAAATTTTGCACATTTTGTTAGCATAAAAAAATATTTGAATCTGCTAATCAAAATTTTATAAATTTTATATTCTTATTCACGAAAAATGTAACATGACGATACGTTTTTCTTCTGGAATACTAGTGACATTATTAACATAAAATACAGAAAGTCATCCAGGATTTGTTTATCTGCTTCAGGGAAAAACAAGGAAAAGTAAATAACCAATTAAATTCTTAGAAGCATTGACACGACTGTATTATTTTTAAAGTATCGTAATCTTCAAAGCACAGATGATAAAAGAGAGCTTCAACTAGAGCAATTTTTAATTATCATCTGATACCAAAGTCTTTTCTGATGTTGAATGATTAATTTGACTGAACAGATTGAACTGCAGTTAAATAAAGATTGGTAAAAAGAGTAAAAATCAACAAACTTGCAGCAAAAGATCAAGACTATTTGGCTACCGATAGATATTTTTGTGTGTATTGATCATCAGCAAAAAACTATTTTTCAATGCCACATTCAGCAAAACATTGTTCCAATGGAAGAACTGAAAGGAAATTCGTGGGTGCCATCCACCGCCTGATGTGAAACGCAGATTCCAACACTTTCACCGACTATCACAAGGGAGGCACACCTCTTGGTTTCCATGGAAACACCTTCAATCGGCAACATTTTCTGACGATCGTGAAATAAATCACTTTTCGCTTTTGAAACTATTTGAACATTATATATCAGTCTTTATTTTAGAAATCAATCTGTCTAGCAAGACCAATCTTAGCAAGTAGTCCTAATTTAAGATTATAAATTCATTTCATATGGGGTATCCATATATGTTACTTGGCACATGCATATGTTACATTTCATATGTAATGAACATGAAATTAAAATAAAATATTATAACAATCTTAATAATTCTTATATTACTGAATTCTTTCTAATCTTTAAGGTTGTTCTGAAAGTCCAATTATTATTTTAAATATTAATTAAAAAAAAAAAAAAAAAAAAAAAAACATTTGATAAATGAAAAATATTGAACTTATCTCTTTATAAGTTTTAGGATCTAATAACACAAATTTAATATGAATATTCATATTTATGTTGTGGATGGAGAAGGATTTGGAGACCACAAGACTTTGGTGTGAGGTTTGACTGCTGATCGTCAGTCAGAGAAAAGAGAGAAGGGGAGAATTTTTTTTTTTTTTCTTTCGTAGAAAATTACCAAAAAAAAAAAAAGTTGATATACACCAAAAAGCAGAAGAATCTTGTACTCTCTACTGTTATATCTGGAATCATTTTCGTAAATAAGGAGAATTTTATTGATTAGTAATAAAATATCTTTTTTTTCCATTCATTGGCAATGAAAATGATTTATTTTATTTCAGTTAGTACTGTAGATTTCATCAATCACATAAGAAAAATTCACGAATTTTGTGGATTTTTAGCAAAATAAAACACTTATCTGGAAATTAAAATTTGATAAAAGTGCCTGGTTTTGTGAGATAGCACAAAATATTCATTTACTTGGGGGTGAGGTGGGGGGGGGGGGGTAAAACACGATTTCACGTGCGTAAAACGTATTTCGCATAATCCTATATATCTCAAACAAAAAAATAGATACACATGAAATTTTTGCTCTAAAATATAGCTAATGAAAATATCTAAAAACCAATTTCTGGAATTTTAGAAATTCAGCCCCCAGGTGGGGCAGCAGGGGGGGGGGTATGCGGCAGAAAAAAAATAGAAATACAGTTAGGCCGTTCAAAATCGGTACAGATAGGTTTTAGAGGCCTGCAAGTTGAATGGGGATATTTTCGAAAGTGTAAAGTTATTAGGAGGGGCGAGAAAGGGGGAGGGGAGAGAGGGGAGCAAAAAAAATAAAAATAGAGTTAGATCATTGAGAATTGGTATATAGAGGTTTTTGATACTTACAAATCAATTGCGGATATTTTCGAATTCTTAAAATTATTAGGAGGGGCGGTAAGGGGGGGGCTATGGGCAAAAACAAATAGAAATATGGTTAGGCCGTTCAAAATTTGTACAGATAGGTTTTAGAGGCCTGCAAGTCGAATGGGGATATTTTCGAAACTGTAAAGTTATTAGGAGGGCCGAGAAGGGGGGAGAGGGGGGGGGACAAAAAAAATAGAGTTAGATCATTCAAAATTGGTATATAGAGGTTTTCGATACTTACAAATCGATTGCGGATATTTTAGAATTTATAAAATTATTAGGAGGAGTGGGAAGGAGTGGTAAGGGGAGGGCTATGGGCAAAAACAAATAGAAATACAGTTAGGCCGTTCAAAATTGGTACAGTTAGGTTTTAGAGGCCTGCGAGCCGAATGAGGATATTTTCGAAAGTGTAAAGTTATTAGGAGGGCTTGGAAAGGGGGGGGGGGGCGGTGGGGCAAAAAAAAAAAAAAAAAAAAAAAAAAAAAAACAGTAGAGTTAGATCATTCAAAATTGGTACATAGAGGTTTTCGATACCTACAAATCGATTGCGGATATTTTCGAATTTGTAAAATTATTAGGATAGATGGGGGGGGGGGGGGGGGGGGGGGAGGCGTAAGATAATAGAAATAAGAGTTAGAGCATTTTGGGAATTTTTCCAAAGACAGTGAGAACCCGGTGCAACATTTTTCCTAATCAGATTTTTTTTTTTTTTTTTTTTTTTTTTTTTTCACGTGATAAAAATTAATGCAATTTTGAGAATTCAGTAATTATAGTGATTCATTTAAAAATAGGGACCAGCGAAGCGGGCATTGCCTGCTAGTCATACATAAGGGAAAAAAAAAGAAAAAAGACATTTTGTTAAATTACGCATATTTTAGGAATTTGCTTGAATTTTGCTGACTGACGGCAAAATAATCACGTTTTTCGAGAATTGTCGGTGATAAAAAAACCCCCATTTTAATAAATATTCCGTATTTTGGCAATGGTATAAGAAAAAAAGCAGAGATTTTGTTGTTTTTTGGTGAAGTAGTCACATAGCACGGAAATAATTGTGTAAAAAAGTTTTGTAATTAACACTGAAATATTAAAGTATTTCTAATTTTAGAAGTTATCCTTAATTCAACTTTTTCTCCAAACAACAATGAAATAATGGCATGAATCTATTCTTTCTGCAACAGACCGCAACAATACTACGTGTTATGGAAATTAAATGTAAAAAAATCTCAGAAATTTTGTTGATTTACAGAAAATAAAAAATCCCGCATTTCGTTAATCAGCTTTGAAAAAAGCACAAAATTTATCAGTTTTTGAAGAAATAATCATATATTTCGGGATTGACGACATGAGAAAAAAAAAAAAAAACACTATTCAGGAATTAATACATTTCTTCCCTTTTTCTTTTGAAACAGCTGTGAAATGACCTCATATTTTGGCAAAAAATTGTGAAATAATCCCATACTTTGGGAATTAGTGACAAAGAGAATTATATAATTCAGCAATTAACCACGATTAAATTATTTTTTTTCCCCCCAAACAGTAGAGGAATGATACAATAATTTAGTAATTTGTCGCAAAAGTATCACTTTTTTTTTTTTTTTTTTTTTTTTAGCCAAGACTCAAAAATAAGAGGTGCAATAAATAAAATAATAATGATAAAAACTTTAATTCAGCAATTACCCATGATTAAATGTAATTTTTTTCACCCTCTCCCTAACAGCAATGAATTAATACCATAGTAAGATATGAGAATAGATTAGTATCATTTCTACCCCTTTCATAATTTTCAATAAAGATTTTTCTCGGCTTTGCATTATCTAAAAAAGTAAAATGGCCTTTGAAAAGTGGACTTTTGAAAGTGGAAAATTTCATGCTTGAAACTTTTTTTGGTTTCAAAATTTTCTTAGACTTCTGCAATGTAAAAACTGAGTTATTACATATTTAATGACCTCTGACTGGGAACTTTAAAATAACAGTTTACTTAAAATTGTAATTAGAATTTGAAAATTATATCTCTCTCTCCCCCTACAGAAAATTCTGATAATATGATACAAAGGAAAAAAAAAATTGATTCCTAAAAATTTGAATATTTTCAACTGCACTGATCATCATCAACAATTAAGAGTGTGAGCTCTTGATACATCACAGATTTCTTACGTCTAAGGGCACCATAGTTCGTTTAGTGAACTGGATGAAGGAAACTGAAAGTTGTTTATTTAATTCAACATCTGTAGGATATATTTTCTAACATATAATTCTTAAAGAGGGAATCTGTAAGCTCTGACTCAAACTGAATTAAGATAAAATTAGAGAAGGGGAAAAAAAAGTCACATAATTTTGTTATAGGATAAAATGTATATTGATGATTTAATTAATATTATGGACCGTCACTGAATCAAAATGGTCTCTGAAAACAATCTTTTAATCTCTGAATAAAATCAAAGATAAACTTTTTATGTTTAAAACTAAGTTCAAAAAGATTCACTTTGTCAGATTTTCTTATATTGTATGTAACTAATACTAATAAACTTGATTGCAAATATTTTTACTTATTTGTTTTTTAATACACATACTTCTTTCTTTCGGACACAATTTTACCTATCATAGCTGGCAGTTAAACATCAAGTTAATCTATGGAGATATTTGTTTTGTAAATTATTCAAGTTTTTTTTTTTTTTTTTTTTAATTCCATTTTCACATTCATAAAATTTTCTTAGAATGGGCTCTTCCCACCGTCGTCTGCTCAATCACGTGATAGAGGAAAACGAATAATCGAACTATGAGAATCGAATTCAATTAAATATTGTTCTTAAGTAGTGCTGGACGATATCAGAAATTAAATATCGCGATATATCACCAAGTTAATATCGATATAAGTGATATATTGCGATATTTCTTTCAAGGCAGGAAAAAATAGACATTTGTTATTTTTTAAAGACATATGCGCACTAATTTTAAAGTATACAAGTATAGAGTGTTTTCCATGTATTTTCTGGTATATTACTACCATAACTTTATCATTAAAAAAAAAAAAATCATAAAAAGTGAATTAATGTTTTGTGTTTCTTATAACTTATACTATTGCTTTTTAGTATACCTCTGTATAGTTTATCCTCTATTCTTCCCATTTTAAGCTTTAATTATTTTAAAATCATATTTTAACACAGCTAATATGTGATCTGTGTTTTATTTATACCAAGTATATCAAAATTCATAATTCTACTAAAAATAAGGCTTCAGAAAAATTGTCTTAAGATGCAGGTATTAAATAAAAATGAAAATCATTTTAAATAGTTCAGAATTGCCATTATAAATAGTTCAGAATTGCCATTGAATACACCTTTTTTGGTTGTAGAAAGTAATATTTTTTACTTAAAACTCTTATATGCATCCTAAATGTCAGTTAATTGTCATTTTTATTTTTGTATGCTCTTAATAAATCATTACAATATCTTTTAAATATATATGTTCAATTCACATTCGTAATGGTTTCACAATAATTGAAATTTGAATTACATATTATATATATATATATATATATATATGTGTGTGTGTGTGTGTGTGTGTGTGTGTGTGTGTGTGTGTGTGTGTATTTATGTATACATTGTCAGTATAAAAATTATATTATTTAAACAAAATTATGTTGAAGTTTCATTTTGTTACCTAAAGTAACTCATTTTGCATTTAAACCAATTTTATTTAACATGTACGGCTTTAAAAATAAAATAAATAAATAAATAAATGGAAACAGAAAAAATAAATGCTACATAAAAAAAGTAATAAACTATTCAATATTATATAATTCTATAAAGAAACTGTCACTGTAAAATTACTGACGATAAAACTTTATTTTACATCAGTTAGATAACACCCTTTCTACCCTTCCCATGTTATCCTATGGGATTTTTGTCGCTTTGTTTTATAAAAATATTTTATTCAAAAATGAACTTTTTCGAATTCTGTTTTTTCAATATTACCCTTTGAACAGGTCGTCTTTTAGCTTAGTGAGCAATTTTTCGAAAAAATAAATTTAAATATTTTACTTAGAGATCCAAACTTAGAGTCCATAATTTACTTATTGAAATAAAATATTTAAATTAATTTTTTCGAAAAATTGCTCACTAAGCTAAAAGGCGACCCGTTCAAAGAGTAATATTCAAAAAACAGAATTTGAAAAACTTCATTTTTGAATGAAATATTTTTATAAAACGAAGCAACGAAAATCCCATTGGATAACATGGGAAAGGAGAAAGGGAGCTATCTGACTGATGTACAGTCTTAATAAAAAAAATATTTTATCGAAATATTTAATAATAATAAAATAATATTAAAATAAAATACATTCCAAAATTGCTTATATTTTCAGAAGTTTTTTATTAAACGCTAAGAAAATTTGCAAAAAAAACTCTTCTAGTAGATATCAGTTCAGTGATGCCAGATGGTCGAAAATTATTTCCCCAAATCACGGGTTTTTTTTTTTTTTTTTTTTCCCGAAAAAATCCCCAACTTGATTTCTACTGAAAAGGGAAAATAAAATTTAAAAAAAAAAAAAAATATCAAGCAGATTTTTCTATGATTTAAGCTCAGATTTTTCCCCAAATGAAAGCAATTTTTGAAAAAATCCCCAAATAACAATAAAGCTATTGAAAGTCTCTAGACATAGGGATAAATCATTACGTTACCAACATTGACAGAAAGTTGAAAAACGCCCCAGAGAATTCCCCACAGACATTTGGTCTCCAAAATTGTCCCCAGAAGCCTCAAAACTCCCTAAAATGGGGACAAAATCCCCAATCTGGCATCACTGTATCAGTTCGGCTTTGATGATCTTTATTAAACACATGTTGACAGTGGCGCCAACTTATATGGGCCCGTGGGGCACGAGCCCACCCAATAATTTGCTCTCGCAGCCCACCTAATTTTCATTATTCTTATTTATTATTTATTTATATTTTTGAAGCTTAAAAAAGCGTTTTCTTTGAAAAAAGTTCGGAATACAAGCCATAAAAGGAAATTCGGTGGACTCACATTTAAATGTATATCAATTAAAAACTTCATATTTTACAAATGAATTATGATCAGTGTAAACTGTAAATTCTTATAATATATGTATTAGGTTTCTAAATAAAAAAATTTTGGTGAGAGCAACAGACGTGTCATGGAAAACATATTGCTCACCCTCCTTCACCCTGCAGTGAAACCTGACCAGATGAAGATCCATTCTTAATTTCATCATAACTTTATACATTAAATTAGTATTGAATTAATATATGCTTATCCGCCTTCAAACCTCTCCCACGGAAATAAAATCTGGAGTGACTCTACTCGATTTTCAGAACATAGAGTAATTAGTGGTTGCATAGAAAAAGTAAAGTAAAACAAGTCATTGAATAATGTATATATATAATAGGGTATTTGAGTACTTTTCTCTATATAGTATGTTGTTTCAATTAACGCCATTGCCCTTCAAATAATTTGAGCCCATAGATGATAATTATAGAGTATATTGTTCTGTCCCTGTAAAAATCTATAGATTCTCCAAAATCTATACATTTCGTGCGACATTGACCTATAACATGTATATAAACTTTCAGGTGAATAGGATAAAACACTATCGTCTAAGTCTTTATGGCATTTTGGAAAATTTGAGTCCATAAACCTAATAATAAAAAAAATTGTGTTGTGTATTTATAAAAAACTATAAGTGCTATATTCTCTAAAATTTATACAGTTCGTGTGTCGGGGACCTGTAACATGTAGTGTAAATTCCCAGTTCATTTAAAAAAGGCATTTAGACGCTGTCGCATTTTAAATAATTGAAACCCATATGCCATAATGATAAAGAATTTTTTTTTTTGCGTACAAATCTATAAGTGCTAGAGTCCTCAAAATTATACAGTTCGTTCGTTGGTGGCTTATAACATGTACATAAATTTTCAGCTCAATTGGGTAAGGCGTTTAGATAATATCGCACATTAAATAATTTCAGTCCACAAACTATATTGATAAAGAATTTTTGTTGTGTGCCTGTAAAAATCTATAAGTGCTAGATTCACCAAAAATCTATACAGTTCGTGTGAGAGTGACCTATAATATTATGCAAAATTTTTGAGTTTATTTGAATAAGGTGTTTAGACATTACCGCACTTTAAATAATTTAAACCCATAGACCATACTGTTAAAGAATTTTTCGTTATGTCCCTGTAAAAAAAAAAAAACTAAGTGCTAGCTTCACCAAAATCAATAGGGTTCATGCTACGATGATCTACAAACCTACAACATATTTACTAATTTTCAGCTCATTGGAACAAAGCATTTAGACGCTATCGTGTTCACGCAGAAACATATACACATACAGATATTCATACATCACCGTAAAAATAGCAAAATTGAGCTCAGAGGACTTCAAAACGTTATAGCTACACCAAAATCTCAAATTAAAATTTTTGTCATGATTACAATACTTTCTTTACATAGTATGTTTGAAAAATAAAAATCTTTATAGCACTGTTCCTTTCACCCGAAAATATTTGAGCCCACCGAATCTTTTCTAAAAGTTGGCGCCACTGCATCTTGAAGCATGTTATTGGCCATTTTATATCGACACTTTGAAATAGACCAATATCAATGAACCAATAGCAGGAAAGGAGCTAAAACAGAAGATATTGTTTTCATTCGTCATATTGCCTTTTCTGTGGTTTCCATCACCTACGATATGCATGAATGTAGAGTGGGAATTAATATAGTGTAATATATCAGAACCCATAATAGATATCTCGGATAGGGATATATCGTTTCGACTAATATCAAATCTCTTTCCTAGTAAACACACCTGCTGATTATAGGTATTGTGATATTGGAGTATGTCTGATGAATTTTTTCTGAAGGGGTAGAACCGTGACCTTGAACGAAGTCAGCTTATTCACGGGATAATCAAAGCAGATGGCTTTCAATAAATACTGATTTTTATTTTTATTTTTTATTATGCGGTGGCCTTTTTAAAGCAGTGATGTTTATATTTGAGGTTATGATTTATGAAGGATGAGGAAGTATATGTATATGTATTGCAATAGAAATCGTTTGGCGTGGGGCTATTTTTTCTAGTTTATCAGTGAGTAATTAGAGGAAAGCTTTTTTTCTTCGGGTCTCGCTCGAGTTTCGTTCACTCGGGTGCGCACTCGGCAATAACTTAAATATTGTTATCGGGATATTAAAAAAATATCGATACTTGGGGATATATTGATAAATAATCCAGCCCTATTCTTAAGAACAAAAATTTTTAATATAAAATAAAATAAAAGTAATATTGTGCATTTGTAAACAGTAGAATAATTGTATTTGTAAATTTAATAATTTTTAAAAAACATTTTATGTGTTTATTTATTTTTACCTATAAGAATCGATTTTTGTATATTGTAGTGTAACTGTAATATTAACTGATCTAGCAATAAATAATAGCTTGTTCTTGTAGAATGTTTATGGATTATAATTTGAAATTTTAAAATGTTTTCATTTAATTTAATTGCATAAAGGTGTTACAACAAGTTAATTAACTTAGTTACTGGTCTAAATGGATTTACGCAGTACGATATTGCACTGTCACTGATTTAAGTACCAAACATCAGCATATTAAACATGTTCTTCATGAACATCAATAACAAACAAACTAAATGATGATTGTAAATGTATACAGCAAACAAAAGATGATGAATAATGATATAAAATGAATTAAAAATGATGATGTATAAAAAATAACACAGATTAAATACGATTGATCAAAAATAAGAATAGAAAATATGTTATTTCAGCAATTGCTATAGATAAACAAGACTTTGTCTGCTATTTGTTTTTCCTCTATCATGTGACCCCTGACGTCAGGTGCGAAGAGCGAAACAGGACACTTTGGTCCCGCCGTTTTGGTCCCACCATTTTGGTCTCGATGAAATTTTGGTCCCTGGCCATTTTGGTCCCGAGACATTTTGGTCCCGCTGATTTTTTGCAATTTTTTAAATATATATCAGTTTTTTAATATGATAGCCTATTTGTTGATATGGGAAAATTGAAGTACTCTTAGAATATCTTTAATTAAGGTATATCTTATAGGCAAATACATAAATTTTCGACATTATGATTGCTTTCTAGCCATTGGGATTCGGAGAATTTTGTTTTGATTTTTTACGAACATTTAATATATTTAAACTTTTTTTTTTTTTTTTTTTTTTTTTTAATGCAGTTGCACTTTCTTTTATTTTCTCTCTCTCTCTTTTTTTAATTGAGTTTTTTTTTTTTTTTTTTTTCATTTGATTTCGACTTAACTTACTTTAATTGTAATTTGATTTTTAATTTACTATTAGTGACAAATTTTTGTGATTTTAAAAGTATTGCTAACAATAACAACAGTACCTTCTTATTAAAAAGAATCCCCACTTGAATATATTTATTGATAAAGTCTGAATGAATTTAAAAATAATAAAATACAGAAAACTTTTGTTAAAAAAGGGAAAAAGAAAGAAAGAAAACATTAGGAAATTGAATATAATTTGCTTTTAGTGACAAAATTATGTTTCTTTCAAAGAACTAATTATTGACCTGCTCCCATCATAGACTCTTCTTCATAAGCATAAGATTGTGATCATTTCTGAAGTTTTTGAATTTACATATGAATTTATTCATATATATATATATATATAGGGTAAGTGCACCAATTATTGACACTTTTAGAGCAATCTCTGATGTTTTTAATGTTCTAGTCATCAGAAAATATTTTTAGAAATCTTAAGTTAGTACATATGGTATGAAAGACATTCAGAACCACATATGTTAAAATATACATATTTGATAACAATTATTTTTTTTTTATAAATTTTTATTTGACACCCACTCGATGTTCCAGTAATTGACACTGCCAGTTTTTTATTTTATCAGTAACTGGCCTCCTATGTTTCAGTGTTTGACACTGCTAGTTATTCATTTTACCAGTTACTAGCACCCTATGCTCCAGTGTTTGACATAAAATGTTAAAATTCTTATATATAAAATATATGATTTTTTTATTTTTCTTATTTATTAATTATTTCAGGATAGATGTTATTTACTGGAGCATGCCAATTACTGGAGCACCTACCCTATATATATATATGTGTGTGTGTGTGTGTGTGTGTGTGCGAGAGAGAGGGATACGTTTCATTCGATTTGATTGTGATTAAATTTTTATCATTAATATAAGAGGAATTTATTTCAAAATCTGTGTTATACTAATAAAAAAAATGCATGTTTGATTGTCCGTGATATTTAATTATGTTAACCATGTATATATGTATATAAATTACTTTTCTTTCAATTACAGTGATTTTATTTTAAAAATGAAAAAAATGTAAGTAGTCCAATATTTAATCAACTGTGTGCATCAAAGTTTGTAAAATATTGATGCACAATATTTTATCTTTATAGTTTAATCCTATGTTTTAAATAATAATAATAATAACAATAAATAAATATATCTGTCTGATATGACTCTGACTAAAAACAATGCACACATTGAAATCTCTGAAGCACTTTGGGATTCATTTCACACCTGTTTCTCCAACAGACAATTAAAAGGAATTTCACTGTTTTGTTTCAGCGCATTTGAAAAAAAAAAAAAAAAAAAAAGAGGGGGCGGGTGGCTTCTAATCGAAATTTTCTTAAACAATATTGTAAGGGATTATAAGGAAGGAAAAATGCTTTTACAATTCTCTGTGATGTATAACTATTTTCTGTGTTTGACAAATGTATCCTGATTGACAGAGAAGCAAATGACTCAAGTTCAGCAGATCTGTACAAATTAAATCCCGAGATCATTATTTAGGTTGCTTGTACCATCTTTTATTATTAAACTCTAACATTTAGAGAATGCTTGGATAAAGCATCGATTTCCTATAAATTTTGTATTCGAACACTCTAAATTTGAATGTGATATTTAAGAGCCGTATTACAGTGTTTTATTTTAAAAACCTTGTATTTTATTTAAACTAAAATTTTCAGGACTTTAATAAATTAACAATGCTTAGATCTTCGCTGATATCTAATACTCTTTATCATTCAAAATTCACTCCGAAATAATAAATTTTCTGTTCAGTGTGTCCTATAGTTACACCATTTTTAACAAAGGTTGTAGATATTTAACTCTCCAGTTGTAAAAAGTCGTCTAAGTTCTCTTTTGACCGAACTTTCCTCATGTATTTGCTGTCCTTTTTCCTTTATCGTACAAAGAAAAAATCAAAATCACAAATTTTTAGACGTTTTTTCAGTTTTATTTGTTACTACAACTTTCTGTTGCAAAATAATAATAATAATAATTATTATGATAATAATTTTTACTTTTCCTACTCCTTGTTTTCAAGTCAAATAACAATAATTAGAAATATGAAAAAAGAATTTCGCTTTTTTTCTGTAATACTTTGATTATTCCCGATATCGGGACCAAAATGGCAGGACCAAAGCGGCAGGACCGAAACAGCGGGACCAAAATTTCCTCGGGACAAAAGTGTCATGTACCCTGCGAAGAGAGCCCATTGACTAAAACTTCACACTACGATTCGGGACTTTTTGGTTCAGTACTATATACTCCTTTTCTTTAAATAAATAATAGAATATACATACCTTTGAATATCTTTGAAAATCATAGTATATATTTTTTTTAATTAAAAGATTTTCTTTTAGCAAGAAATGATTCAGATATGTTAATCACCTCCACACGTCATAACAAAAAGGAGATGCACATACTAATTAATATTCTGCAGTTTGTAGTATTGTTAGCCTCGCCTTTTTCACACCAGTATCTTTTTAAGAGTAGGGATACACAACCTTTTTGGCTAGAGGGCTGCTCTCGCTGTACGGTAGGATACAGATGAGATAATATAAAAGAATTAAACTGTAGAGATATATTTGACATTTAATATATACATACACACGTATATACACATGCATGTATAAAAAGATGCACTATCATTACCAAATGCCTGTGTGCAAAACTTCAGTTTGTATTATCAGGGTTGCTACACAAATCAGGAGAAAAAATTCCCTGAGTTTTCCCTGTCTCTTTTAGAAGTACAACAGATGACACGCAATCATGCAGCATTAGAATCTAACACGTTTACGAGTCAATTGAACATATTTAGGGTTTATTAATTTTATTCACTTACTGTAGTTGGAGAAAAAAAACATAATTGATTCATTATAAAGCACTAAAATTAAAAAAAATTTTTGATTATGAAAAAATGTTCCAATGTTTTTCCGAAAAATTTTGAAATTCCCTGAATTTTCCCTGTTTTTTGCAATAAATTTTGAAATTCCCTGAGTTTTCCCTGTTTTTTAATAGATTTTCAAATTCCCTGAGTTTTCCAGGTACTGTAGCAACTCTGATTATATGTTGCTTAAAATATATATATATATATGTATATATATATAAAAATTTTAATTAGCGAGTTAAGTGAATCTTGAAGCATAATAATCATAAAGTTATTGAATAGTAAGCAAAAGAATGAAACAAATGTATCATATAAAATACAAAATAATAAATAAAATAAACAAAAAAGTATGGTTTGCAGAGAGGGGAAAAAAAAGTTACACTAGGAGTCACAAAAACAATAAGCACAAATGTAAAGCCTGATAGAGTGTACCAAAATAACCACTTACCAGTAGATTATTCCATGATTTTTCCAATAAAAAATTAAGGAACACACTGTGGGTTACATTACTGAGAAATAGAATGGAAAACTTAGCTCTCAAACAAAAATGTGTATAAAAACCAACATTTTCATCTTTTCCCCCCCTCAAAAAAAAAAAAAAAAAAAGTTTTTGTAAATGCCAGTTTTGCGAATGCAACAAATAAATACTTTCTCTCTCTCTCTCTTTTTTTTTTCTCCGGCTAATGATTTACGCGACCTAAAATGTCAGTCCTTTGGCGGGCCGCAAACTGATGCCTACTGGGGAGCAGGTTGTGGACCTCTATTTTAAAGTATTTTTCTTCTTATTTAATTGTAACTGCATTTGCAGAATATGACTTTAAAAATTTACTGGTGGAAGAAAATGGGCAGGATTAACAACACTATGAAATACTAATTAGGATGTTGGAAAGTATGTAGATGTGGCCAAAAAAAATAATAATAATAATAATAATAATAATAATAAGAGATTGCCTCATATAATAGCACTTAAAAAATTCTCTATACAAGGAGCAGCTAGCATAATAAAATTATGTCAATTGTTGTTAGCTAAAGAAATTTGTGATTCCCGGCATATCCATAAAATCTCCACTTCCCCCCCCCCAAACAAAATTAATTTTGGTAATGAAATTTCATTTTTGGCACAGATCGACGCAAAATTGTTAAATTTTGACGTTTTTGTAGCAGATTGTAACAAGTCTTTGAAATTGTAGCAGTTCGGCACATTTGGTGCAGATTTTCCACCCCTGTATAAAATTTCATACAGATTCATTTTGACTTTTCATGATGCACCTTAACTAATAAATAAATCTGAAAATTCATCAAAAACTTAAGAAAAGTTTGGAATTTCTACAAGAGGCTTAAGGAATCACATCTCTCTTTTTGAAAAAGTTGAACTTTGTACACAATACTTTAAAAATATACAAAAATCTGATAGAGAAAATAAAAATAAAAAATATTACCTGATATATTTTTTATTTCATCCACAATTAGTTTTCTTTTTCTTTTAGCTTTTACAGTTCTTTCAGCTCCTATAATAGTAAACAGCATCATATACATTAATGCACACTTAAAAATGCATATTTACGAGTAGCATTCAACATGCAAAAAAAAAAAAAAAAAAAAAAAAAAAAAACTAATACAGGGGAATGACATCAACCTTGCACAATAGTAGTGTCCAGTGGAGCTAAGGCAAAACTTTCTTCTTCATTATTAATGAGTGTAGTTTGATCAAGAGCAGGCAAGGTAGGGGGAGGAGGAGGGGGAGCAGGTATTTCAGGAACAGAAGATAAAATATCGGTAGCTGCTTCAGAAGGAGCCATAGATGTACTTGGAGGATTTAAATCCAATATGTCACTATGAGAGCTGGGAGGAATTAAATTATCTGGAACATCTTGTTCAGGAACATTCTCTGAAGCTAAAGGTTGAGGGGGAGTTTCAGGAGAAGTTGGTGGAGAAGGTGCTCCAGTTGAACCAGGACCCATATCTAGAAAACAATATGTGATGATTTAGGTTAAGTTTTTTAAAAATAAACAGATAAAAACAAATATTACAATAACACAAAGCACATGTCATATTTCACAGAATTTCCCGAATACAGTAATTTCAATGGTTCAAGTTAAATGAGATGGAGTCTTACCTTAACTATCATACTTAGAAATAGAAAATTTACAAAACTAAATTTGTGCATTATTGTGAACTGCACTATAAATATCTTAATAAAGTAGAAACTACAATTATACAAAAAGATTACGAAAAGGCTTATATATATGTATAAATTAATTATAAAATCCCCTCCCTTTTCATTTTTCTCTATTATGAAATAAATTTGGAAAACAATCACATTTCCATATCTGTAATTAAAAATATTCATGGAATATGTTCGAGTTATTTCATTCTAATGCATTAAAGAAAGAAATTTGAATTTAATAAGTTTTGTGATGAAATGAGCAGATGTAAATATTGATGTATTAGGTTGTTGCAAAACTTCGTGCAGACACTGATCATTTTATTGCCTCCAAAGACGAGAGCTTCTATCGCCGTGGTAGATATTTGTTACCCGAAAAATGGGCAAAGGTTATAGAAAGTAATGGAGAGTATTTTGATTAAAAATTGTCATTTGATTTGGATGTATTTTTATGAAATGAAGCAATAAAAAACCGCACGAATTTATGCAAAGACCTAATATATAGACATGCGATAGCATGCACAGACATGCAATATCTGTCACATCATTAGAATCCCCAGACTTTGACAATTTTTAATTACATAGGTGCCAAGTCTCCTGTTTTTCAAGGAAGACTTCATACCGGAAAAATTTTAAAAGTATTTTTAGTTTATTTAATCATCAAAAATTAAGTGACAAATTCCTTTTAAAAAATATTGGTGATAGTTTTAATTTAAAAATTAAAAAAGGTTGGCAGCTATGTAATTATGACAATTTGAGAGTAAAATGATATAAACTATACTATTTTCCAAGATGACTTGATCCAAATAACTCAAATAAAAAAGTGTAAAATGAGTGTTATTATTTGCAAAAATAAAGTTGGTGAAAGTCAATATGTAGACGACCACAAAGCAAAATCTAAGTATACCACAAGTACACCTACACAAGTTTTAAAAAAGTTCATTGGCATAATTTATTAGTCAATTGAGCTATTTATATGAAAACTCTAAACAAATATCAAGTAAATTCAAAAAATGTATGATAAAATAAACTGATATTCAGTTCCTCTTAAAAAAAAAAAAAAAAAAGGCTACACGACATACAGGTTTTTCTCACATTTTTATTTTATTTTTTCACAGAGAGGAACTGAAATTCTGTTTGTTCCACCGACAAAAACTTTTTCAATTTACATATTATTTATTCGGAGTTTAAGTACATATAAGTAGCTCAAAATACTTTTGGCTAACTAATTATGCAAATGATTTTTTCTTTTTTTGAAGTTTGTGCATGTGTAGTTACAAATTATTTAGTAATAATGCTCGCATTTCATTAGATATTTAATATTTTTGTATTTTGATTGCAGTAGGCTATGTCTAATACAGCATGTCAAGTTTCCTAAAAATGGCTTTGCATTAGGTTTAATACATTGCATATTGTAATTTAAAAAGGGCAGTTGTTTAATAAAAATTTATATCTTCATGAATATATGTGGTAGCCTCAAACACTTACAGATAATAAGGAAAAGCCTCATAATAGAGAATTTGCACGTTTTCTGATTTTTTTCTTATATGATAGAATATGAAAAGGTAAGAAAATAAATACAAACATTTTCTTTATTTGAAATCTGATTAGTGATTTATAAGAATTTTAACATCGTGCTATTTACTCCATCGTGAAAACGCAGTATACTATATCGTGACATCACTCTTTATGGCAACAAACGGGAGTAATCGTTGTTTACATTTGATTTTGTGCTTTGCTTTGCTTTTTGAATCAGTGAAATAGGTTTTGTATTTTATAATGACGGATATTAAAAAATCCTATTATAAATATTGTATTGTACCACTCTGCACTAATACAACGGCTAAAATGCTTCTCAAAAGCTATTCTTTAGCGTTTCACAGGATATTATTAAACGAAAACATTGGACAACCGCCATGAAAAGAAAACAATTGAAAATAATGATATTGAAAAATGATTATAATGGTATTAAATGATTATAAGATGAAAAAGAAATGCTCAGAAATTACATAAATGATTGATAATTACGAAAGTTAAAACAAATTGCTGTTTGCTAACTAGGTTAACAAAATGTAAACATTGAAGCATCATAAAGTGTGACGTCAGACAGTGTTTTAAAGTCACATGATTTTTGGTTAATTTAAAAGTTATTTTTGAAATTAATGAGAACTTTTTTTGCATTTTTAATAAACTTTTTGAAATTTGAGCCTAAAACTACCAGAAAAATTAGGATTTTGTTCAAATCCCCCATGTGTGCAAATTGTCCATTACGATACAGCCAGAACACATTTTATAGGGTGTTCCCAAACATTTTGATTTTTCTTTAATTTTTTTATTGGTCCCTCCTTTTGCTTTCAAGGCAAAACTTACAAGGATGAAGTATATGAGGTATGTGTATAACATATTGTTCTTTTACACTCCTGAAGTTTCAAGATGATTTATCAAGTATTTTTTTAAGATATTTGGAAAAATGTCTTAAATTGAATCTTTCACCATCATTTATAGAAATTGGTCATTCATACTGAAAGATAGTGTACATATGTAACACTGAAGTTCAGAAATCAGGTATTCTACATATAAGTACTGTTTAGATTAACTAGGGTGATCCATTGACCAACTGCCCCCCCCCCCCCCCCAAAAAAAAAAAAAGGTTCTTTTCTGGGTTTTTTTCCTTTTGCAAAAAATTCAAAGTTTTTATTCTAATGTTCCTTCTTTCATTGAATTTTCTAAATTATTTTTATGTGAATTACTTACCATTCAATAATATTTAGTTTAGAAAAAGCTATAAAACTTGTAATATTTAAAAAATATATTAAATATAAATTATATTCAATAAGTAATTTTTAAATAGATTGTAAATATTCCATTTCATAATCTTAAAATATAATTTTTTTCTTAAAAATTGTGTCCCATATATATATATATATATATTTTTATCTTATTGGTCATTGGTGTTTCAGTGATCTTGTGTCTGTTGCTTGGCTTCTACTATGCTTAATAGATCATCTTTATTATATATATATAAAATATAATGGATAAAAAAGAGGTAAAAAATAAATTAATATTTTTATATTTTAAATTATTGTTTTTACATTCTAGGGTATTTTTTTTTAGATGGAAAAGAAATTTCATATTAGATTATAAATCACACTAAAAGTATAAAAAATAATGAACGGTAATTACAATTGAGATAGTCATCATTTGAAAAGAAATGAACAAATTAATTATTTAAGCATTTTGATATCTGGAAATATCCTATAAATAAATTGGCGGGTTAAGGTTCCAGACGGTCTAGAAGAAACGAAAGTACAATGAATGGGGAAACAATGAGAAAGTGTTGCTTATTAAAGGGATAGCCAATTATAAAAAAGGGGATGGATTTAGAAAAATGCCAAATAACACCAAAAATTAAGGGTTTAAAAGATGGAACTCACCAAAATTTAGTAATCTTTCTTGATTAGCTCTTGCCAATAAAAGCTAGCAACTCTGCGCCACCGAATTTAAAAGTTACGTGCGAGGTCGGGCATCGACAAAGACCGGTCACTGTCGCGGGACTGATTTCATGACCCCACCAGTCATCATTGCCTTAAAAGACGCAGATCCCCTAAAATGGATTTTAAATAAAGAAGTTTCCAGTTAGCCTGACTAGATTATTTACTTATGGTTCCACGATTGTAAACAAGAAATCAGGAGTATGTGACATTACAAAATTAAAAGCCGACTAGGATTTTTACCAGTAATTAATTTCTACTGATAACTTTTTATAAAGTGACTGGACAAAGTGCTGCAAAAGGATATTTAAAATGAATGGAGCAGCTGCGGGCCGACCTCCACGTTTGACAAGTAAAATTCGGTGGACGCACGCCAGAAATAAAACGCAACTAATACTAAGGAAAACACTGTTTTTACTAATGCAGTGACAGTGGTTAGAAATTAAAAACTTTTCTTCAAATTATGTAAAAAAAAAAATTTTTTTTGAACTATTTCTTCAAATTATGTAAAATTTTTTGAATGAGAAACGCATGCAAAAACTTTGACTAATCTATATTCTTTTATCGAACTTCGAAGACCTACTTTCATTCCTAAAGAGATTAGCAGAGTGCTCTTCCAAGGATCAACAGAGCGCCGATGAGTTTTTCCCAGAGTTCCAGTTTGCCAAAGAAAAAGGTGCAACATCACGGGAGCCAACACTTTTCTCACCGGAATTTTAACGGCAGAGCCGCCACGAACGATTACAGCTAACACCAGTGGATTTAATGAGTCAGCCGATTAGCTTCTACAACTTCCTTCTCCAAAAAGCGCTGCATGGATGAGTCATTGATCGCATGTTTTCCATCCCAGAGAGAAAATCTTGACAGGCGACATTGTCTGGTTCCTCTTTTCACCTCCGCTGAGATTGTGGATAAGTAAAAACAATTATAACTGGATTTTTTTTTTTTTTTTTTTTTTTTCTCTAGAGATGGACATCTACGTATCTTTTTCCTTTTATTCTCTTGATGATAAGAAAAATAATTAAACCAGATATTTTAAAATTATTATTAAAGTATTTTTTTTTGCGGTTTTTAACTAATAAATGAATAAATAAAAATAAAGTCATAATTAACTTAGAATTTTAGAGATTTGGATGAATTTTTGAAACTGAGGCTGAGAATTGATTTTTAACGTGTTGATATTATTATTTGAATATTTGTGACATTATTTTAATTTTTACTAGTTTGATAATTAAATTTTAATTAGCATGAACATAATAGTTAGAAGTCATTAACAATTTTATCTTTTTAGTGACTTAGAAAAAAAAAAAAAAATTTAATTTTAATTATCAGAACTTTTCGATTGTTTAAATATTTAAATAATTTAATTTTTTTCTCTGATATAAATTTTTGAGTTAATATTAAAAAAAAAGAAAGAAATTCACCTTTCTTGTTATTAAAGTCATAATTATTCAAAATAATTATTTTCTAGTAAATTTGAAATTATTTATCCTCTTTTTATTTAAATGGTTGGTATTTCGTGTTCATATTTATTTCGATTTTTTTTTTTTAATAATTCATTTATTGGTATAATTCCTTATTATGCTTGCATAAAATTGTTTTCAGTTAAGGAAAAAAAAAAAAAAAGAAGGTTTTCTTTTTTCTGATGACATTTTTAGTGAAATATTTTAAAATGCTGATTTTTAATATCTAGAGTTACGAGTATAAAAATAAAATTCTTGGAATATTGCAAAAGATAAAAGTGTCTTTTGTACAAAAGGTATTGCTGAATTTTCTAGTTATTTTGAAATTATTAGTAGTAGTATTATGTTAACCCCTTAACCTACAATGACGGGCATAGCCCGCGTACGGTGATCGGGCCAGAAGTGAATATTACGGGCATAGCCCGCGTACGATGGTCGGGCCAGAAATGAATATTACGGGCATAGCCCGCGTACGGTGATCGGGCCAGAACTGAATATTACGGGCATAGCCCGCGTACGATGGTCGGGCCAGAAGTGAATATTACGTGGAATATTTGATACGCAATTACAGTCTGATGCAATAATTGTTTATTACAAATTGTTTATTACAAAATGTTTATTTATACAAAAATCCAAAATCCAAAATTAGTAATCTGTAACGGTATGATATAGTTCAAAACATTCTGGTACATGTAACGGAACTTTACACTTTTTACACTCCCATGTTGTTTCCTTACGTTTTTTATTTTTGTGACAAACTGTGCAACGTTTTGACGGTCTTGATTTAGAGGGTGTTGGATCAATGTGCTTTGGAAAATGAGCCCAGTCCTTCGCGTACGGTCTGTCTGGCGCATCTCCGACAGATGATACGCCTCGTTCTCTATAAATCGGTTTTGGCATATTCTTCAATAGAGATTCGGCTATATTGATCCTATAGTCGACATAGCATTGTTTCTTTCCATCATTCAGGTTTTTCCATAAAATGTAGGAATTAAAAAGACCAGTATCAAACAGATAAATTTTTTTTTTTTTTGTATCCTTTCATGTATTTCCGCATTACTGGAAAACATGCCAATATTTGATCTTGGAGATCAATTCCGTTCATTCCGTGGTTGTACTCTGCAGTACAACTCGGTTTTAGGGTGTGGTTGGATCCTTGTGAAATAATTTCGACTGCTTCATGTTTTGTCGGCATCATATATACATCTCGCTTATCTTTCCATTTTATAGCGAGTATTCGGTTGCAGCTTCTTATTACGTATTCCCCCCTTTTTAATTTTACACTGCACAAATCTTTTGGCATATTCTTCCTATTCGAACGTACTGTGCCAATTACATTTGTTTTATATTTATGTGATAACGTCATAAATAATTTTGGGGAAGAATACCAATTGTCCATGTATAAAGTGTGACCCCTGTGCAGCACTGACTCAGCAAGCTCCCTGACAACACATTCCGAAGCGCTGTCATCACAGTTTATTTTATCTTTGCCGGTATATATTTTAAATTGATAACAATAGCCTGACTCAGACTCACATAATTTATAAATTTTGACGCCAAACCTTGCCCTTTTGGATGGATTGAATTGCTTATACGATAGACGCCCCCTGAATTTCATAAGCGATTCATCAATAGAAATGTCTTTTTTCATTATATACACTTCTTTAAATTTTTGGTTCAAAAAATTAATAACAGGTTTAATCTTGCTCATTTTATCGGTATTGGCAACCAGATTATTGTTTGAGAAATGCAAAAATCTTGTAATTTGTAGATATCTCTTCAAAGGCATTGATTTTCTAAATATGGGCGTTTCGATAACAGCCCTCTTCGACCAATTCATTTGGATTCTTGGTTTTTTTACCTGTGACATTATAATAGTTAAGGCGAAATATCTTTTCATTTCGGTAGAGTCTACAGGAAACCAAGCGTCGTCGATTTTTCGTGTTCTATGTGGATTTTCTCGTATTTGATCTGCATACTGGTTAGTTTCGGTCACAATATTGTTCCAAGATATGTCATCAAATATTAGATTAAATATATCAAATTCTCCTCCACTTCCTCCTAATTGACATAAGGCTCCCTCTGTGAGGCCAGGAGTCATCGTATAGTCCCAGATTTTTGGACTATTTCTTATTTCCTTCCAAGGCCAGGACTCTGGTAGTTGATCGTCATCGGGTGTATCATCAATAACTAATCGCCTAAATTTTCTTCGAACTCGATATATAGCGTCACTACTGTCACTTTCGTTAGCAAAATTATCAGCACAATTCTCACTGCTTTCATCACGAAATCTCTTTCTTGAGAACATCTTCTGGGGTTGCTTTTCTAGAATTTACGAACGTAAATTCCGACGTGCGAATGTGACCAAGAACAACTTGACACTGATCACGATCCGAAGAGATAACAGAAATACATCACGAGCCTTGTCTGTGCTATCTGCAAACCGCGATCGTCCTACCACTGGCGATGCCCGTCAATTTTACGATTGGCCCAATCAGCGTGTTACACAAGTCGTGCGAATTACCCGAATGCTGCGCGAGCTTGTATACGATTTCGGCCCAACATCTTCGAATCTAAATCGTAGGTTAAGGGGTTAATAGGGTATGAAAGAAAGATATTTTAATTTTAAAATTTCATGATTTCTTTTGCTTAACAAAAATAATTTTTAAGTTAATATTCTACAAAGATGAGAGTTTTCAAACCTTTATTAAACTAAATTAAAAAAAAAAAAAAAAACTGTATAGTAATAATTTTCATGGGATTTTCTTTTTAAATATTTTTATTTTGGTTAATTTTCTTTCTTTTTACATGTTAAAGAAGTTTATTTTCCTATATTATCCATTTTTGGTTCTAAAAAGGTGATTTTGTGTCTTTCTTTTCTTTAATTGCAAAAATTATCTTTGAGTCGCATTCCTCGCTGCCAATTCAGAATGATGTTTCAATGCCAAGTCGTTTTATTCTTGCACAGGTTAAAGAGTTGCATCATTATTACGTACTATATTGGGAGAAAAGTTCACATCCCTTTTTGCGACTGCTGCCGCCCGTCGTTTCTTCCAAGAATCACAGGGGAATGCATCCCCGCCGGAGCGGAGATTAGAGATGAGACGGGCTTAGCCCGAGCCCGATCGGGCTAAAATCTTACGCAAGTCTTCGGGCTTTGGGCGGGCTCGGATTCAAGCTAAAAGTTCCGTTTATTTTATTCTTCACTAACTGGAAAATGTAAAAAAAAAAAAAAAAAAAAAAAAGAAAGAAAGAAATTTTATTCATTTTGAGAGCACCTTTAGTAATGTCATAATAGTCATGATAGGTTATAAATCACAAAATAATCTTGCAAACCTTAGTAGCTTTGACTTTCCTTTTCTAAAAAGAACTCTTTTTTCAACGGGATGCATATTATGTCATAGTGTTATACAGTAATCCTTCCTCCTTCGTTATATCGGGCCTCATTATATCACTCATTCGGATAATTTTTTTCCCCCGACAGGCGCGTTATAAACAATGGGCTGCACTATAAATATCTATTATATAAATATATACATGTATACAGAGACACAGACATTATAAATTGTTATAATAACATTTATAGTTATTTAAATTGAGGACTGATAATAAGAAAATTAATTTGAAAATGAAAACGGTATTTAATTTTACTATTGTGTATGCGTTGCATAGCGTACCACTTTCAATATCGGGCTCGGGCTCTGATCACACAAAATTTTTCGGGCTCGGGCGGGCTCGGATTGCCAAAATAGAGCCCGAACTCACCTCTAGCGGAGATGCTTCCACAGGTCCCTGTTAATAGCTGATGATCTTGTGTGGTCTTTCTCTCTCATCAGTGCATCCGTTCTTCCCCAATCGCCTCTCCTTCTCATCCGTATAGATGCACCAGATAAAAGAGCGTGCATTAAAATATTTTTTTATATGTATATTCCCTGTCTATAGCTTCTTTTCTTTGAAAATATTTTTACTAGGGCTATAATTAAATTCTATATAATTTTTTTGCATATAAATTCTAATTTTAATAATTATATATATATATTTTTAAAAGGACGCTAAAGTGACGTTTATTTTAAATTCCGAGGAAGATTATCTCTGGAATTGTCTGGGAATTTTGAAAATTTGGAATGCGGGGGTGGTAAAATTCTTGAGCGTCCCTTGGAACTCTGGGGTGAATGCACTAAGTTGAACTCTATTTTCTGTGGGAAGTAGAGGAAAAGAAAATGGCTAGATTTTGAAGCTGAATATTTTTATACACACAATTTTAAAAACATAAATTGACCAAATTTTCTTAATAAAATATTGGGACTATTGTACCAATGATTTAAAATATTTCAATCTATCTGAATATTATTAGTTTTGATTTTAATTTATTTAGCATTTTTAATTCAAATTATTTTTCTTAAAGCCTTCTTTTTAGAATCTATTTAATGATTGCTTTTAAAAACATTTTTCTCTGGGTATTTTTATTTAGAATTATAAAGTAGGCATGTTAAAACTATTTTGTAGTCTTAACAGTAACAAATATAATTTCAGGCTTAAAAAAAATATTTTCATTAAAATATTTAAACTATAAAAGATTACCATAATCATCATCACTCTCATCTTCGTGTGTTTCTTCAGGTGGTTTTGGAGTAGGTTCAACAACAGGCTCAGCAGCAACAGGTTCAGTAGGATTTTCCAAAGCAACATTATCAAGTGGAGCATCATCAAAAAGCCCAGCAGGTTCAAACAATCCACCTGTTTCCCCATCTTATAGTAAAAGTGTTTATATTAGAATAAAACAAATAATTATAATACAAATTAGGAATTAAAAAAAAAAAAGTTCTAAAGTTAATATAAAGTCATGCAAAGAAAAAATGTATTGGTCACACGAAAAATACAACACAGATGTCATAAAAACTTTATTTTTTAAAATAGCACAAGGATTTTTTTTTTTTCTTTAATAAAAAGACAGAATTAAGCAAAAACTAATCTACACTAATAAAAGAGAGTGCTTGTCTGTGTGATGTACAGATCAAATTTAATTTTTCTTCCTTCTAGATAAAGGAATGCATGCAGATTTACAATATACCTTTCAATTTTCAATATTCTTAGGGGAAAAAAAAATAAATGTTTCATGAAATATTTTGTGTTTTTGCCCAAGATTTTTCTCTGAGTCGCAATTTCAAGCTGAAGCTAATGGAATTAAATGCTAACAATTTTTTTTATTTCATTTTATTTTTTTTAAACATAAAAAGAAACATTTCTTTACATATAAATAAAAAAAAAAAAAAAAAAAAGAAAAAAAGATGAAAAATTAAACTTGATTTAAAATTTTCACAGAAAACTGGCTAATATTATAAAAGCTTCAAAATTTTTATTTCAATTAATCAAATAGTCTTATGGATTTTTTTGCCCCCCCCCCCCCCATTTAATTTTGTCATCAACAAAATAATGTAAGTACAGCTTTAGTATAAAATCTCCTTGGCAACTTTCAATATTTTTTGCCATTCTGGAGATGAATTAAAATAGCTATTGCAATTTTGGAAGTAAAGAGATTGGCGAAAAACATTCAAGCTACTTCAACGCAAATTTCAAATTTTATCAAGGGATCTTATACTAAAACTGTTCAACTATATCTACCTGATAAATTTTTTATGCTGCCTGGGGAATAGATGGGGGGGGGGGGGGGGGGGGGATATTGAAATTAATTTTTATGGATGGAAAACTATGAAAGTAGATAAGTTTAATTTTTAGTAGTAGAAATTATTTAAGAAACCAATTTCACTCTATTTCGTATTAATGAATACAATACTAAAGAATTTCTGTGTTTAAAATTACCTAGGAGTCCTTCTCCAACAGTTCCACCAAAGCCATCATCACGAAGTGGTGCATCCAGTGATACACTAGGCTTACTGACGACACTCACACTACTAGCATCAACAGTCTCATTAGCTGGATCTTTAGATTTATCTTCAAGCAATAAACTAGCAGCTTCAAAACCTTCTTCCATACATGTTGCATCACGAGCTGCTTCTGCTTCATCAAAAGCCATATCGTCTATATAAAAATAAAAGTTTTAAATTGATATAAAATAAAACTATTGAGGTCTTTTTACATAAAGTTCAATTGCACACAGTTTTAATATGGCTAAAATACAACGAATAAAAATGTATGACATTTCTTTCAAAATTACAAAAACATTTTAAAATTATGTTATTCTTTAATTAGTAAAATTATATAACATCTAACTACACGAGTATTATATTCAATAATAATTAAAATTTAAAAATATAGCTTAAGAAAGAAATTAAATGGCATTTTTAATCATCACATTCAATTTTTCCACCTATTAATAATTTATTATTTTTGTATTTCAATCTTCTTTTTAAATACAGCAGTTGCCTAGTTTGCCAAAACTAATTGGCACAGGTGAACTCAAATCGGTTTCTGATCATATATAAGTTGTCAGAAATTTCCACTGTCATAAATATAGTATACCCTAGCATACTATATTTATGCTAAGAGCAATTAACTCAACTGATCATTTGACACGGTTGCAAACAGAAATTTCTCTATTCACTAGGTTAGTGTCATCTGCTTTAATACATTTACCTTATCCTAATTTGTTGATTTATTTCATAGGGTCTGTTTTGTACTTTAGTTAGTGTTCATGCAACTACATACTATTTCCAATGCAATAATTTCCATAATGCAAGTTCATACTTGCCAACTTTTCCGGTTTTCCAGGAAGACTTCCGGTTTTTTAACGTATCTTCCGGTCTTCCGGACAGATGATGAAATCTTCAGTTTTTAAAAAAATCGCGGATATCGTTCGTTTTAAAAAGAAACCCAAATGTTCTACAAAAACTCCTGATTCCCAATCTTTTTCCATCCATAACATAAATGTCAATATTCATTTCAAACTTGCTTTATGAGATTCTAGAACATTTAAAGAAATAGAATTGTTAAATATTTCTTGCTGATGTAATTATTTTTTGCCCCCCCCCCTTTATTTATCTACAATTAGTGATCAGCAATCAAATGTTCTGCAGAAGTCTTTTCTTTCCTAATCTTTATCCATCTGCAACATAAATAATAATATTAATTTTCAAGTTATTACATTAGATTCTAGAAGTAGAGTTGACAGATTTCTTACTCTGTAATTATTTTTGTATTTCCCCCCCCCCCCCCACACACACACATCCTTTCCCCAGATTGTGATCAATTCTAGAAACAATAAAGCAATGGAAGTGCTCAATATTTCTCACGTATGTAATTATTTTTAGATCTTTATTGCTGAATTTAATGAATCTGTTTATTTTTCATCAATTAAATTAAATATTTGTATGTCATATTTATACCAAATGTGTAAACATGGGGAAAAAATGAAGAATAATGTTTTCAGGTAGGAACATTTTTCCCAAATCAATTTAAGAATATTAATACTCAGTTGGTTTTATGCACGTTTGAAACTGATAATTAGCTACTGCTACTTTTTTTTATATGTATGATTAATGTACATACACAAAAATCATATTCTATATTAAGTTAAAGTATAACTAATTTTTTTAAATAAACTAAGTTTTTTTGTCTATTGTTAAATACATTTCTTAGATTCTGTTTTGTAGATATTTATATGTTGAAAAGGAATAACTTCTTTTAAAACTTTTATATATTTAGAATAATCAATCTATAGTAAAACGTTTTTATAGATTGCTTCTAAATATTAAAATTCTAAAACTGTATTGTTTAATACGTCAAAGAAAAAAAAAAAAAAAAAAAAAAAAAAAATCTTCCCTTTTTTTATTAAAACTGGTTGGCAAGTATGCAAGTTTATATGGAATATTCCCCTATTCTGCCATGTTATAAATTTTTTTAATTGAAAATAACTTAAGCTTTCAAATTAGAATGTTAATACTCAATATAACTGATATTTTAAAACTCATCCAACTTATTTGCAATTAATATAATTTGCATAATGCTATATATGGGGCAAAATATGGAATTTTGCCCTATTCTCTTTTTTTGCTAACATGTTAAGACATCGTGGCTACAAAAAATCAGAAACAAAGTTCCCTGATTTCCCTGACTAGTTTTGACAGATTTTCATAATTCCCATTTCCTATTACATACAGGCCATAATGAGTCTACTGCACCCTATTAAGTGAACTGCATGGTTTTCCCTTCTTGTCTCTTTGTTGATGTACAGAAAAATAAAAATAAAATAAAAACAAAAAGTTCAAAATTTGGAAAAAATCCACAAAGTATAAAAATTTGAATCTTTTTAATTGTACAACATATTAACATCACAACATGAAATCATTCCCCAATTTGTTGCATTATGAATAATTAAAAAAGAAACCAAGTATTCCTTTTTTTTTTTTTTTTCCTATTCTTTAACTTGGCAAAGCAGCCAATCTTGTACAATCTTGGCTAAAATAGCATCTATTTGGTGATCTTTCAGTTGTGTTTGGAAGGCAAAAATAAAATGTTCCATGGTTTTTTGGTATTTTTACAAAATCCCCTGATTTTTCCCTGATATTTCCAGATTGATAAAGTTCACCGACTTTTCCATGATTTCCCTGACTGTTGACACCCTGTAAGAAAATAAACAAAATTGATGTATTATTTGAAAATTAAGAAGTGGAATATTAATAGTCATTGGTATTGATAACTGCCTCACAAATCATATTTAAAAATTGGTCTGACATCCTTATGATGAAAATAATCCTCATAATGCATACCATGGAAATTTATGTCAATTGCGAAATTTAGCCATACTATGTTAAGAAAATCATTAAGTTTTCACAATAGAATATTCTTAGTCAATATTTGTGCTAATATCATAAATGATATTTTAAAACTGGTTTGACAGTTTTACAATGAAATTAATTTTCAATCTTCATAATATATACTTATGTCAAATTTTGCTGCGTTCTCGTATATTAAGTAAATCTTAAATTTTGAATAACTTATTAAGTTTTTAAATTAGAATCTTAAAAATAAATAGAATTCTTGCCAGTATCATAATATTTTAAAACTTGTGACTTTCTTACTCTTACGATATTTTTTTTTTTTGTGTGTGTGTGTGTGTATCTTTATACACAAATTAAAAAATTGAGTAATCACATGCATTTAGTGATTTTCATATTTTTCATACCACGAAAAACAGTTAAGAAATTTATATTTATTAAAAAAAAAAAAAAAAGGGGGGTCAATTTTTTTTTTTTTTTTAGAATATCAAGCTTTTTTCCCAATATTCCTACAGTATGATTGGAAGCTATAGAAAATAAAAGTAATTTCTTTAAATACAGCTTGAAATTTTTCTTTTTACATATCAAAAAATACAATTCATGTACAAAAAAATTTTAATTTAAGCATTTGACAAATTATTAATAATGACTAATAATTCTAACAAAAAAAAAAGATGCTTTAAAATTGTATTGTTAAATCATTTTTAATGAGAGTGAAATAAAATATTGATCAATATTTCAAAAGATATATCAGGGCGCAAAATTAACAGTGGTACAGAACCACAAAAACATTCAATGTATCAGCAAAATATAAATTATAATAGTCCATAGGACCAGTAAATCTTTTTAGTTTTTTTTTTTTCCAAAAATTGCCTATGAATCTTTCACAGAATATAGTATGTTATAACATTAGTAAGTACTTTATTACAATTATCAATATTCAGAGATTAATTCAGAAAAAATTTAGTGTGGCACTGAGGCACTTTCACAAAGTCAACTTTTGGTGATGAGGTACCTTCACGAAATCAATTTTCACTAGAGAGGCATCTTCACAAAATCAACTTTCAGTAGAGAATCATCTTCACAAAATCAACTTTCAGCAAAAAGGCATCCTCACAAAGTCCAATTCTCAGCAATATAGCAACACACTAAAAATTTTTATCAGCTTCGCTGCATCGAACACATAAAAATACTCTCAGTTTGAATATTTACTGGAGACAATGGTAAATAATATCTAAATAAACACCATATCTTACACCTTAATAACTCACCTACATATATATTTATTTTACAACTGCTCCATTTATTTTTTTAAATGTAATTTAAAATTTTAAAAAATTGCTTTACGCATTTCGGTTAATTGTTCTGAAGCATTATTAATTTTCACAAACTTATTTGATTTTTTCACAAATTATTTTATAAATTCACAAATGGGGTACCATTTTTAAAACGCTGGATTAAAGCCTGATATTACGTATTCTCTGTAATTTTTCATTTAATTTCACTTTAATAACTTTTTTTTTTTTTTTTTTAAATATATAGTACTTTATATGTCGTAAATATGTAACCCACTAATTAAAACAAAATATTTTTGATTAATATAAGACTTCATTTATATTTTTAAATTATTACAAATATATTTAATTCTATTTATTATGTAAATTTATTTCATTTACAAATTTGTAAGTATTTATTTAATATAATAGAAAATGTAATAATAAAAATCTAATAGAATTGGTGAATGGATCTGAAAATGTGTACAGACCAGTAAAATCTTAAAATCTCTGGTCCTGCTGACCAGTGACTTAATTTTTATCCCTGTATATATTAATTTTTAGCAAGTCAAGCTAATGACAGAATATCTGAAAATACAGTGTCAGATAGATTCTGATAGTTCCTGAATATATTCTTTGACACTGGTGTTCAAAATTTAAACAACAAACTTTTCTGGCAGGGTTCATACTCAAATATGGGAAAAAAATTCCCTGAGTTTTCCCTGAGTTCCTAGACAATTTTCAAGAAAATATTAGCGACATATTACAAGAAACGCTCCTCTAGACAGGACAAAATACAGCTATTTTCACTGTATGATGTCATATTACTGCCGATCATGATAGAAATTCAGGTAGAAATCATTATTTACATGTGTATTTTCACAATACTTAATCATTTAAATTTTGATACGAAGCTAAACAAGAAAAACATAACTTGAGAAGAAAAAAATTTTTTTTTCCAGGTTCTATAACTGATTTTCCCTGATTTTTAATGAAAATTTTCATTTTCCCTGATTATTCCCTGTTTTCCAGGTTTTCCCTGAGGAGTATGAACCCTGTCTGGTTTTCTTCTTTTGCACATAACTTTTAAACAAATAAACATTTGAGCATAAAGTTTGGATGGCATGTTTGTTATCATATCATTAATCGAATTCTACATAACTTTAGCATAAGTATTAATTTTTAAACAAATAATTAATCAATTTTTCTCAAAAGTAAGCATTGGAAAAAAATGAAAAATTTCAACAATTTCAGAAAAGAAAACTTGATGAAAAATGGTATTAAGGAAGCACTACGGATAGGTGAAGACACACATGCCTTCGAATGTTAAACTAAATCCAGATTTTTCTTCCTGTATTCCCTTTTCTTTTACTTTTATAACAGAATTTTTGAAAAAATATAATTACAATTATGAATTTGTAAACAACGAGCATCACCAGAATAATAAAAAAGTCGATAAAGCGTTTATAATGAATGCCTCACCCAATTTTCTTGCTTGCGTGTATATTTTTTAAAAAGTTATTCAAATGTGAAAAAAAGAAGAAACAGAAAAGTGATTACAGGAAGAAAAATCTGGTTTTAATCTAACACATAGATTCATGTGCATCGTCATCTATCCTTAGTACTTCCTTATGACCATTTTTCATTAAGTTTCCTTTTTTAAAACTTATTGAAATATTTCATTTTTTCCAAAGCTTACTTTTGAGAAAAATTGAATAATGGGGAAATTGCACATTTTTCATTTTAACCTGTAAATGATAGAGCATGAAAATACAAACATTTTGATACCATTTTTATGCATATTTGAAAACTGGATGCTTTAATGAATTAACTTTAAAAGATGTAGTTTTCATGTTGGCGCGAAAATTCTGCGTCATGTGATGAAACCTATCGTGACGTCACTATTCACGAAATTGCTTGCTGAATTTCTCCCTATAGTAGAGTAAAGAAAATTCCCGCATTCAGCAAAATTTTGTATTTTTTCTCTAAAAAAAATTATTAATACAATTTGAACTCATTAAACATCACTACATTCTTTTAATGACACCAAGTTTCAATGGGATTTTTTTTTACTTGCCTGCTGTTATTAATTCAAATTAAACTATAAACGAAATAATAGTTGATCAATAGAATTTTCTTAAAGAATTTCTTTACTATGCCAAAGATGTATCTTTTAAATACTTGTTTTGTTTCATTTTATTATGTTTTATAGATTTATTATTATTATTCTACACTGAGTACAGAAATAAAATATTGGGATTGGGTAATAATATTTAACTGAATAATATGTATATTTTCATTGCTTAAATAATCTAGAATAGTATATGCTAAATTAACCTAAATTAGATTACATTTGTAATTATGAGATGCCAGTATATCTGTATATATATACAGTTGAAGATCCTTAATCCACACACCTTGGTTCTAGAACTTGTGCGGATTATAGATTTTTGCAAATTATAGATCAATAGTGACATTTCCTTGCTATATGAATTAGTATAAGGTACATAAAACAATAAACTTTATTTAATGAAGCTAGAATTAGAATTGTTTGTTTTTATATAATGTAATGAAAGTAATACTAATAAATAATATAAAACAATAAAATTTATTTAATGAAGTAGAAACAATGTATAATTTAAACAGTTAAATGAGTAATACATTAAAAAAAAAAAAAATCTGTACTCCTACTTCTGGACTATGATTAACAGTATGCAGCCAGATACTTGCAATGTGATTAGTTTGAAGCAGTTTTAAATGACTGCATTCTAGATCTTATCTTCAAAACAAATGCTGGTATAAAATTTTCCTTACATAGTTTTGTGTATTTTTGAAATACCATCCTAAAAAGAACATTTACACTAATGGTCCTTACATTTTTTTCAACCAATGAGCAATGCTGTTACTGGCAGGAGTTAAAAAAATGCACTTGCCTGTGTTTTATTTGATCACTTATTGAATATTATTCAGACGATGTTCGGATTCGCTAAAGAAGTATAAGGCAATAAAAGTATAATTTTTTTTTTCCTTTTAAAATTAATTATGTGTATCTAAATTAAATTTTACACTCATTTTTTTTTCATTTTAGTATGTGAATTAACATCATTTTTTCTCATATACATCCAAAATATCGGATTTTCGTTACTGCAAAATCTTTTGTTTACATTTGCAAAGTGAGTGTGGATTATAGACAATTGTGAATTATGGGTATGCGGATTATAGATCCTCAACTGTATATATATATTTCCCCTTCGACTGTGTACAAAACTGAGATTAAAAAAATCAATAAACAATAATAATAAATATTTATACTACAGGCAATCTTGTCAGAGTCTGCAAAAGAAGATATAGCATTTTAATCTAGAAATAACTTTTTTAATACATTTCAATATTAACAGTATTTCTATTAAAATAGAAGCTGAAGATTGTGAATAATTAAAAATATTATAGTGACGCGATTTGAGAAACTGAAAAGTATTTAAGGAAAATCATATGTGCTTATCATTCTAAATGAATAAATAAAAGAAAAAAAAGGTCTATGTACAAAAATATTATTATTATTATTATCATCATTATTTTCAGAATTTAGAAACGTGCTTAGTTATTTTTATAATGTAATTACATTTTTATTTGGAAAAACAGAAAGAAAAAATTAATAGAAATAGAAAATAATAACAGTAATAATTATTATTAGCAATAGGGGAAAAAAAAATAAAGTGCTTTAAAATAAAATAAACACATGAACTATATGTTAAATGTAATAATACCTTATATGTTATATGTGATCTAGTTATAAATATGAATGGTATTAAATAATTAATCAAAAATTTGCAGTAAATTTCAGCAATCAAACAATATATATATATTAAATTCATTTATCAATGAAGCTTTTATGTAAAAATCCAAATATGTTTAGAATATATCAGGGATCGAGCCAGGTGAAAATTGGGACCTATTTGCTGCCCCTTCACAAAATTCAAATCTCTAAAATGGTCCCCCTCAGAAAATTCAAATCCATAAAATGGGTCCCTTCACAAAATTCAGATTCATAAAAACAGCCCTTTCACCAGATCTATTTTTAAAAAGATGGATTTTGTAAAAAAAATTCCACATTAACAATATTATTTTTAACTAGTGTCTATACTTGGTTCAATAATATGCTGTTAATTCGATAATGAACATTAGATAGAGTACCTGCTAAAGTGAAAGGTTTCGTGTGATAATTCTTTTTATCACAAAAATAAATAAATTTTCACAAAATTATTTTGTTTTTCTCAAAAACAGGCCCCAAAAATAAACTTTGATCAACCCTTGCAGCATATACTATAACTAATAGTCTTCGCCTGCTTCGCAGGTCGCTAAAATTAAATAAACTTTCCAAAAAAAAAAAAGAATCCTTATTTCTTTTATATCATTATATAAACAAAAACTAACTAACTAAATAGATTGATAATTAAAAAAATAAATTCATTGAAATTGCTCTCAACACCGTTTCGGGTATCCTCTGCCTACGACAGCCTCTTTTCCTCCAGTATGCCCTGCTCTTTTGGGTCTGGGTTCTTATTGTCCATGGGCGTCGGCACATAGGGGCAAAGGGGGGCACTTGCCCCCTCCTGGAAAATTCGAATAAGTAAAAAATTATTTTTAAAAATTACAATTGAAGCTTTAAAACTATATCATTAGAATTCAAATGACTAAATAAAATTTATGTCACAGAGCCAATTAATTAAGAGACAAACCGATCCGACCTGCATTTATAGGTTATCTGTTGTCTCTAACCTTTCCCTGCAAACAGATTTTAAATCGACTTGACAGTAAGTTTTTCGGATTAATATTGGTTTTGAATAAGTTGTATATATTTTTTATAAGTAAAATGTTTTAGCTTAAATTACACGCATAAAAACTTGTTGTAGTAAATATTTGCACACAGGCTTACTTAATCAACTATATCAAACAGCCAACCATTTGAATCTAACAGAATTTTTAAAAATATGCTGAAATTTTGCAATTTTAAGTTTGCCCCCTCCTGAAAAATTCTCTGGCGACACCACTGTTATTGCCCACAGAAACGTCTTTCCTTGGCACGTCAATTTGAGTACTTATCAGACGGCAAAAGCTACTATTATTCAAGAACTAAGATTTTAAGGATAGCTGTATCTCAGCATCTATTAAATATATTTTAGTTTAGGCACCATGTACTTTATTGCATTCGCTCTTTCTGCTATATTACCTTTGATTTCGATCAATACAATAAATAAATAACAAAAGATATTCCTTTTTAAAATTAAATAATAAATAAGTTTTTATTAAACTCAAATTTTAATAAGAGTAATCCTTTCTCCTTTATTAACATTTTCCTGATAAAAACATTTAGTTATATTTTCCTTTTCAAATGAATTAAATAAACAGCTGTGTTAACAGCCATTGCTAATGTAAACAATGCAGAGCAATATAATTCAAAAGAAATGAAAGAATAATTTTAAGAAAATTAAATAGAAAATAAAAGGATAAAATTGAAATCTATCTGTCTATATATATATATATATATATATATATATTTCAAAAATTATGAAAAGTAAACTTCCTGTTTTCCAAATAATAAAATAAAATAAATAATGCATTTTGAAAATAACATTTTTTTTCGTTTGAAAAAACATGAAATAAATATTAAATACTACTGAATTCATAATATAGTCATTAATAGTTAATGACTGTTCCTTGAAATAATAATATATATTTTGTAAAATAACATACTCAAACAATTCTGGTTAAAAACAAAATAATAATGTAAGTAAATCGGTAAAATATATTTTTTTGCACTATAAAATTTTAATGAATATTTTAATTATAATTAAATCTTTAAGCATGCATTATGAAAAAAAAGAAAAATTCTCACATACAAGCGTCTAAAAAATTAGAGAAATGTAAAAAAAATACTACTACTATATTAATACAATGCTAAAATTCTATTATGAAGATGTTTATAACTTTCTAAATATAAATACAGAATAAATCTATATCTTTTAGCTTTAGCTCTTCTTATTTCTGTGCCAATAAAATCGAGGTTTCTTCTCAAAAATGAGAATATGAAAAGAGTATCTATTTTCGGAAGATTATCCGATTGCTCTTTTACAAATCCAAAATCAACATTATACAAATATAGAAAAAATATATATATATAAGATTATAGTATACTTATGGAAGGTTTAAGTTATTTCTTAAAAAAGGTAAAAACTAATAAAACATAAAATACAAATTAGAACAGAGCAAACAAACAACAAAAAAAAAAAAGCAATAAGAATGTAAAACATTCGCACTTCGTGAACTGTGACGTCAACCCCATCTCGGGGAACGTTTTCAGATCACGTGGTTTTGTTTTTTAGCAATTTTAAAACGTTAATTAAAAGTTAATTTGAATTAATTTTACGATTTTAATTGGATTTTTCGGATTCTCAAGATTGAGTTTATCGATTAGTTTTTAAAAAAGTGTTTTCCTCCCAAGCGCAACTTCCCTATTACTAGTTTGAACACTATTTTGCTAAAGTTACATAAAATTTGATTGGAGATATGATTACAAACATGCCTTTGAAATTTTATGTTCATATGTAGGTTGTTGCTTTAACTTTGAACACCAGTCTAGTTTTAAATATATGTAATTTTTTTTTTGTAATACTCTCATTACAATATTATTTTTTATTTTCTGTTTTGTATGTATGGTGTATTAAACAAATCCATTTACAGAGGGTCGTTCAGACTTTATGGAAACAATTTCAGTAGTTGAGTTTTATGTACACTCCTGCTCATAAGCTTAGCAAGATTTCCAAACTTTTTTTTTTTTTTTTTTTTTCTCCCCAATTTAAAAATTTCTCTCTCGATGAAATGTTTTCAAACATTGGGTATTTAAAGAACTGGGTCTTCCTCATGTTTTTCAGTGAAGATTGGTTTAAGACAGCAGTTAGGGGGCCAAAACGAATTGAGAAAATTCAATAATGTTTGCGATCACCCTGTATCGTTACCGTTAAATGCACAAAATGAGCTGTGACTTTAGGATATGTTAAATACAGACCCAGTTTAATTTGTGGATGAATTTTTGTGACGATAGCATATTAAATAATGGAGATATAAGCATCTATTTTAAAACTAAAAAAAAAAAAATTATTTCCACTTTCAGATCAGTTAGAAAAGCACTTATACTGCAATCGGAATACAAATATCTCATGAAATATGAGCATTCTTATGAAAAATGTTTTAAGGGGATGCATCACGGATCGTCAAGGTCATCCAAAGCCCATGTTATTCTATGGCGAAATTTGTTTATAGAATTACACATTACCTAACTGTTATTTTCAAATTCTGTTTTCATATTCTGAAAATACGCAACCATTAAATGAATACTCGTTTTCCACAAAATTATTTAAAAAGTGTTTTTAATTTGAATTTTGAGCTTAAAAACGCCAATTTTCACTACATGCATTTTTCTCATTTTTGAGCTGTAAAATAAAATATTAAAATTTAAAAAAATCAATTTTTGGGAAACGGTTACTCATTTAACGGTTGTGAATTTCTCAATGTGAAAACGGAATTTAAGAATTATAATTTGGTAATGAGCAATTCTATAAACAAATTTCGCCATAGACTTACATGGCATTTGGTGACTTGAGACAGGGAAATCGTAAGAGGGAGTGAGCAGCCTTAACTGTTCATGTGCGAAAGATAAAAAAAAAAAAAAAAAAAATTATATTGCATAGGTTGCTAGATTTTAGATATTTTCCAAGGGTTGAAATTTCTTAAGGGGTTTTTCAGATGCTGCGTAATTAATTTAAAGATCCACAATTATTTTAACCACTTAGCAAAAGTTTTTTTGTGAAAAACTCTCTATCTCACAAATCTTAGTAAATAAACAATATGTTAGAGTTACAAGCATATAAGGGGTTATTCACAAAAAAGTATGACAAAAGTTGCCCAATATATCTAACATTCAGCCTATGCATTTCATTTTTTTTTTTAATCTTTTGCACATGCACAGTGAAACATTTTTCATAAAAATGCTCATATTTCATGAGATATTTAAGATATTTGTATTCCAAATGCAGTATATTGTTTTAAAAGCATTTTTCCAATTTATCTAAAAATGGAATTAATTTTCATTAAAAACTCTGTATATTATAAATAAAAAACATGAATTTTTGGAGTTTTTTAAAATAAATGCTTATATCTCCGTTATTTAATATGCTATCGTCACATAAATTCATCCACAAATTGAACTGGGTCTATATTAACATATCTTAAAGTTACAGTTCATTTCGTTCACTTAACAATACAGGGAGATCACAAACATGATTGATTTTGCTCCATTTGTTACCGACCCCCTAAATGTAGTCTTAAACCAATCTTCACTGAAAAACACGAGGAAGACCCAGTTCTTTAAATACCCAATGTTTGAAAATATTTCATTGAGAGAAGTTTTTAAATTGAAAAAAACTGTTCATTTGCATGTTTGCAAATCTTGCTAAACTTTCTTCTAGCAGGAGTGTATAAATGTCACAGACATATATATATATTTGTGTCGATTTGCTTCTACCTGATAGCTATGGCTCTTGACAACAGCTCTAGCTCGAATTTTCCTCCATGAAAGTAAACTTTTTCTAACAACTATCATCATGTCAATTTTATTCCATTCCTCTTGTATTATTTTCCAAAGTCTGTTCAATGTTCTTGGCATTTTCCCTAAAGCTTGTTTTAATAAAACAAAAACACAAAAGTTCACTAGAGAAGTGTCAGGTGATTTTACAGATATTTCTTTAAAGGCATTTTATTCCTATTTCTTTCTTTGTTAAATAAGTGATAATTGATTCAGACATGTGACTAGAGGCTTTGTCCAATTTTGACTAGAAGCTCAACTTTATCAATGTTCTTTCCATATAAGGCTGAAATTTCTTCTTCAAAAATTGGTTCAAAAATATTTTGCTGATAGTACAATGAATTAATTTTGGCTTGAAACTTTACTTTTAACGTCCTGTTGTAACAAAATCTTGCAACTGTCATGAATCCCTTTGGGAACTTTTCTGTACACTGACGAAGCCATTTGTACGGTCATTCCTGCCAGCAGAGCAATAGAAAATTGATTTTTTTTTTATTACAGTCACTTAAATATCCCCATGCATCATCGAATGTTACTAAAAATTTCCAATTTTTAGCAGCTAGGTGTTTTTTATACAATTTTCCACAATTTGCTTTTCTTTCAGCAATATGCTTTGGCAAAAGCAGATGAACTTTAGGTTTAATTTTTTTTTTTTAAACTTCAAATCTTTACAAATGATTTTACTTACAATGGCAGAAGATATTATTAGTTTTGATGCAATAGATCTTTGAGTCAGCGTATTTCCTGTTAGGATCAGAGACTTCACTTTCTTGATATTTACTTGCATTCAAACAGTCTTTAAGATGAAGTTTCACAGTCGTATTTTCATTTTTTACTTTCACTGAAGACTTTTTTCCCTTTCAAATTAAAAATATTTTTTAAAAATGCAATAAACACAATTTTTACAGTGTTTTATAATTTGGTGATATGAATATTTCTTCTTGGAAAGAGCAGCTATGTAATGTTTAAGCCATCTATCAATTTTAGGAGTCATTTTCAAAATAAAACTTTATTTTTACGTTCCAATCAAAAAATTAAAGCACCAGGCAATTATTCTAAAGTTACCAAAGTTTTATCTCAAACTGCAAAAGGGAAAAAATAAATTTATTATAAAGTTGTTTCCATAAAGTTTGAACGACCTTTTATAAAATATTATCATCATCATCCTTATTTAATAGATTGAAATATGTTGCTCCATTACACCCATGAGATAGCTTTTAATTAGAAGATTAAATATTTATTTTTGGAATTATTTTAGAATGAAATTGAAGTTATGAAGAAATGATTATCTAGAAAAATAGAAAAAAGAAATTATCTAGAAACAGATAAAAATGATTTACTGTATTTGTTTGTAAACATTAATTTTTTGTAAAATTTCTTGCACAAAAATGATATAAGTTTCATACCAAAACCATCATCAGCCATTAAGTTTTGCAAACTCCCATAGTCTTCCTTTAAAGTAATATCTTCAGCTCGGCTCTGGTTAAGGTTAACTTGCTCATCCATATCGAGGCTAGAATTAAACAATACTCAATCAATTGAAAATAAAATAATAGTAGACTTTTTTTTTTTATTAAGAGGAGAAAATAATTTGATTTTGAAAAATGTCACCTATTTGCTATTATTTCTTTAAAGGAAAATTTTAGATATAAAGACATGACCAGGGTTCCCAGAAATTTGAAAAAACTGGTCGCCAGCAAAAATTTCTGGTAGTCAGTAAAAAATATTCACCCTTTTTCTTTTTTCAATTTTGCATTTTACTTAAGCATAGAAATTAAAATTCTATGCATAAAAATCAAATATTTGGTTATAACCAAATATTATTCGTTATAATCAAATATTTTTGTTATAACCAATTATCCCTTAATGATGTAATGATTCAACATAGCGTCTCAAAACCTGGTGAGAGGAACAAGAATCAAAATGATGAGTTAGCCTACATTGAAAATGGAATCAGAGCCTGATTCTGGGACTAGTTTTTTCATCAAAATATTAAAATTTAAAAAAATAAATACAATGTTGAGTTTCCTTAAAGTTGAAAGCATAGTCGCCTGTTGAAATATATTGGTTGCCAATGGCAACTGCATTTTACGAGCCCTGGACATGACTTACACATGAATTAAAGTTGCTTGACACATATATTTCTTGGCATTCATGAATGAGGAACCATTGTAATTTAACTATGATCTTTTAGTATTTCAAATTCAAAATGTGAAATTTAACTTTTTTTTTTTTTTTTGTGGTTTCCCTGTTGTGGGATTGAGCAGCTACAAAAACAAATCTGTCAATTTAAATATAATGTAAGTTATTTTCTGTAATCTTTTCAAGCCAATCAGAAATCAGCATTTTAAAGAGTTTCTTAGTAAGTGGAACTTTGCCTTTTACACACATTTATCAAATAAAAAAATATGCTTACGTTATATCTGGCATGGCAGAATCAAAGTCATGAAAAACTTCTGGAAGTGTAATTGTTGCAACCGCAGCTTCCCTGTTGGATTCTGGCAAATCAACAACACCAGGTCGAAATGCCATTTTGATTTTTATAAAGGCTTCATTACAATCTGCCAAAAGATACTTAGCTTTGCGGGAATATATTCGGACTATGCCCAATAAGAGATGACCTGATGTCCTCAGAGCCATTTTCACCTAAAAAGAGATTTTTAGTTGTATTTAATAATTGATAATATCAACTACAAAAGCAGAATATATTAATTATACACATATTTATAGATTTTCATAACATCATTTGATGTCTCTAAAAAAATTCTAGGGGAAAAAATAAAAAATAAGGAAATACCATAAAAATTGAAAAGGATATTGTTGAATGTCGACAGAATGAGTTGATTTTCAGTCATTCTTAGAAAAAAGCAAATTGATAAAGGTGTTTTTCCAAATTTTTATTTTTAATCAATTAATGGTAAAATACTGTGCATAATTCAAAATAAAAAATTTAATAAAAACCCTTTACTTCTTTTTGATTTATATGTCAATAATTAATTATTGACCCACTGTTCTAAAATTTGCGAGTCACTGATCACCCAGTAGCAGAAACACCACAACACGGAGACATAGTCACGGACACAGAAAAACAGCTTGCGGACAGTTTTTGTCTGGACTAATAAAAAAATTTGTCCACAAATTTCAAACAGTCTTTTGTCTGCACTAATAACAAAAAATTGCCCGCAACTTTCGGACAGTCTTTGTCTGCAGTCATAAAAAAATTGTCTGCAATTTACAGACATTTTTCCCCTGCGACAATGCGGTACAGATATATGACGTCTTAGATGCTCTCTGGTAGGAACTCTAGAGCCGCCCCCCATAGGTGCTTTGGTAGGAACACATAAAACAGTGCTTAACAACGGCGACCTAGGAAAACTAGACCTCCCTTGATAGGCAGCGTTATGCGGGTATTCTTTTCTGCTGTTACCTGTTACTGAGATTCTACGGGAACGTACACATACCGGATCCTTCACATTCATTCCCGTTTTCTTCAGATTCTGAGCAATCTTCAGACATCATTTATTCTTCCCCTTTGTGTTCTGCACCCACAAAAAACAACTGTTATTGTATTGAAAACACGTGCTTCTTAAAATGTCGTCTCGGGATAAGGTTGTTTGTGGTGTGTGTGATTTAGAAATGGTAAAAAAAAAAAAAAAAAAAAACTTGAGTACACATTTTTAGTCACGCTACCTTGATAAAACTATTAACTGGAAATTGCCTTGGGCTAAAAATGTGGATAGCATTTAAAAAAACCCGGAACATTCCAATTGTAAGATAAAACAAATCTGTTCTGGTTCTGAAGCTGATGAGCCCCTTGAAAATCTCTTGCAAAGTAACGAAAACAATGATAGTCTGAATATTACTGAAAGCAGTATCCAAAAATCATCAGATAGCTTCTCAAAAGATTCTTTTACAAAAGACCTCCACCCAGAGTTGTTATTTCGTCCACTTTTTTGTAAAAAGTCCAGGACACTGGACGAAACTTGGACAAAACCACATGAAACTGGAAAAAATAAAATCCATTGAACTGCAGATGTTCAATGCATAAAATTAAACTTTTAAGTTTGAATTAGCAATTTCAGCAATAAATATTTTATTAAAAATTAATAATTTGATTAATATGAAAAGTGTAATTTCATTTTAATTACTATCAATAAAAAAAAATCATAAAGAAAATGCTAATTACATTACTTATATATAGTTTGCAAATGTAACAAAGTAAATCTGTTGTGTACTATTTATTACATTATCATAAAATAAATAACTGAACTTGACGCAAAACAGAAATATCACTAATTACACGACATTAAAAATGCCAATGTAAAAAATTGTTAGAAGCAGACTTCAGTTTTGGTAGTGTAAATCGTACTGTCATCAGTGCAGAAATGATGATACACTGTACATTCTGTACTCATGAAGTATGCTTTACGCTACCAAAACTACAATCTGCACTTAATAATTTTTAACATTGTGTAAATAGTGATATTACATTATCATATTTGTTACTCAGAGTACATACCTGCCAACCAGCAAGAATTCCAAGGAGTAAAACAGCGCACAAACAAAAAAATTTGCAGACCCCCCTAGTTTTTTTTTTTTTTTTTTTCGTTAAAAGTAAAAAAAAATCGATAAATTTGTTTTAAATTATCACAGATTTATAGTTCAATCATTCGTTTTAAAGGTATTGATGAGACCTTTCGAAAGATACCCATCTTGAAATGATGCCCCCACATGCACAAAATTTTTTTCCCTAGTTAATTACTACTATTATCAATGAAACCTCTCGAAAGATACCCATCTTGAAAATTTACTCCCCCCCCAGGGGGGGGGGGGGCAACCAATGCCCCCACATGCACAAAATATTTTCCTAGTTAACTACTACTATTATCAATAATTCATATTAATTTTACAATCACAAGTTTAAAATAACTCTCATTATGCACATTTATACGAAATTTTGTCCTATACTGCCATGTTAAAAGTTTGCATAAAATGCGATTACAGTGCCACCTGTTGAGCGATTGATCCCCAAATCTATTCAGCACCAGTTTACGTCAGGGTGCAACTAAATACCAAGTTTGGTTAAATTTCATTCATTGGTTCGTGAGATACAGCGTCCACAAAAAAGTGATACAGACAGACAGACATTTTCTAAAAACTATCAATTCATGTTCTGGACATCCCAAAACGTGTAAATCCATCAAAAAACAGAGGTCGAAAATTTTCGTGAATCCAATACTTTCTCATTATTACAAGAAAGTAAAAATTAGTAGAAAAATGTTGAAATAGTAGAAAAAGAGTAAAAATAGTGATCTAGGAGTAAAAGTGTAAAAAATGTCAAAAAAGAGCAAATTTTACTCCCAGGGAGTAAAACTTGGCAGCTATGAGAGTAGAAAAATAAATAAATAAATAAAAGGTTATTTAATGCTATATCTAAATCTTTAAAAACAAAAGGAATAGACAATGCTGTAGCAAGAAAAAGATTTATACATAATGTTGAGTTATCTTCTATCTTCAGTACATAATGTTGGCAGTTTGATTAAAGGGATCCCTTTAATCAAACTGCTGGTGTTTACAAAATAAATTTTTAAGACCGTAATCAAAATAAAGCTAGCTATATCGGCATGACTAAGCGAAAAATCAAAGACAGAATATCCGAATACCTTGCTGACCTAAAATACAACAAACCGTCCACAGCCTTTTCAAGAAATAATAACACTAACCCTATTAATATTGAATCAATTAACTTTCGTAAAATTTCAACTTTCAATTCACATAAATACACACTTAAAAGAGAAGCACTTGAAATCCTGACCACCCATGACGCAATAAATGACATAGAAAATAGTATAATCCCACCTGAATGGAGCAGAATTTGGAAATAAAGAAACGAAGTGAAGAATCGACGGACGAGGAAGAAAAGATAAAGGAGTGAACTGCCAGGCTCTTTGTTTGTTGTCAAGCTCTGATGATGGCTCCGGTAGGAGTTGAAATATATAGGCATATCTTTTTTAAAGGATTTTTATAAGGTATTTTTAAATGTTTTTAACTAAATAACTAAGCATTTATTAATGCATATACAGTAGAATCTCGTACAGCGCGCTCCCACAAAACACGATTTCATATAATGTGATGAAAAATCTGCGACTATAACTCATACATCGCGATAAAGAGTCTCGTACAACGCGAAAGATAAAGGAAGCACATGACGACATCTTTTCTACTTTCAACCTGTTCATGGTTACTTACTTTTTCACTGCAGATAAGAATTGCTCCGTTACTATGCCAATACCCGATGCTTTTGGTCTTATTGCAAAATGAAATTGTCTGGTCAATGACAATGTATGTCTCCTATAATGAGATTTCCTATTACGCGGAACGTACTGCATTATACGAGAGTCTACTGTAATTTAAAAAAAAAAAAAAATTATAAATTTTAAAAAGTGCAATTTTTTATTAAATTAAATATTAAATTAAATAAACTAAAACGAAGTACTTTTACACATAATTAATTAAATAAAAACCTTAAAATGTACCTCATGTTACGTTAATATTTTCATCTGGGCGCCCAGACCTTCTCAAACGTTCAACTGTGTCGGATCTCTTCATGTTGCAGTCTTTTATAGCTTCCATCAGTTGACTCCACATCCGGCAATGGCACCAAACCGGATGTGGAGTCAACTGATGGAAGCTATAAAAGACTGCAACATGAAGAGATCCGACACAGTTGAACGTTTGAGAAGGTCTGGGCGCCCAGATGAAAATATTAACGTAACATGAGGTACATTTTAAGGATTTTATTTAATTAATTATGTGCAATTTTTTTTTGTTTTTATACTTCAAACTATCCTAGCAGTGGCTGTTTTTAGTGACTTCGACTCTACACCCCTGATAGAAAATTAAATCTACAAAAAAGATCAAATTTTATATTCCTGAATACTTCAAAACAACATAATTCAGCATTAGTAAAGCAATGGATAGATTTTTTGGGATGAAGTATTTCCAAAGCTTATCATTTATCAATTTGTTAGTTAAACAAATAACAATGACATATCAGTACATATTAGATAACTAAAAAATTGTTAACTTACTTTAGGCTGCAATATTCCTTCAACACTGCTTTCAATATTGGTTTCAAAAACATGTGCTTTTGTAAGTTTTTTATCCCAATGAGCTGCAAGCCATATCCTCGCAAGAGGACCTTTCTTGGCTAGCACAAAGTGAGCGTAAAACATTGTTCAAAATCTAAAATAGAAAATTATAACACAATTACAGATTAACATTTATTTGAAATATAGAGAAAAAAATTAATTTTACTTAATTTCAGTAAGTACAATAATTAATGGCATTTCAAACAATATCTTCTTTAAATGGATAGTTCAAAAGCCAATCATTTAAGTCAAAAAAATTGAAAATGAGAGCTATTATAGAATTACTATACAAAATCAGTAGTTAAGTGATTATTGATAGTACTTGTTTGTACCTATGAAAGAACTAATTCTTTATCACTCACAACACTATTTTTTAACCTACATTCATTGACTTCTGAACCATCCAAATATCAATATAGTCAAGAATGGAATTAATTTAATGTTAAGAATTGCTTTGTGTCTTCAGATATTATCGATATTTAAGAAGATAGAGAAAACAGTATTTTTCTGTTAAATATGTGACATAAATGGCAAAATGTGTGTTAATACTTACTGGATAATAAAAGTAAAATTTTTACTTTTATTCCCATTGAATTTAAACAATTTTAAAAATCTCTTGCATTTTTGTTTCTGACAATTATTCAGCTTGCTGTTGAATCTGAGTAAAACCAATAAATGCCACATTAAAATTTTATTTCCTTTTGTTTAGTTAAGTTTGAACTTTAATTTCATAGGAATACCTCTTCATACTCTGGAATATATTGTTGATAATTATAGTGCAATACCAATAACCTAAGGTTTTCTTAAAGACTAGAAAAGCTCAGGTTTGTGAACAAACCGAAATCCAAATGTGGGAAAAATTTCAAAATCAAACTCAAAATGGACAAAACTCGGCCTGATGCTGTTTGCGTGCCAATAGATCACACATTGAATTGCAATGTTTGCAGATCTTGTTAAGGAGCACCAAGTATGACTCTTGTGCAAAGTTTTCATTCATCCTTATGTTTTCCGCCTTGCTCCTAAACATTTCAGCTGCAGCAGGCCTCATCTGATTGCGACCTTCACAATGAACATATTGTGTTCTTCTGTTTTCTAATTCTAATGACAACTCTTGTTGGATTCGAACTGCATGGCATTGGCAATCTTGATTTAACCTAGCATCCCTTAGTTCAGAAGTTTCATTTGAGCAGTGAAGAGCCACCCTGGATCTATTTTTTGAAACTTCGTTAGCTCCTGATCTCTGGTCTCCATCGTTTCTTTAAATGGACTGCTTGCTCTTCAACAGTTTCTATTTGTCACTTTAAACGTCTACGCTCACTGTTTCTGTCTAGTCTCTTTTGATCATCGTCTTTGTCGCAAGGATCCATCTGATCCAAGAGAGAATGAGAGGAAGTAAAAAAAGTGATCCACACTTTAAAAATCAATAAAGTAGCATCAATTTGCGCTTGCATAAAAATGTGGATTATTCCTACGGTAGATAATACTTAAAATTCAAAAGCTCAAGCTGAAAAACAAAATTTTACCAACATAATAGTTGCTTCTCTTTAAACATTTTATACAGATGCCACATGCATCACATAAACTCTTAATTTTTACACTCTTTCAAAGATAGCAAGTGATCATATTTTTACATAAAAATCAAAACATTAAGGGTCTGCTTCACTCAACATCGCCGGAAGCCGAAGCTAATGTTATTCTATACGAAATTTTCTTCACTAATAACTAATAGACATTTTTAAATTCTGCTTTCACATTCAAAAAATTCCCAACAGTTAAATTGACAGATCTTTTTTAAAAACGTTTTTTTTAAATTTTTAATATTTCATTTTGAAATTGCAAAATGAAACACTTCACATTTTTGAAAATTCGTATTTTACAGCTTCAAAATATTAAAAATATCAGTTTTTAAAAAAAGTCCGTCAATTGAACAGTTGGAAATTTTCTGAATGTGAAAGCAGAATTTAAAAATATGTATTAGTTAATGAGTTATAAGTAAAGAAAATTTCTAATAGAATAACACTGGCTCAGGCTTCCGACGATGGTGAGTGAAGAAGGCCGTTAAATTCATTTAACCATTTTTTTTTTTTTTACTTTTAGTTCAGCATGTAATCTTATCTTATACTCGGTGCATCCACACACAGAGTCCAAGAAATCTCTTAGCCATTTATACATATAGATTTATATGTACCTAGTACCTATAACATTTATATTTATGGTCTATATAACAAAAGAGTTGCTAACAGAAATTTACATTTTTGCAAAAATTGGCATGAACTCGTTGTTAAAAAGACTTGCAATTTTAAAACTATGAATTAAAAAAAAAAAAAAAAAATCTGAATTCAAAAGGGAAAAAAAAAACAGGGAAAAAATGTTTAATAAAATTATAATATTCAAAAAGACTTCACATTACACTAAATGTCGTTATACATGTTAGGATATCAGGTCATTGTTTTTTAATATATTTAAAAAAAAAAAAAAAAAAACCTATCCCCATTTCGATCATGTGATTTGAACATAGCAGTTTCTTATTTCAGGAAAATGTATTTATTGAAAAAATTTTTACAAAAACACATAAATATTTAGAAGCATTTATATTTCTTTAAAATAATTTCTTAAGTGTTTAGATTAAGTATTTACTTAACATAGACTGTGTTAAAATAGCGTTGTTTAGATTGTTGGACCAGAGCCTCCTTAAGTAGATGCCCAGCGAGTCGCTCGAAAACTTGGCAACAGTACAAGAAGAACATAGCCAGTAGATGGCGCTTGATACCGAGTCGTAAAGTTCTGTTTATTTCCCGCGATTCAATTGAGTTCTTCATGGTTTACGTTTTATTAATTTAACAAATGTGGGAGGTTTTTTTTTTTTTTTTTTTTTTTTTTTTTATATATATATATATACTAGCAGACCCAGCCACGCGTTGCTGTGACAAAGTTATACATTGAATTATACGGCTGTAAACTATTTAGTGCCGTCAAATTATTATTTACGAACAAAGACGAAAACGTTGTAGCCAATGTAAAAACCCACAGGGTTGAGATTTGAAACTTAGGTCAAAATTTGAAGCGATTGATAAAAATTTTTGTAGTGTTGATATTAAGCACAAATTAATTTTATTGTAGGGTCCTATAAATTTTAATGGAGAAGTGATATATATTATTTCTAATGCTACTTTGGATAAAATTGCTAAAATGACTAATATATAAATTAAATTCTATTAAAATTCTATTAAAATAAAAGTATAAAAGAAACAGACGATTTTAAAATCAATTTTTATGGAGGAGTGAAATAAAATATATATGCTATAATGGATAATTTTACTATAAAATGACCTCATCATTTTAAATATTTTAAAGAGGGCAACAGCTGTAGTTATAAAAAGGAAAACAATAAGGCTAAACCAGAAAAATAAGTAAATTTGATAAATACTTTAAAACTTTAAAATTGGAAATCTTATGAAATATTGGACATTTAAAATACATGTATCATTTTAAATAGAAAAAGATTTTGGAAAAGTTTAGTGTATTTTAACGAAGTGATGAGAAGTTTTTGAGTATGTGTATGTTAAAATTTTAATAGTAAATTCAAGTTAATAAAGATGGGAAACATTGAGGATTAAGATAAGAATAATTATAAGATTTAAAATAAAATAAAAAAAAAAACTTTTTATATACCATGCTTTTAAATTTTAATATACTAATTAAAAGGAAAATGATAAATATTCTATCATAGTTTGAAGTCAAATTTGTTTTCAAATGTCTAAATAAAATATCTGATGTAAGATACTAATATTTTGCAGCGGAATAGATTTCATTTCTGTCATCCTTGGCGAAAAAAAAAAGAATATCGCCAAATTATCTGGCGAAAATATTTAATTCCTTTCAAAAATCATGGTTATTTTAACAACTTATATTAAAAAGAGTAATGAATAATATGAAACAATATTTCGTACAATACATATTACATGTCATACATACGTACAATGAATAATACATATTACATTTCGTACAATGCATACATCTGGCATGTATATTTTCGTGTTACGCTTTTGATCGCCAAATAATAATAATAATAATAAAAAAAGCCAAGGGCGACAGAGTTTTGAAATTTAAAATTAAAATTTTGTCAATTTGACAGCAAAATAATTCAATCTAACACCCGCGATAGCTAATACATATCTATACCCAAATATAAGGATTAAAATCGGGAAATAAATTTCCTCGATTTTTAATAATTTCTTACAAAAAAACCAGTGGGCAATTAACATAGGAAATCTTTTTCTTGGCTGCACAGACGGTCAGTGAGTCACACTTCGCTTGCGTATAGAAATCATAGATATAGTATAGCATATATAGAATAGAGTGATCATTGGGGAGAAAAAAGTTATTCCTTTTCATTTAGGAAAAGACGACGTTTTTACCAATATATGGCCGTCTTTGCCCGAGTGAATACACACGGGAATACATACTAATATTTTAGCAAATAAAATTTATGAATAATTTATTTGCTAAAGGGGAATGGAAGACTCCAGGTACAGTTTCAAATTCATATTTCTTTCTTTCTTTTTTTTTTTTTTTTTTTTCAATACCACTTAATGGCTGTTTCCAAAGCTTTTATTTATTTATTTATTTTTTCGGCATCAAAAATCTTTGTACGATAACATGGGGATGAGAGATCTATATATATTACTATATCTATGATAGAACTACATTAGCACTTTATCAATGTGTATAAAATCTTTAAATTGATTATGACGTCAATTTTCGTGAGATGCATAATTTAACTTTTTATAATTTTTTAACGTTCACGTTTGATTAAATGTATTTATTTTTATGTCGAAAGAAAATGAACTCGTAATTTTTTTTTTTTTTTTTTTGGCAACAATTAAATTAATGGAACTCACAGATATTTTGGAGCAACTTTAATAAAGGTCTATAATTAACAAATAATTGCAATAAAACAATATTGTGACAATAAATTGAGATAAAAACTATCCTATCTCTCAAGTTGGACCAAACTGCACACAGTGTGCAAAATTTCATTAAAATCGGTTCCTTAGTTTAGGAGTTTACCCCGGACAAACATCATGACACGTAATTTATATATATATACAGATATATATAATATGCATGGTGTATTGCGTCGTTCCATTTTGTAAATCGGAGTCGCCGTGAAAATATAAGTTTTCACGGTTTCATATTTCGAGACAAGGTATGTAAACTGCATAAGTAATTAATGCAAAATTACCAACCCTCCGGATTTTTTAATATCAATAATATTTTTCACAAAAAACATTATTTTTATTTATTATCGTAAATTCTGTGATTAAGACGAGGATAAATTTAAAAGAAATTATGATATAAAAATTCGAAGGGTTGACACCTCTGTTAGTAAGTTAGATTTAACAAATAAAATAGTTATGCTTATTACAAAATGAAATGAAATTTTTATTTATTGATGTAGGAATACAGAAAAATAACTTGTTCTTAGTTACTTTGAAGCAGGAGTGCAGAAAATGTTCAAACCTCGGAAATTTCCCCCAAACACAGTATAAATTTCCCTCAATAATGCAAAAATCTACTTTGCTATACAAAGTCATTTGTTCTATGTAATAAATCTTTAAGAGAATAAATATACAGTGTAACATAAAAATATCGCTGTTAGTGTATAAGCACTTCAAAGTAGCAAATTGTTTTCGATTTACATTTTTATTTTCTCTTAAAAAAAATATTCAAAATTTCCCCCGAACCTCGTTCGGGCGTTCGGACATATTCTGCACCCCTGCTTTGAAGTAACTCTATATTGTAGTATTTTATAGTTTTATTCATAAATTACATTAGTAACTTATGAATAAAACTATAAAATACTCCAATATAGGAACAAGATTGATTTATATTTTTTTAATACCACTGTTTTTTAAAGACTTGTGTAAATGCGTATAAAAATTTGATTATTTCAGTTAAATCGATACAAAAGTGTTGGGAATATTGAAAAGAAAAAATAGAACATTTTTATTTCTACTTTTGTTCTTTTTAAAAATATTAAGTTTTAAGATTCATAACATTACTTTTATTAACCTTTTACCACACAAATGGAATATGGAATTAAAAATTCATGTAAAAATTAAATATCATGATAACTGATTTGAAAAATCATCAGGTATAACAGAAAGATGACTTGATTTTTTGAAATAGAAATTCTCCACATCCATACACTCACATACACACACACACACACACATATACTGGCTAATTGCCAAAAACTACTTTTTTTGGACTCATGAGACCTTAAAAATATAAATCAGGGGAAAACTCGATATCAAATTTTTGGACCGATCACAATACTTTCATTACCTACGGTAGTAGGGTAATGGAAGTAAAAATATTTCAAGGATGTTATTAATTTATCCTTAAATTTGCCAATCTTTATCAATTTTTTCAAATTGAAACCTAATACGAGTTTTAAAATACAATTGTAAATTTTCTGCATTTGTTTGTTTTTAAGTTATTCTGATAATAAATATGCATATAAATCAATCACTAAAAACAGAAAAAAAAAAAATGCTTTTTGTATTCAGAGAACCCCAAAACGTGACTTTATTCAAAAACCTGAGTTGAAAATAGAACTTCAAAAAAATACTTTGTTTACATACATTATAGGTTCGAAAAATTAATTTTCCTTCTTCAACAGTATTCGTCGACATAAAAAAAAAGTGTAGCAAAGCACTTTCGTCAATTACATTCTACAGAAAAGAACGTTTAGCTTAATTTTGAATAGCCCTGTATGTTTTCAATAAACTATGTGCACATCAGATTGTGCATTTAAATTTAATCTTATATGAAAAACACCTAACACAAAATGAAATACACTTTCAGCATTTTCCAAGTATATCCGAGATAGACAAACCGACGTGCACAGACCAACCGCTAAAAACATTATTTTCCGTTTCAGGAGACCTCAAAACATGTAAACATAACACAACTTTATAAATATTAAACAAAATACCTTATTATTCGACTTCGTGCGTTGCAGAAGAGCTCTTTTCGGACGGGGGGCCCCTTCCGTCTTCAGTGTCGTCCGCACTTCGCGGCTGGCAGTCGTAGGTTTGATGTTTTTCCTTAAGTAGGTGCCGCCATATTTCCCCCATCTCTGCCGACTCGTGGTCATTAATTGCGTCACTATGATGCGTGATCTCTATGCTTTCACGGATGTACGCGTAGGTGGAGTTGTTATAGTTTGCTATTTTTTCTACATTTTCAAAGTCAATTTCTATGTCATCCTCAAAATATTTTCTAGCTAGCGCGGTGGTACGGCGATTAAATTTAATATCGTTTTTATGTTCTTTTACCCTTGTCTTAATCTTCCTTTTGGTGACTCCTATATATTTAAATTCTTTATTTTCTTTATTTTTTACGGGAATTTTATAGATACCTGCAGTTTCGGTGGGGGGGATCGAATCTTTATCGCTTCTTATTAATTGATATATATTGGGATTGGGTTTAATGGGAATATTAACGTTAAATTTATTAGCGGTGTGTTTTATTTTGTTTGAGGTGCCTTGATTGTAGGGAATAGAAAAGGTGTATTTTGTGGAGGTTTTTTGGGCATCTGGAATATTGTTTAATTGTTTTAATCGTTTTCTGTACAAGTGGTTGACTAATGTTTTGGGGTATCCTGCATCGATTGTTAATTTATTGATAAATTTTAATTCTTTTCTTAATTCTTTTTCATCTGAGCAAATAAGAATGGCACGATTAATATAGCTGCGTATGGTATTAATTTTGTATCTGTAGGGGGTTTTGCTTTTATTACTAATGATTTCATTACTTGCGGTAGGTTTTCTGTATATTGTGGTTTTGAATTTGTTATTATCTTTAATGATTTTGACGTCTAAGTAGTTGATTTTCCCATTAGACGTCAAAATCATTAAAGATAATAACAAATTCAAAACCACAGTATACAGAAAACCTACCGCAAGTAATGAAATCATTAGTAATAAAAGCAAAACCCCCTACAGATACAAAATTAATACCATACGCAGCTATATTAATCGTGCCATTCTTATTTGCTCAGATGAAAAAGAATTAAGAAAAGAATTAAAATTTATCAATAAATTAACAATCGATGCAGGATACCCCAAAACATTAGTCAACCACTTGTACAGAAAACGATTAAAACAATTAAACAATATTCCAGATGCCCAAAAAACCTCCACAAAATGCACCTTTTCTATTCCCTACAATCAAGGCACCTCAAACAAAATAAAACACACCGCTAATAAATTTAACGTTAATATTCCCATTAAACCCAATCCCAATATATATCAATTAATAAGAAGCGATAAAGATTCGATCCCCCCCACCGAAACTGCAGGTATCTATAAAATTCCCGTAAAAAATAAAGAAAATAAAGAATTTAAATATATAGGAGTCACCAAAAGGAAGATTAAGACAAGGGTAAAAGAACATAAAAACGATATTAAATTTAATCGCCGTACCACCGCGCTAGCTAGAAAATATTTTGAGGATGACATAGAAATTGACTTTGAAAATGTAGAAAAAATAGCAAACTATAACAACTCCACCTACGCGTACATCCGTGAAAGCATAGAGATCGCGCATCATAGTGACGCAATTAATGACCACGAGTCGGCAGAGATGGGAGAAATATGGCGGCACCTACTTAAGGAAAAACATCAAACCTACGACTGCCAGCCGCGAAGTGCGGACGACACTGAAGACGGAAGGGGCCCCCCGTCCGAAAAGAGCTCTTCTGCAACGCACGAAGTCGAATAATAAGGTATTTTGTTTAATATTTATATATGTTTAAATGACTTCGTTTAAATCATAAAGTTATAACACAACTTTATTTCGAAACTGTCTATCAGTTTCGAAAGCATACACTCTCGGAACTGGTAAAGCTAATAAAATCTTGAAAAAAAAAAAAAAAAAAACTTTGTGCGAGAGAAAACTTATACTCAAGAAATCCTTAATTTTAAAAATTTAAATCTTAATGGTTATTTATTTTTTGTGACGGACTAGACAACAGATTGTTTTCTTCTCCAATTTTTATTACTGAATGTTAACTTATCTCATTAATGTGCTGGTCTATTTTTCTTATAAATAATATAAAATTCTCGATTTAAGAAAAATAATTCACACCTAATAAGGTAAAAATGTAACGTAAAGGACATGACCAAGAAAAAGAAAAAAAAGACATGATTTTAATAATTTATCATTATAAATTATTCATTCTAAACTGAAACTCATTTAAAGTTCAGAGATTTTAATTTATATAAACAAAACTTTCATCTGATATCTAAATTTTAAAAAAAAATTGAAATTTTTATTGAATAAATATATAAAAAATAATTTAATCCCGTGATAGACATGCCATGTTTTTGCTTATTTAATTTTAAATTTAGTTTTTTAATTAATAATATATTTTTAAAAAAGGTTATTTATTAGATTCAATTAGTTGAAAAGCTAAAATAGGTCTTGTCCACTTCCGAAGAAAATTAAACCCTATACTTTTTTAAATATAAATATTTGAATATTTTTTTTTGAAAATATTTACGATAAAGCACTTTCACATCATTTTTTCAAATTAAAAGAAAAAAAAAAATACAATTTTAGACTTTAAATTGAAATTAATAGCTAGATTTTTATATGAAAAATATAACTTATCTATGAAAGAGAAGAAAATTGTTGCTCTGCGTAGGTCCTTTCACCTAGCGTTAGTTTTGTTTTTTAAATGTTGCCTAATTTAACATTGGGATTCGCTGCGCGTGGAAGGCATCTACTTAAGGAGGCTCTGGTTGGACATAACAAAACACAAAATATTTCTTTCAGTAAAAATCTGGTTTGTATTAAATAAACATTTAACCTGTATTACTTTCTGATGAAGAAATTATCAAGCAATCATCACATTCCTATGCTTACTCATTATTTTCCATTAAAATCACCTGAAAATACGTTATAACTCTCTCTGGTCTACATTTCGAATTGGTTAATGTTTTGGAATTCCAAATTCACCCTTTTAGTCCAAAATAATAAAATTTTAAAATATTTATACAAATTTTTTACAATAAACTGTATCATTTCTTGTCTTTGAATAGAATTAGAATTCCAGTGAAAAAATTTCAGGTCAATGAGAATCCCTGTCGCAGAAAAGAAATTGTCACTTGCAGAAAGATTTGCCCATAAAAATGAAAGCTATTTCTAAATTTCAGTAGAAAATAGAAACGCATGTCTTGCATTTAAGAATTCTTCAACAGTCTACTAATAATATTGGTCTTTATAGTTACATGCATATATTATGTGTAAGAAAGGAAATATGCCAATATTGTCTTGCAATAAAGGTTTTCACAAACAAGACTTGTCGCAGAATGCATAAAAAATTTCTGTCATAGAGATGAGAATTAAATTAATATTTATTATTAAAGCTTAAAGCTATGGTGTGTGTCCTGCACCCACTTTTTGAGAACTGCTTAATTTACGAACTACTGTATTAATACCTACGGAAGGCATATTAATGTGTTAAAATTTATTTTTCAAAAGATATTCCTACTGAACTTCAATACATTAAAATAGTAAACTATAAAATAATGTTAAGACTTTAACCATTGCTCAAAATTATTACTAATTAAAAACTTAGTGAGTTTTTTTTTTTTCCCCAACAACAACGAGTTACTAAAATATCAAGATACAAGTAAACACAGACCAGTTGACATTTATATATATTTATATTATACTTAGTTTATTCACATATTGTTACAAATGCAATGAATGAGTAATTTTCATAAATAACAATTTTTATATTAAGAAATATATTTAGCATTGTACATTTAACAATAATATATGTTACAGTTGTAAAATATAATTGTGCATTTCCACAAGCTAGTGCACTTTTAATAAATTTTCATTTTATAATGATAGCAACATCATCAAGATGACAGATTCAAATCTTCTCAGGGGCATAGGAAAGGGAGGGGCTCAAGCTCCCCCCCCCCCCTATTGATTATTACAAAATTTCCTTTTAATGCCAAATGAAAGAATCACCAAATTAAAACCAAAATCAATGTGATATAACTGCTCATAATTGATAATACTGTATAATTAATACTAATAATTAGTGAATATTAATTAACATCTAATTATTAACTGATTTTGTTAAGATTAATTATTTTGAGTAATTTTTAAAATGGAATTTTTTGAGCCCTTCCCATGATTTTTGAATTGCTACGTCCTTGAATCTGCTTGCAAAAATTAGATCAGAAATCACACAAATAAATAAAAATGTAGACTTATTTTGAACAACTTACTCAATAAATTATCCGCTAATACATGAATATTAACTTAGAGCTGCATGAATTTTCATTCTTAATCAGACTCAAAGATTAAGAGGCATTCATGTTTACATGCAAATGTCTATTTCAAGTATTAAAGCACATATTTTTTATAAATCATTTGTTTTCCTGAAATTTATCAGTTTATTTAATAAAAAACTTGTTTAGATTTTAATATAACTTTTTTAAAATTTATGTAACTACACATTAAATTCTAACTAATAAATAAAATGACTTATATTAAATTTATAGTTCCAATTTTTACAGTTTGTTCATAATTACACATTGCTTTTTTTTTCTTTCTTTTGGCGATCATTATCGAAAAATTTTCCTCTCTCCATATGACACTAAATCACTCCAATTATTTTCAAAATATAACACGTTGAATTTTCGGAGGTAACTTTTTGAGAATCAATTTAAAACATTTTAAAATTATCTTTTTGTTTGAAGATTTTTGCGGTAATTTTTGTTTAATGTTAAAACACTTTATTTTGGGCCTTCGTAATTATAATACTAATAGAAACCAATTTTCTTTTATATATATACATACATATAAACTGAATTTCTTTATATTATACTACAAAAACCTTTCCTAGAGTAATAATGGTTATCTTTATTCAATGGTATACATATATATAAATTAATTAAAAATAAATAAACACTTATAATTTAATACAATATGTTTAATAATTGTAGATTTAAATTATTATTAAAAACCAGATATTTAAAATTAGGGGAAAAAAACTATTGAGTTGATCTCATTGAATTAAACAGGTACACGGAAATAAGTTTAAAATAACTTTTTTGAACACAATAAGTGGCTTGAAAACATTTACTCTACAGTAATAACTTCCTAATTATATACATTAATTGTAAAATAGTTATGTGATTCACTAATGTCATTTGAATGTATGGATTTAAAAAAATAAAATGCTGTAACTTAGCCGGGATGTAAAGCATTAACTTTTGGACTCATAGCGGAAATGTTTATTTTACAAATATAAACAGTCACAACGACCTAAGCCTATAAACAACATAAATACAGATAAAAATAAATAATTTATGTATTTCATTGAAATAGCTCTTTAATATTAAAAAGGAAACAAGTTTTCAGTGTAAAGTTGAAAGCAGAAAGAAATTTTACATTATCTATTTTTTACATGATCAAATAAAAATTTAGAATGATTCTAGTGTCAGGATCAGACTACAGATGTCATGAGTAGCACAGAGAGAAGCATTTTGAGAGCGTATTACGTATGAGGATAATAAGCGCAGAGTGTCAAAACAAGAAATGCAGGAGACATACCTGTAAATGCAATAATTGAATGAACTTATATCTTGAATTTAAAGTTGATAATATCCAAGCAAACACTTAAAATTATTTTCATGAACGTGAAGATATGTCTCAAAATGGCGACATGACAGGTTTCGCGCGCTAGAAGAAATTCAAAACACAGCCTTTGCGCAGTTTTAGTGCCGCAAGGTAAATAGTTCCTAAATATTTAAACTAAATTTGGGGTTATTTAATGAATTTTCGATTAGTATTTCTAAAAGAAAAAAACTGCCTTTAATAATCAAAAAGGCATATTTAACAGGTAATTTATTAAAATAAAAGCACTAATAATTCGATATTGCAACGACTGCATTTCCTACGTATGCGTCATGTGACCAGTAAAGCAGGCGAAAGCGACAGGCGTGGGATGAAGGGGGAAAAATATGATATAGGTGTGGTGTGTCTCCAAACTGAACTACGTCTACCGTACGGATTATCACGCTAAGTACAATACACTAATAATTAGGAATAGAATTTCACATTAAAAAAAACGGAAATGCATATAATAAATTGCAGTCTATGTTGTCCGAGATACCTTACGTAAATTATCAAATAATGTTCAGTAAGACACAAGATTTAACTTCGCTTAATTTGTTGTCTTACATTTTTAGCAGTATTTATTGACATTACTTAATTTTTGAATAGAATATATAAAATAAACTTTTAGAATTAAGAACGTGAGCATTGTGAACATTAAATTTATTTTACTTATTTCGGCTCCTGGTCCTGGCCAGTTTTCTAAAATGCAGCAACAGTAACTGATTATCAGAAACTGCCTTTAATATATAACAACTTTCTTTTAATCATCCCCCCCCCCCGAATTTAATTAATATTTCCTAATTATTCAGATTGCCTCTGTACTTGATAGACATCTACTTAATATTATTAGTTATCCCCTTTAGTTAAATTTCAAAATAATATAGATTGTTTTTAAATATTAATTAAAGGGGAAGAATTATTAAATAAATTATATAAAGAAATAATTGTTAAACACTAATTAAAAAGGTGGGGGGAGAATTGAATAGTGGTTGGTGGGTGGTTGTATACCATATTGTTTTCTCTTTCTTTTTTTCTTCGGCTTTATTGTACGAAACAGAATCCTCTAAAATGATTTTCCAGATTAATGCTTAAATTCCAAATAGCAACAGCAATAATAATAATAAATATACAAATAGAAAAGCTTAATAGTATTAATATACCAGATTCAATATTTGATTGTAATGAATAGCAATACGTGTCTAATGGATTAAAAAAATAAAGTTAATTCATATTTATAGCATATTTAATCAGAAAGCCGAATTAAAGTTGTGAAGCTGAAGTTTTGGGACCTTTCCAATAAAAATTCCACAGCACAGCGCCTTTTACTTTGGAGATTTTTGCAAGTACATTGATTTCCGAGCAACCCTATTACTTTTTGAACTTACAGTATTAATTATAATTTAACTCCTTAAACAAATATCATATAGTTATTTATTTATATATATATATGTGTGTGTGCACAGGGGCCGCTTTACAATTTTGGGGGCCCTAAGCTATAGATTTTTGGCGGCCCCCCTCTAATAAAAATTACGCCGGGGCTGCTTATAGATTTCATGTGACCTCAGGTAAATTTTTTCACTGAGATCCTTACCTCCCCCTCTCCTCCCTTACAAAAGAAAAAGCTACTACTATATTAAGATTCAACTTATTCTAATATTATAAATTAAATAACATTTCTTTTTTTTTTTTTTGTAAAAATTGAATTGAATCCAGCATATTTAGAAATAAGAAAATATAAGTTGAATCAAACCTTTAGTACATGACATCGCACGTATTGATGTACAATGGAACTACTGTACATCAATACGGTTATATCTGTACATGTACTCATATACCATGTACAGCTTGTACCATAAACTGTTTGGCAAAAAATTTGAGTAAAAAGTATTACAATGGAATGAAAAAGAAAATTTTTGAATGGCCAGAAGAAAAGGGAATTTGAAATCCGTTATAATTTTAATCCTTCCATAATAAATGATAATTTTACATTAAATCAGATGGTAACAAGAATTCGTTCCATTCTTTAAACAAGAACGAAAAATCTTTTGGTTCGCGTAGGTTATTAATATTTTCCAACTGTATGTACTTGTTTTTTTTTTACCCTTTAATGTGCTTTGCCTACGTTATCACACAACGGAAAACAATACAGGCAGACAAAATAACTGAATTCATAATCACTCTAAATCATTGTTGAAAAGTGTTAACCTTAACACAAAGGAAAATGCGGTTCTAGCAATTTCCAATTGTAGTTCTTAAGCTCCTATAATGTGTTTGAATAGTTTGGTGTGATCCTGTAAATCTTAATGCTAAACACACCATATTGTACAGATTTTTTTTTTTTTTTTTTTAATCATATTAATAATAAATCTAAATTTTGATACGACATTCGCAGTACAAAGTTTTTTAAATGTGATTTATAAAAATACATCTCATAGAAAGCAATTAACTGTCATTCTTTTGGGTGTTCCTTTACACAAGCTAGTAAGCCTATTTCTACCATTTTAAATAGAGAACATTAGCTACGGCCGTGCTGACAAACCGAAGTCGTCAACATTTTAAAACTTTATTGAAAAGTGTTAAAAATGCTTTCCCCTTCACTTTTGCTTGAACTCATTGCATATGTGAAATAACATTTTTGTTAATTCACTTCTCAGTGGATTGACTTGTCATATGAAATTTTGTGTCAGCTATTATTAATTGCAAACTAATAACTTTCAAACACGGTTACGAAACCTTTTCATTCATAAACGCGCGACATAATTAGGTATTATTATTTAGATATGGTGATACGAATCGATCGGTAGTGTTTAAGACCGATTGACTACGCTAAGGTTCGTGGCCTGCAGGTAGAACGCCCTCTGAGGGGGTCTTTCTAAGGGATCCTAGCGTGTATTTACACGAGTTTCGGAGAAAACCACGGAAAATTGCGAACAGCTAGAAAGATGAGCGCGACCTGGGATTGAACCGAGCACTTCCCATCTACCAGCTTTGAGTGCAGAACTGCTCGACCACTAATGGGCCTGAGATGCGAATCAAAATAGCGTTAATTTTTCTGCATGAAGGTAAAGCCTTTTGCAGAAAAGTCAACGCCTGAAACAGATTTTCTAGACACCATAGGCGAGAAAAGGTCGCCCTTATGTAATTTAAATTTACTCTTATTTATTTTTTAATCATAATTTATATATTTAAAGTATTTTAAATCTATTCTTATGAAATTTCTGAAATCTGAACTATTTTCTGACTTGTTTACGAAGTTATTTTTAGTTCCCCATCATAGTACTACAGATATGGGGAATTTAGGTAATCTTGAAAATTTTCGACCACGGTTTTTTTACTTTTTTTTACACGTTTTCAGGTGTGAGGATTCCGAGAATGACAAAATTTGTATGGGGTCCGTCTGTAGGGTGTCTGTTAGTTTGTTAGTCCGTTAGTGAGTTTGTTAGTCTGTGTGCACGATATCTCAAGAACAAATAGTCGCAAAGAAGTCAGATTAGTTTTAAAATATTACTTTTGACACTGTCAAGAACCCTATTCATTTGCAGCATTCGAATTAAAAAACTTCGTAAGTTATTGTAAATTTACGATTTCTTAACATGTGAGAATATGGCAAAATTTCACTTAAACGTCCATTAAGTAGAAAATTTTTACTGTAAAGATGTCAGGACAGTTTTAAAATATCAGTTTGGAGTTCAGAATTAACATCATTAACTATAAACATGCTACTTTGAAAATTTCGCAAGTTATTTCGAATTTACGAATTTCTTAACATGGCAGAATAGGGCAAAATTTCACATAAACGTCAATCTTGAGGAATATTTTCATCGTAAAGATGTCGAATCACTTTCGAAATATTATTTAGGATACTGGCATGAATATCATAAACGATAATTTTTCCAATTTAAAAAATTCGTAAGTTATTTAGAATTTACGATTGACTTAACATGGAAGAATAGGGTAAAATTGAGCATAAACGTCCATTTTGAGGATCATAAATATATTAGGACAACTTCAAAATAACATTTATGACACTTGTTTGAACATGATTGACTACAAATATTCTAATAGGAAAATTTCGTAAGTTATTCGTAATTGAAGATTTTATCAACATAGCTATATTGAAAATTTTTCATATAAATTGGAATTTTGAGGATTATTGCATTAGAAATAGTAGCATGAAAACTAAACGGAATTGACCCTGACAAAATAAATTAATAGATTAGAATAAGATAAATATATCGAAGTGAACGGTGGATAGCCTATTAGGCAGGGATTTCATTCTGTCACTGTGTCAAGCTCTGGTCAAATTCATTTCTCTTAACATGATTATAATATATCTCGTATTAGAAATTTATGAGAACATAAATATGATGGGGAACAGAGCAGAGTCCACCTATGCCAACTAGTTTTCACAAATGTAAAAAAACTCTCAGGATTTTTTTTATTTAGAAACTTAAAAATTTAATAGTTTTTTTTTTTTTCTATTTTCTTATTCTTAGTTCTATTATTTAGTTGATTATGGAGGAATTTGATATAAGGAGTTGGAATTTTAATCTGAATGAGCTTAAAAATTAGGCCGCCATGCGAAAATATCAAACGCGTTAGTGATGTCAAGTTAAAGGGCTTTTTTTCAGATTTAATAAAACTATCGTGAATAAATTCTGTTATTCTAATGGGTGGTGGAATGTTTAGATCTAAAACCAAATTGTTCGGATTAAAACTGCAAATCATTCAGCCCCTCCTCACCTTTTTTTTCCATCTAATTTGAAAGGATCTAACTTTTCATTCATTATCACAATACAAATCAAAGCATATATTTCTTTAAAATCAATACTTTAGTACCTTAAGCAGAGCACTTAATTTCAATTCCCAACTGCAAAAATTCATCTTGGAAATTTTTTCAAAGTTTTATTTTAATAACATGAAGAAAATTCTTCATTTATTTCCTCTATTTTAGACTTGTTCGCAAATTCCGGTGGTAGTTTATTTTAAATGAGTGAAATTTTCTTGCCCCTGAAAAGGTAAAGGTGCTTTTATGCAAAGTTAAAATCTTTAAATAAGGTTACTTTCAATTTACAAATGAATATACACATATTCCTTAAAAGAGAAAAAAAAAAATCAAAAATTTGCTTATGATTTACGCTTTTCTTCCATCCATTTCTTTTCCCCTTAAATTTTGGACAATGTTTCAATTTTTTTGGCGGCCCACCTTTTTCGGCGGCCCTAAGCGACCGCTTAGGTTCGCCTAATGGTAAAGCGGGCCCTGTGTGTGCATTTAATTGCATATAAAAAGTCAAAATAATCAAATGCCGATGGATTTCGGAATGTCTCTCCAGTGGGAAGTGTACACGAAACAGATCAAGCATATCTGATTTCATATCTATCTAAAGATTATTTTCAGTGCAGTACCTCTTTTATTCATTCTTAATTGTTTTAGCTGATTAAAAAGGAAAAAGAAACTCTAAGATTAAAATTTAAACTAAAGTTGAATAAAATATCGCACAACTATCTAAAAACACAAATTATTATTATTTTTAATAACAATTTTGTTTTTAATAATAAAATTATATATTTTTAAAAATTGTAATTAAAAAAAAAAAAAAGCATAGGTGAACTTTGCTTAGTTTCCCATCATATATATATAAATAAAGTAATTGCATATATATAATGCACTAAGCGACAAAAAAAAAAGGCCGCACTGCAGAAAAATTGACTTATACTTTTTTCATTTGTAATAACTTCAAAACTAATGGTTGAAACAAACAAAACTCATGTTTGCATAATATCAAAGAGATGAAATAATACGTATGGATACTTTTGATTTAATAATTCACTTTATTACACTCTACAAAGTAATTATTAAAAATCTACATAAAACATTCTTTTTAAACGTAATATAATAAACATATACTTTGTACTGTATTATGATTTATTATATGATATAAACAAGTTATATAAATGAGTTATATACATGAAATAAAACTATTTGTTTGTTAGATCTAAGCAATTTTTAATAAAAATATGTATTCTGCATTGAGTTATTCCACCTTTATATGGAATTACTGCTTTAAAGCTCAATGGCATAGTATTATGCAGTGTTTTAATATAAATATCAAAAATTTCTCTGTGCCAAATATCATAAACAATTTTTTCTAGTCCTTGCAGAGTTGTAGACTGCAGTTTTTTAATCCTCACTCCTTTTCCGCGCTTTTTTATAGACTAAACATTTTCGAGCGGATTGAGCAGTCTATTTCCAAGTCTGATGAAAAAGAAATTCTACGATATTTTTTGTGGGATTTAACTTAAAGTTAAAAAAGATGTGATTGCTTACAAAGTTATAGGTGCTCATGGGATAGGATAGGTCGTTTTAACAAATTTGAATCGAATAAACGCACCACATACGCCCTTTAGTATGGTGCAATATCATCTTGAAATTATATTTGCAGGAAAGTCTGAGATACCTTCAAAAGAGTCTGTCAGGCGCCGTTTTTATAATGGCCGCGTTTTATTTCGAGTTAATTGATCCCTTGAGCATAAAAATTTGCCCGACTCATTGAAAATTTATGCACCTCCGTACCATAATGTACGGAGAATGTGTCACTGTTTTATTAATGCAATTTTCAATAATTCGGTCACATTTTTATCATCTTAGTAGTTTTTTTTTTATCAGCCTGAAATAAAATAGACTTGACTCATCAGAGAAAACCAGTTCGGCCTAATAGTTAACTGATAATTTTTTTTAATTTTTGGTCAGCTGAAGTCTTTTTTTTTTTTTTTTTTTTAATTCTTTTCCTTAGTAGTGACTTTTTTTTGCAGATCTTCTGGTTTTTAACATACTTTGTTTAACTGTTCCCGCACTGTTTTTGAAGAAATTACTTTGCTATGCACTTTTTTAAAATCTTTTCTAAGTTATGAGCATGTACAAATCGATTTTTTTTTTTTAACTTTTGTTTCTTAACTTGACATTATCTCGCTTGGATGGGCAACATGGCCGCCTAAAGACACATTTTTCGTTTAAACAGCCAAAAAATTTTATATGTTCCTAAAAATCATCTCAGAAATATTTCGTTAACATTTAATTAATTTGCCATCTCACGTATTAAAATATTTTTTGACTTTCATTCTAAATTTAATACTTTTTGTGGCATCGTTAAATGCCTTATACTTGCCATTTTTGAAATACTTTCTAAAATTATAATTTTCCTGACAGTTGCACTTTTTTTTTTTCAACACTAGGCTAAATCCTAAAGTGTACGTAAAGGACGACGTAATAAAATCTGTTCAAAAATTTGCTTTTTAAATGATAAAATTGGCGGTTGCAAAAAGAAAAATATCCAAGTGCGGCTTTTTTTTTTTTTTTTTTTTTTTGTCGCTTAGTGTATATATATATATATGTGTGTGCTTTCGTAAATTTCTACCACAATTACATACACTTTGACTACAGCTGCTAATGCGCTTAAACAATTGTGTATTATTTCAATTTTTATTCCTATTATTGAATTTATGCATTTCTTAAATAATTTTAATAAATTATTAATTTTTGCATATTATATTTGGCGTTTAAATGGATGTTTGATATACCTACTCTATTCCTCTGAAAAAGATAAAAGAAAATATTGACTCCATTAGAGGTGAAAATAAAAAATTAATTTTTATCGAAATAAATCTCAATTAAAATTTATTTTATGTTGGTATCTTCATCTATCTTTTGTCTGCTGAGTGTTACAATGGTACTAATTAATTCAAATTATATATATATATATTATCACAATTTTATTTTTAACAATAAAATTGTAATTTTTTTAAATAATTGTAGAAAAAAAAAAAAAAAACTATTTAACATAGGTGGACTGTTAGAAACATAGGCTATTCATTGAACATAGACCCCATCATATTCTCGTATTTCACGTATTCGTGTTCTCATAAATTTCTACCACCGGGTATATGTTCCCTTCCGATTTCTACTTCTGCAGGGTCGCCGAAGTGGGGGGAGTCATCCCCTCCGTGAAGGATCAGAATTGTGATGGCATATCTCCGGACCGCCCCTAAGCTGTGGCGGACTGACTAAGTTGCCAACATACCCAATGGCAAGTGGGTCCTCAGGAATCAGTTAATATGGGCCCCACAACAATAATGTCGTTTCAAATTTTTTCCAGGTGACCATAAGTTCATAATGCTTTGTAAAATGCTTAATAATGCACAAAAACGGTGAAAAATCATTAAACATTCTTTCATTTCAACAGCCAGGAGGAAAAGGTTTGAACTCTAAAACGACCGATGCCTCTTGTCCCTTTGATGCCCCTTATTTGTTGTGTGCATGAAAGATAGTGAGATGTTTAAAATTGAACTCACTATTCAATCACTACATTTCACCAGTACATTTCAAATTAAACATCTTTCCTGTCTTAAATGTGCTGCTGCAGTAAAAGTAGATCTGCAGTGAAATCGGAAACAAAGGGACAATCCATTTCACTTCCATAAAAATGACCTTTGTCGATAAAATTTGACGAAATATGGTAGTTTAGAATTTTCGAAGATTGAAAGCTCTCCCTTCAATAGAAGCCGAGTTCTAGAACATTCCATTAGATTCTACAAACGAATCATTGCCAAACTCTACCCATTAAAAGATATATATAACAAATAGAGTAAATCTCGCAGTCAAATTGTGTTCATGAGCTATTCTGAATGATTGCCTCTCAGTGACTTTGTTCCAAGCGATTTAGTTTTTGAATCAGTGAAATTCTTGCTCAGCAGAATATTTAACGCTGTTTTTTTTTTCTTTTATTCTTGTGAAACAAGTGACTGTCTTCTTCAACTGTTTACAGAATATTCGCTGGAAAGTGGACTTTTGTGTTACGCGTGGCAGCTTTATTGGACTGCTTCGAGAATATTCCTTGAATTATCAGTTCTATTTAACTGCTTTGAGAATATTTGTGAAATCAATTTTGTTTAATTGTTTTGAAATTTAAATTGAATAAATCGGCTGTTCATCAACTTGAACCTATCTGTTCCTCTGCGAACTACTTTCTTCACAAATAAAAGAGGACATTTTCGTAAAACAATATGTAATTTTAATTCTTTTTCTAAAAATCAGTTAGATTTAATTTTTTCTTACAATATTCTTAATTTTAATACTTAAAATAGTAGGCTTTAGGTAATATAGTAATGAAAGAGTAATATTTTACGTATTTTTTCTCGATAAAAGCTGAAATCGATACCGGTGACAGAAATTACCGGCCCTAATGAAATCAACATATGTCCCCCCCCCCCCCTGTCTCTTAAAATTTAGATTCACTTACTGTTTTTTCTCACTTATTCTGTTTAGCCCAGGATGCTTTTATTTCAGATCAATGGGCTGTTTTCGACCTTAGTGACAGAAATTGTGGATCCCTGGAAAATGAAAGTAAGAAAAGGTTCTTTCTTGAAGGTTTAGATTTTTCTCACTTATTTTTTATCAAGGTGTTTTTGTTCCGGGCCCCTAGACAGTTGTCGTCTGTGTTGTTGTTGTTACTGGGCCACATCAGAGGTTCATTGTGTCTGACACTTGGTTTAAAATCCTAGCTGATTTCTCGTATCCGCGATTGTAATGAAATGCTCGCCCTCTGGTGGGCTAAGGTGAAATTATCACACCACTGCATATCATCATATTATGCAATCGATTTTCCATGATGTAATGGCGGAGAAAGAACAATTATTAATCCACGTGGCTATTATATTTACTAACAACTGCAGTTCAGAGAGCGCCATCTATCGATCATTACAAACGCGGATTCACGAATAAAAATAATTTTGGAAGTAATGCAGAAAGAAGCGAATTTAAGTATTAAATAGTTTTACTGGTCGAAAACACACATTTGTCATTATTTTCTAAATCAACCCAGGATCGAAAGACTCAAATTTGTTTTCTTGTATATGAATAAAACTACCGACCCCCTTCTTGCATTTATGTATAAAATATAACTTAGGAAATGTGTAGAAGGAATAGATTTAAAAATAGTTATATAAGAAAAGAAAAAAAAAATTTTTTTTTTAATACTATTAGCCAAACTGGGCAGTTACACAGAGCAGCAAATTTAAAAAACAGAGGGAAATTGCTAGTGTTAAACTTAATAGAATCAATTAAGAGTAAATATTTTTTGAAACAGAATTTATAAATAATTAAGATCTTGAGAGAAAAATAAAAGCCTGGGTTCGTTTGCTTTTATCATATGTCAACTGTTAATAAATGAAATTATCATTTATTCATGTAATAAAACTTCTGTTTTCAATATATTTGAAGAAGAAAAATATTGATTTAAAACCGAAACTCATTAAAACTAAAGCGCCCTCTGAGAAAATAAAATTATCTAATTCCACACGCACACGCAAGAAATAATCTCGTGTATCACTCACATGACTTTTTCTTACCCTGCATTCCAATGCTATAAAAATAGATTGTATATTAATTCTTAAGATAAATAGCGTAAGATAACAAAGTTTAAAGTACTTTTAAAATAATCTAAGTTAGGTTTAGTAACAGTTTTAGTTGACATGTAATTCTGAGTGAGGGAGAATACCGCTTCCCTCAACCTCCCCGTTCAATTATATTGCGTAAGATTATTAAAAAAAAAAAAAAAAAAAAAAAAAAAATCAAAACTGTTATTAATTTGCCTTTAAACTTGCCAACCTTGATCAAATTTTTAAGTCGCAACCTAATATAGACTTCAGAATACCAAATTTGAATTTCCAGCAGTTATTTGTTTTAGGTTATGCTGATGACACAGATATGCATACAGATCGACTGCTGCTAAAAATTGGACTTTCGTAATCAAGGCACTTCAATATGTTATATAATATAAAAAACCAGAGTTTTAATTCAAAAAATATTTATAGTATGTGTACGAAATATTAATTTTGCTTCCTGAGCAGTTTTCGTCGACCTAGTAAAACGTAGCAAAATAATCAATATGCACTATAAAAATATATTATGTACTTAAATTTAGTCTTATTTCAAAAGTATCTAACACAAAAGGAATTACAATTCCAGCAGTTTTCAAGTATAGCCGCAATATATCCAAATACTTTGGGTAAACCTGTAAATGAATAATGAATGATTTCCATAATCTTCACAAAACATGCTCTCATGCATACAATAAATTTTGTTCATTTTCTGTTTTGTTTAAGTCAGCCTATAGATGTTACACTGTATTTACCAGAAATTTTCTATAGGCGTAATGTATTTGAACTCTCTTGAATGTCCCTGTACGCGAACCATTTACTTCATGTCAACAAAAAGTTTAGTGTAACATCCCTATATCAAGAGTCGTACTCTCCGCCCTTTTTTCAGGACACTTTCAGAGGTAAGAAAATTTCCGCCCTTTTTGCCACCACTAAATTCATGCAAAAATATTTGTGATATATTTATAGTAATGTGTCATGATTGTACAAGATAAAGGTTATTGAAAAAAATAGTGGTAGCAATAAATTTGAAAATTTCTCATTTTTGAAAGTGTACTGAAAAAAGGACGGATAGTACGAGTGTGTGGTACATGATACACATTTAGAATACCAAGTTTGGACTTTCTCCTATTATTTGTTTTTAAGATATGCTGATAATAGATAGACATATAGACCAGCCGCTAAAAACAGGATATTTGGATTCAGGGATTCTCAAAACGTGTAAGTATAACAAAAACTCAATTTCGAAAATTCGACCCCAAAACAATAATTTCTCTGTAATATAAATAGGTAAGAGAAAGTTTAAAAAAAAAAAAAATCTGGTGTGAAACAACCACACGACTTCCATTACCCACTCGTACACGTATTATATGCATTTTTTGATATTTTCCAGTGAGAGAAAATTCATACATGTGTAAAGACATATGAAACAGAGTTTACATAGCGAGTTAAAAAATAAGAAAAACAGGATGACTATTAATTTTCCGTGATAACCAAGTAAAGCATGAGAAGGATATCTAAAATGGGTTTATGTAACTATTTTCAAGAAAGTCGTTAGAGCCGTTTTTGAGATACCGACTTTTACCAAAGCTTGGCATAATTAATTATTGACCGTAAAAGAACAATTACATGAAAAAGGATATTTAAAAGAGGGTTAATATGGCAAGTTTGAAAAAAATCCGTACAACCGTTTTTAAAGGAACGCCCTTGGGAGACCTGAAATTGAGCTATTTATACAGGACGCCTATCAATTTTCCTGAACTAACCAACTATATCATTCGAAAGGACATCTAATAGAGTGTTTATATAGCAAGTTTGAAGAAAATCGTTAAAGCCGTTTTTGAGATACGGACTTACGGTCCCACTTCCGGTTTCCGATGTCCCACTTCCGGTTAAACTCAATTATTGACAGGAAAACAATAATTACATACAAAAGCATATTTAAAAGTGAGTTAAAATGGCGAGTTTGAAAAAAATCCGTACAACCGTTTTTAAAGGAACTCTTTTGCGAGGCCTGAAATTGAGCTAGTTATACAGGACGCCTATCAATTTTCCTGAACTAACCAACTATATCATTCGAAAGGACATCTAATAGAGTGTTTATATAGCAAGTTTGAAGAAAATCGTTAGAGCCGTTTTTGAGATACGGACTTACGGTCCCACTTCCGGTTTCCGATGTCCCACTTCCGGTTTTTCAATTTTCACCAAAATTTGGAAATTTCATCTGTAGACCAGACGTATTTCAATTCTAAAGTTTCGTAGCTCTATCTTTATTAGTTTCTGAGCTATAATAGCCAGAAGATTCTCCACATACATACACACACACACACACACACACACACACACACACACACACACACACACATACATACACACTGACCAATTGCCAAAAACCACTTTTTTGGACTCAGGGGACCTTAAAACGTGTAAATCAGGTGAAAACCCGATATCGAATTTTCAGACCGAATACAATACTTCCATTACCTACGGTAGTAGGGTAATGGAAGTAAAAAGGAAGAAGAAAACTTCTGTTTGATTTCCTATTGCTGCGGTCACCGGAATACTGTACTGTAAATGGGCCCTCCCAATTTTGTTGGGCCCCCTTTGTCTCCTGGCAACCAATATTTTTTGACTCAGTCCGCCACTGCCCCTAAGGGTGTGTCCCAGAGAGTCGTCTATCTATAGCGTAGCACAAGTTCAACGTAAAACTCACTCACTACCAGGGTATACTATATTCAAATTGAAAGAAATAAATTTGCTGGACATGTTGACAGACTTTGAAATGCCCTTGCTAATAGACTATCCACCTTTTCGTTCGATATATTTATCTTATCCTAATTTGTTAATAATTTTATTAGGGTCAGTTTCGTATTTTTGATTTCATGCTATTTCATACAATTTTCAATGCAATGATCTCCATAATAGTTTATGTGAAATATTGCTCTATTCTGCTTTGTTAAAAAAGCTTAAATTTTGAATAGCGGACGAAATTTTCAAATTAGAATATTTGTAGCCAATAACGTTCAAACCAGTATCATAAATGATATTTTAAAAATTTTACGATTCATCCTTCAAAATGGACGTTTAAAAGAAATTTTATCCTATTCTGGCATGTTAAGAAAAGAGTAAATTTCGATTAACTTACGAATTTTTTAAATCAAGAAATTCATAGTCAATGATGTTCATGTCAGCCTCATCGCTGATATTTTAAAGCTGCTCTGACATCTTTACAGTAAGTATTCTTCTTCTTTTCATATCTGAATTAAAATATTGTTGGTCAAATTATTTAAATAATTTTATTTTAGTTGATTAGTAATCTATTTAGGCTTTTGTGGGTATTATGACAATTTAACCTATGTTTACTTTGCATTATACTTCTTTTTATTTATATAATATATATCCAATCGTCTTAAGCCGTGGTGGCCTCTGCTCCTTCTTCTTCTTATAGTTATTATTATTTTCTGTTATACTTTATTCATACTTGCTATATATGATCTTATCCATCAATATATATATAAATTCATAGGCATGTTTAAATGCCGTCTTGGAAAGAGAGAAACGAGACTTTCTAACATAGTAACAAAGAAATAGATTGAAAAATTACTTACCTATACAGGACTTTTTTAAAAACTGTTAAAAAGAATAAATATTATATTGTTTGATTCTATTAATGAATTAATCATTTTTTTTTTTTTTTGTCTGATATTATCTACATAGAAAGTGTGTCAATTTTAAAATGAGGAATAATCAGGAATGTTTCTGGCATCGGAGCGACCTAGTTCGGAACAGTGGTTTAAACCGAAAAAAACAACGATTAGAAGAAACTATTTACAATTAGCGCGGTGTTTTTAATTGATAACTTCGTTGGTTAAGCTGATAGAAATTCCAGACCAAAAGAAACATGTCTCTTGGATTATTCTGAAAACATTGGCATCGTGACATCTCTTGCTATACTGGAACGGGAAACTTTTACAAGGAGATAGAGCCGCAAACACACAAAATGAACAGCGGCGGCGGTAGCTTTCTTTACAGTACATAGAGTGATTTGGTATATGTAATTGTATTTTTATTTTTAAAAATTAATTGCAATTATTACGCACACACGCATATATTATATTATATATAAATTGTTTTTGTTTCTTACTGGTTCTTAATCTGTATCGCAACATTTTTGTGTAAGTCTTATCTCAATGTTACAATCAGTTCTATTTTTGTTGTGTTGGTATTGTTTTGTAGCTATTAATTGCTAAATATTAAGATGGTGCAAAACATTAAATGGACAAAAATATTTAAAAATGTTTTAGCCACTAAGAATTAAAGAATTTTTTAGTAGCGGACCACTGATGATACATACGGACATTGAGTATATGGGCAATTCCACGAAAAATGTAACGTCAGTCACATACAGAGACATTTCTGCTTCCACCAATATCACTATCCTCTGTGGGACTAGTGACATTTTTAAATAAATTCTATCGCTCTAAATGAACTAAAAATGGATTATCCAAGAATTATTATAAATTTAAATTCTCAGAAACTGAACCGGATATTTTGAATAGAGTAAAAATAATTATAAGATAAAAAAAAAAAAAAAAAAAAAAAAAATGATATACCATGTTTTTAAATAGCTTAAACTTCTCTTTAAAACGCATTAAAAAGCTCCAATAGGCAGGTAATGGATTTGGCGCCAAATTTGACAACTTTTTGCCCTTGGCGACATTTTTGGCGAGAAAATTCTTATTACCGATATTCCAAAGATGGACGTTCTAATGTGATTGGTTAAAGAGTTACCGGAAATTTGAATTAAAAAAAAAAAAAGTTGGTTTTAAAAATAAAATATTAATTCTTTCCGAACAACATATATTTGCATCAAGAACACATTAGCACTTTATCATTGATGATAACGACGTCATTTTTTGCGAAATGCATAATTTAACTTTTAACAATTTTTTAACGCTCACGTTTAATTAAATGTATTTATTTTTAGGTCGAAAGAAAATGAACTCATAATTTTTTTTTGGCAACAATTAAATCTATATATATAAAAGAACACTTCCTGAGTGAGTTCGTGAGTGAGGGGGTGATCTATCAACGCCCAGACCAAACCCCTGGACCTAGAAGCATGAAATTTTGTGACAATGTTCTTTCTATGACGTAGGCATCCACTAAGAAGCGATTTTACAAAATTCGCCACCCAAGGGTGGGAGGGGGGGCAAAACGTGATTTCACAAAATCCTTCATATCTCAAACAAAAAAACAGATATCCGTAAAATTTTTGCTTTAAAATATAGCTAATACAAATGTCAAAAAACCAATTTCTGGAATTTTCAAAATTCGGTCCCCAAGGGGGGCGGGGGGGCAAAACGTGATTTCACATGCGTAAAAACGTGATTTCGCATAATCCTATATATCTCAAACAAAAAAATAGATATGCGTGAAGTTTTTGCTCTAAAATATAGCTAATGCAAATATCTAAAAACCAATTTCTGGAATTTTAGAAATTCAGTCCCCAGGTGGGGCAGCAGGGAAGGGGGAGGGGGGGGCAATAAATAAAAAGAGAGTTAGATCGTTCAAAATTGGTATATAGAGGTTTTCGATACCTACAAATCGATTTCGGATATTTTCGAATTTGTAAAATTATTAGAAGGGGCGGGAAGGGGGGGCGGCAAGGGGGGGGGGCTATGGGGCAAAAACAAATAGAAATACAGTTAGGCCGTTCAAAATTGGTACAGTTGGGTTTTAGATGCCTGCAAGTCGAATGGGGATATTTTCGAAAGTGTAAAGCTATTAGGAGGGCAGGGAAAGGGGGAGGGGAGAGGGGGGGCAAAAAAATAAAAATAGAGTTAGATCGTTCAAAATTGGTATATAGATGTTTTCGATACTTACAAATCGATTGCGGATATTTTCGAATTTTTAAAATTATTAGGTGGGGCGGGAAAGGGGGGGCGGGAAGGGGGGGGCTATGGTCAAAAACAAATAGAAATACAGTTAGGCCGTTCAAAATCGGTACAGATAGATTTTAGAGGCCTGCAAGTCGAATGGGGATTTTTTCGAAAGTGTAAAGTTATTAGGAGGGCCGGGAAGGGGGGGCAGAGGGGCAAAAGAAAAGAAAATAGAGTTAGATCATTCAAAATTGGTACATAGAGGTTTCCAATACCTACAAATCGATTGCGGATATTTTATAATTTTTAAAATTATTGGGAGGGCGGGAAGGGGGGGGGAGTAGAGCGGTAAAAAAATAAAAATAGAGATATATCGTTCAAAACTGGTGCATAGAGGTTTTTGATACTTACAAATCGATTGCGGATATTTTCAAATTTGTAAAATTATTAGGATAGACAGGAGGGGGGGGGGGCGAAGTGGGAAAATAATAGAAATAAGAGTTAGAGCATTTTGGGAATTTTTTCCGAAGGCAGTGACAGTGAGAACCCGGTGCGACATTTTTCCTACTCAGATTTTGTTTCTCTTTCTTTTTCATGTGATAAAAATTAATGCAATTTTGAGAATTCATTATAGTGATTCATTTAAAAATAGGGACCAGCGAAGCGGGCGTTGCCTGCTAGTTATCTATATATATAAAAGAGTAAACTCACTGATTCACTGACTCAACACGGTTGTGGCGATCCTATGGGAGATAGAGTCATAATTTTCGGTGAGCAGGTTGATTTTAGGACCCTGACGCTCACTAAGACGGGATTTTGCGAAATACCCCCCCCCGTTCCCCCCGGGGGGGGCAGAAGGCAAAAATCACCTTTAGAAGCATATCTCGGCTCCAAATTGCTTCACGGTGAAGAAATTGCAGATGGGAAGACTAGACTTGAATACAAAAAAAATCATTTTCTGCGATTTTGGAATTTTGGATTTTTAAGGGGGGTAGGGGGTAAAAATGGGATTTTCGGGGGCGCATAAGGCAAAAACACATTTATAAGTGCATTTCGGCACCAAATTACTTCACAGGGAAGAAATTGCAGATGGGGAGACTAGGCTTGAATACGAAAAAATCATTTCTGCGATTTTGGAATTTTTGATTTTTAAGGGGGGAAGGGGGTGAAAATGATTTTCGGAGTTGCTGAAGACAAAAACACCTTTATAAGCATATCTCGGCTCCAAATTGCTTCACGGTGAAGAAATTGCAGATGGGAAGACTAGACTTGAATACAAAAAAAATCATTTTCTGCGATTTTGGAATTTTGGATTTTTAAGGGGGGTAGGGGGTAAAAATGGGATTTTCGGGGGCGCATAAGGCAAAAACACATTTATAAGTGCATTTCGGCACCAAATTACTTCACAGGGAAGAAATTGCAGATGGGGAGACTAGGCTTGAATACGAAAAAATCATTTCTGCGATTTTGGAATTTTTGATTTTTAAGGGGGGAAGGGGGTGAAAATGATTTTCGGAGTTGCTGAAGACAAAAACACCTTTATAAGCATAACTCGGCTCCAAATTGCTTCACGAGGAAGATATTGCAGATGGGGAGACTAGACTTGAATACAAAAAAATCATTTTCTGCGATTTTGGATTTTTGGATTTTTAAGGGGGAAAAGGGGTGAAAATGATTTTGGAGGCGCAGGAGGCAAAAACACCTTTATAAGCATAACTCGGCTCCAAATTGCTTCACGAGGAAGATATTGCAGATGGGGAGACTAGACTTGAAAACAAAAAAATCATTTTCTGCGATTTTGGAATTTTGGATTTTTAAGGGGGGAAGGGGGTATAAATGATTTTCGGAGGCAAATTTAGAAAAATACGGATTTTCGAGTAAAAATAATAGCTCAAAGATGCAAAAAAAAAAAAAAAAAAACGCCAAGCGTCTTCTTGAAAATATTTCCAAAAATTCATTTTTTGATTTTTTCCAATTTTTTTTCGGGGGGGAGGGGGGGGCAAAAAAATAAAAATAGTGTCAGATCGTTCAAAATTGGTACATAGAGGTTTTCGATACTTACAAATCGATTGCGGATATTTTCGAATTTGTAAAATTATTAGAAGGGGTGGGAGGGGGGAGGCAGTATGGGGGGGGCTATGGGCAAAAACAAATAGAAATACAGTTAGGCCGTTCAAAATTGGTACAGATAGGTTTTAAAGGCCTGCAAGTCGAATGGGGATATTATCCAAAGTGTAAAGTTATTAGGAGGGGCGAGAAGGGGGGAGGGGGGGGGCAAAAAAATGAAAATAGTTTGATCGTTCAAAATTGGTATATGGAGGTTTTTGATACTTACAAATCGATTGCGGATATTTTCGAATTTGTAAAATTATTAGGAGGGGCGGGAAGGGGGGGGGTGGGCAAAAACAAATAGAAATACAGTTAGGCCGTTCAAAATTGGTACAGATAGGTTTTAGAGGCCAGCAAGTCGAATGGGGATATTTTCGAAAGTGTAAAGTTATTAGGAGGGCCGGGAAGGGGGGGGCGGGCAAAAGAAATAGAATAGAGTTAGAGCATTCAAAATTGGTATATAGAGGTTTTCGATACCTACAAATCGATTGCGGATATTTTCGAATTTTTAAAATTATTAGGATAGACGGGAGGGGTGGGGCGAAGGGGGAAAATAATAGAAATAAGAGTTACAGCATTTTGGGAATTTTTTCCGAAGGCAGTGAGAACCCGGTGCGACATTTTTCCTAATAAGATTTTTTTTCTGTTTTTTTTCACGTGATAAAAATTAATGCAATTTTGAGAATTCAGTAATTATAGCGATTCATTTAAAAATAGGGACCAGCGAAGCGGGCGTTGCCTGCTAGTAGTTAATATTTTAATGGTTATTTTTATTGCTATTAGGAGCTTATATCATTTTCACATTTTAATTAACTAAAAGAAAACTATTCGAAAATTCGAAAATCTGACTTCGAAGTATTGTGTTGTCACCGGGTTCTGAGCTACTGTGAAAGTTTCAAATGTCTAGCTAGTCGGGAAGTTAGTTAAAAATCGATTGCAAGATTTGTCCCTGGCGAACACACAAGAATCGAAGTTAATAAAAACATGGTAATAAAAACAAAACAAGTTAAAGATTATACAAAAAAGGTGAAAATTCAACCGACCAGTCTTCTCTTGAGCGCTCATATTTGTCAAATTGTAAGATATTTTTTTAATCACCATTTCTTTAATTTAATTTTTTATTTTTTCTTCTTCTTCTTCTTCTTCTTTTTTTTTTTTTTTTTTTTTTTTAAACTAGGGGGCTCTGCCCCCTGCTCGCTCCGCTCACCAACCCCCAAGGAAGGCTTTCCCTCACCCCGACTTGCTTCTCTCATTAACCCCTGCTGGATTCTACCCGACTATTCTCAACTTTGCCTTTCATTGAATTGGAATATTATTAATACATAATACAAGAGAAAAGTTTAACAATATTATAGAAATCCACCATATTTGGTATCACATTGAAATACACAATAATTAGTATTATATCGTTTCTAGTATGTGAAAAATCTGTCTTAACGTTCGACATTTTAATAACAATTTGCCATTATTTTGAGAGAAAACATATGTTAGACAGCTAGACACACAAAATAAACAACGATAGCACTAATCTGTTTAGAACAGAGAGAAATTCTTAACATCTAAATGATTCAGCGTTACAGCTTTAGTATACGATCCACTTGTTAAATTTTTGTCACTGTTTGACGATGAATTTTTCGGGTATTATTGCTTGATTAAAGAAATTATGAACTTATTTTTTCTAATGCCAATATTTTTTATTATTGAATTTTTTTTAGTTAATTTAGGGCAATATGTAATACTCTGCATTTATTTCCAATGTACAGCAAGGTTTAAAATGGTGCTTACAACACTAAAGATGCAACTTTTTAAAGTGCATTTTTCCTAGAATATGATTTAGTCGGATCCATTGAAAATAAATTTCTTATGTGATTATTGCAATTATTTTAAACAATTCATTAGTAGTAGTACGACAGGACAATTTTTTTCAGATAGCGATTTTGCATTGTCGCCATGAATTTGCCAAGATGCCCGTCAATATCTGATTTTACGAATTCTTAAACTATATTAAATACTAAGTTAAATCGGGGGAAAAAAAATCACATTTTTCGAAACCTATTGATAAGTGAAAAATTCATCCTTGATTATATTCTAATAACGAATTGCCGGTTTGGAGTATTCGAGATAAACCATCACCATTCATAAATTAGATGGCTTTTGAATATTTGTTGACAATTTGAATAAATATTCATGATGGCTCCTGAATACTTGTTGGCGATATTTTCTGAATAATTATTATTGTTGGCGATATCTACTGGCATATATTGATCATGACATCTTAATAGTTGTTGGCGATATCTCCCGAACTTGTGTTAATGATGGCTTCTGAATATTTGTTGGCTACATCTTCTGGATATGTACTGATTACACCTTGATTTTTTTACATATATATTACATAATATTGAATTTAGAAAATAAAAAATGCGTGTGGAGAATGAAATATAATGATATTGGATAATTTAATTTATAGAGACATCAATGGTACAGGAAAAACTACTTTTGCCATTTTCTTTCTAATAATACGGATAATATTTTACCTGGAGATATTTTGTACATTTAGACCAAATAAAAAATTTTCTTATTTTTTTCTCACTTGAATTAAGTTAAAAAAATATTTAAAAAAAAAAATTGAAAAAAAAAATATTGTGCTAAAGCAATGTTACAGTTTAACCTCTTGGCGAAATTTTAAATTTGGCACCGAAGTAGCTTAGACTTTTCTCGCAAAAATCTTGACATGCATAACTGAGATAGATAATTTAAGTCATCGTCAAAATAAATGAAAAATTTAAAATCTGCCAGTGAGGTCCTGTATTATGTGTAACTAAAATATTTTAGCAATGCAGTTACTTCATTCCATTACATGGAAAAATAGAAAAAAAAAAGTCCTGTTGTATTAAATTAAATTCTGTTTTCTGCGAAGTTTTACATCAATGCTTAAAAAACAAAAATAGGTTTCGAATTTTATTATTATTATTATTATTATTATCATTGCTCTATTTTATAATTTTTTTCAGTACTTACATATTAACGCCAGAGCAGCAGAAGTTTCGCTAATGCGCCAATAAAGAGCAATCTTGTTGTTCGCACACAAGAGACATAGGGGGACAGTGAGACATCTTTTGGAATCTTATTTATCAGAGTTCATATGGTGACAGCATCAGGTGAAAGATAATAGAGACAGTTCTGAATCTATGTTAAACTCTATATCGGCCCATTTTCCACCGAATCAGATTGACTACTTTGTTTTAAATAAAGTGTTTTGAATTTTGAAAGTGTTTTGATTTTAAATAAAGTGTTTTATTTTATGATTTTGTCGCAAAAGTTTTAGGTGTAGATTGACGGCACTTAATCTGTAGCCGCAGTGGCGTTAATACGTAAGTATCGTTGGAACAACTTCAGTATAACGCTATCGAATTCAAACTTTAAGAATACCTATATTCGATATTTATATACTAAATTTTAAATAAATTAGTATTCAACAAAATTGATTCTACAAATCTTCATCTAATCAAAAATTTCGTATTAAAAAACAAATAGAATCATTTATGTTTCTTTTCAATAATAAAAGGTAAGAAAAACTTACCTTACTTCATCTATCTTGTTCGAGGGATGAAATATTAGTTCTTAATTCAATAATAAGTGGAAACTTTCACTCATTGAACAGTCATTTTCTTTAAATAAACGCATTTTATCTGGTAAATACACAATCACAAATTATTAAAGACATAATACTGATAAAATTACATAAATACTTAACGCGCGCTAACAATACACAATATTTACATTTAGAAACTTAGAACATTCTTCTTCTTGCTATCGAACGCACAATTCCTCTCGTGCGCGCAGGCGCAGACGATCGGATTACAAAAAGTTGAAGTGGAAGTAGCGATTTTCGCAACACACTCCCACCTTTGAGTTTCGAGGATTTTTAGAGAAACTCAAACTTCACTTTTGGCTTTAACAAACGTCCATATTTCGATCGTTTTTCAAGTGGAACAGCCTCTATAGGAATGTCCTTTACAGAACTTTTGTCAACTGGCTCAGTAGGTTCAGTCACTGGAACAGACTCAGTTGGAGGAGTCACTGGAACAGATTCAGTTGGAACAGTCACTGGAACAAAGTTATTTTCAGGAGGTTGGATATTCGACTTAGATATTCGTGATGAAAAAAGTAAATCTGCACAACTTTTAGGAGTTACTTCTAGAGGAATTAATCTAAGCACTGGACGGAAAAATTCACCACCTTTCATTTTCACTTTTACTAGTCGAACATGGCCATCTTTAGATGGACAGAGTTCAATAACTTTACCGAGAGGCTGTTAGGTTACATTTATTTTTCCATTACCAATGCCTCTTGTATTTACCCTCCTTCACTGTATAATAGATCATTCCAATAACGACTGGCGCGCCACCACTTGGACTATTCGTACGGCGCATCTTTTACCTGTACCTTGTTTTTGAATATTTGTTTCTCTATATGTAACTATGTGATGTGAGTGTTCGTCTAATTAAAAGTGTTTCGTGTTAATATGGACTCATTAATATGCATTATAATTTGCGTGCTCTGCCTTCTAAGCCCAATAGGTTATGGGCCCAGAGCAAATTAATTTTTATTTACGATAAATAGACTTTTATCTGTTAAATAGACGACCACGTTTGAAAATGGCGTCTTATGGAACACTTCGTATTGAAACGCTAAACAAAGACAATTACGAAACATGGAAGATACAAATGAAGGCACTCTTGATAAAAAATGAATCTTGGATTTATGTATCTGGCTCTAAACCAAAGCCAGAGCTCGTGGCTGGTGATGCGAAATCACAAGAAACGTTCGATAAATGGACTGATATGGATGAAAAGGCCAAAGCCGACATAATTTTGTGTATATCGCCTTCTGAACTGAAACAAATAAAAAACTGTGAAACATCCCTGGATATATGGAAAAAATTAGAGGAAATATATCAATCTAAAGGCCCCGCTAGAAAAGTGTCACTGTTAAAATCGCTTATTCAACATAAAATGGCAGATTCATCTTCTGTGAGCATTCGAGATCATCTTCGAAAGTTTTTTGACATAGTTGATAAACTATCTGAAATGGACATTAAAATAGATGATGACTTGTTAACTGTGATGTTGTTATACAGCCTACCATCCAGTTACGAAAATTTCAGGTGCGCGATAGAATCCAGGGATGAGCTACCGAAACCAGAAGTACTACGAATAAAAATAGTAGAAGAAAACGACGCCAGACGCCATGATGACAGACCGAACGATGGAGCATTCATGACTGGGAATTTCCGAAAGAAACCTGCTCCGTGGAATAAAAATAAAAAGAATCCTAAGATTACTGAACAGTATACTCAGAACGAAAGAGATAATTCAAAAATTACCTGCTGGAAATGTAAACGTGTCGGTCACCGTGCAAATCAGTGTGAAAAAGATAAATCATTTAAATATCGACAAAACAGTTTAGGACTACTGGCCAGCACAAATTCAACGAATACGAACATATTATTCAAAGAACAATCCGAGAATCTTTATTGTGTTGACAGCGGCTGTACTCGACACATGGGGAAGGATGACTCCAATTTTCACGATTTAAAGGATACGGATATAAAATCTGTAAATTTAGCGAATAATGAAACAACTGATGTGTTCGGTGTTGGTAAAATATTAATTAAAACAAAAGTCAATTCAAAACTTCAAAATGTAGAGATCAACGACGCTCTATTGGTTCCAGGTTTGAAAACGAACTTATTGTCCGTGTCACAAATGTGCGACAAAGGTTTCACTGTAACTTTGAAAGACAAATGTGCTGTTATAAATAACAGACAAAAAAATGTGACTCTAATTGCGGACAGAAAAAATGAACTTTATTATCTGCGGGATAAAAATGCAAATATAAATAATGCAGTTAATTTTTCGAGTGAATCAATCGATAGTTCTAAAAATATTTTCGCCGATGTGGAAAGATGGCATTGTAGAATGGGTCATCTAAATGTAAAAGATTTGATTGACTCTAATTTAAAGGGTCATATTAGGGGGTTAAATATTAAAAAGGTATCCGACTTCAATTGTGAAGTTTGCGCGTTAAATAAAATGACCCGTGCTCCTTTTCCTAAGCACTCAGATCGTGTTACAAAAATGTTAGAAATAGTGCATTCGGATCTTTGTGGGCCTATTAGGGTTCCCTCAATAGGTAAGTCCCTTTATTTTATTACTTTTATTGATGATTATTCTCGTTATTGTGCAGTAAAATTCTTAAAAACTAAAGATGAAGCATTAAATGCTTTTAAAGAAATCAAACTTCTTTGGGAAAATGAAAAATCTATAAAAATAAAAAAATTCATGAGTGATAATGGGGGCGAATTTATTGGGACTGAATTTGAAAATTTCTTAAAAGAAAATGGTATTCAGCATAGATTAACAACCCCTTATTGTCCGGAACAATCAGGTGTTTGTGAAAGGAAAAATAGAACTCTCGTTGAAATGGCCCGTTGTCTATTATCACAATCAAAATTACCCTTAAATTTATGGGCAGAAGCTATTAATACTTCTAATTATATAAGAAATAGATGCCCAACAAAAGCTTTAAATGGAAAAACCCCATATGAATTATGGAATAATATAACACCTAACGTTAGCTATTTTAAATCTTTTGGCTGCACTTCTTATTTTTTCGATAACCACCCTAAACACAAATTTTCCCCAAGGTCTAAAAAAGGGATATTTGTGGGTTATTCAGAAAATTCTAAAGCATTTCGTATTTATCTTCCTGAATCAAAAACAATAATTTTATCCCGTAGCGTAAAATTTTTTGAAGAGAAATCTAATGATGTTTCAAAAATAGGTCAATTGTATCCATATGTTTTTGAAAGAGAAATACAATTAAGCGAATCGCAAAATGACTCACACATGCAGCCGGCAGAAGAGAAAATTTCTCCTCCTGAAATAAAAAATGAAAAAGATGAGCTGTCACGTGACTCAGATTCGGCGCTCGAAGAGAAAAACATATTGTCATTGCGTAATCGCGAAATAATTAGGGAGCCGGAATCATTTGCGAATGCTGTTTATAGTTTTAATTCGGAAATAGAAATAAATAATGCCTTGAAAAGTCCGGAAGCTTCGAATTGGTATAAATCAATGACTGACGAAATAAAAGTGATATTAAAAAATGATACATTCGAAGTAGTAGATAGGCCCCAGAAAAAATGCATAAAAGGTAGATTTGTCCTTACAAATAAATATGATCAAAATGGATCTCTTTTGAAATATAAAGCGAGATTAGTAGCTCGCGGATTTAGTCAAAAATTTGGTATAGATTTTCGTGAAACTTTTTCTCCGGTAGCAAAAATGGGATCTATTAGAATCTTAGCAGGTTATGCTGTTAAATTAGGAATAAAAATTCATCAATTTGACATAACGTCAGCATATTTGAATGGAAAATTAGATGAGGAAATTTTTATGGAAGTTCCCGATTACTTTAAAGAAATACTTCAAATAATTATAAATGAAAATTGCGATAGGGACATATCTGATAAAGCAGCCGAGATTCTTAAATATCTAAATGTAGGGAATAAAGTTCTTTTGTTAAAAAGATCGCTCTATGGCCTTAAGCAGGCCGGGAGGTGTTGGAACACTAAATTAAATAAAATTTTGAATGATTTCGGAGCAAAACAAACAAATGCAGATCCATGTTTATATTATATTAAAAGTGATAAAGGGTTGACACTTATAATGATTTACGTTGATGACATATTGTTTATGTCACAGGACCCTGATATGTTAGAAAACTTCAAAATTCATCTTAATGAAAAACTAGATGTTAAATATTCAGGCATAGTTAAATATTGTCTAGGGATAAATTTTCAGTTAGAAAATGGCCTTATAACAATGAGTCAACATAGTTATATTAGAGAGCTCTTAGAGCGTTTTGGCATGACAGAAGCCAAGCCCGTAGCTTGTCCTATGGATACAAGCATTCGATTAAAAAAGGCCGAAAAATGTTGTGAAAACGAATATCCCTACCGTGAATTAGTTGGAAGTTTGATGTATCTTGCAACTTCCACCAGGCCGGTCATTGCAAATTCCGTCAGTCAATTAAGTCAATTTCTAACTTGTTTTGATAAAGCTCATTGGACTGCCGCTAAACGAGTTTTACGATACTTAAAGAAAACAATAAATTTTGGACTTGTATTTAGGAAAAGTAATGAACCTTTGTTCGGTTACACTGACGCGGATTGGGGAAATTGCCTCGATGACCGTAGGTCATATACAGGTTACTGTTTCATTTTTTGCGGGAGTGCAATTACATGGGAAAGCCGTAAACAGTGTACCGTAGCTCTCTCATCAACGGAAGCCGAATATATGGCTTTATCCGATGCCACTAAGGAAGGGATATATTTATGTAAATTACTAAATGAGTTATCTGAAGGCAAAATTGAAAAAGTGAGTATATTTACAGATAACTTAGGATCTATTAAATTAGCTGAAAATCCGATCTTTCATAAGCGCACCAAGCATATTGATATTAGGCATCATTTCATAAGGGATGCACTGAAAAATGGAATCATTGATTTAAATTTTGTGTCTACTGAAAATATGGGGGCTGATATTCTTACAAAAGCATTAACATCATCAAAACATTACAACTGTTGTAAAATTATGGGATTGGAAGATGTAACATTGTTATTTAGGTAAATACGTCGACATTGTGGGGGGGTGTTAGGTTACATTTATTTTTCCATTACCAATGCCTCTTGTATTTACCCTCCTTCACTGTATAATAGATCATTCCAATAACGACTGGTGCGCCACCACTTGGACTATTCGTACGGCGCATCTTTTACCTGTACCTTGTTTTTGAATATTTGTTTCTCTATATGTAACTATGTGATGTGAGTGTTCGTCTAATTAAAAGTGTTTCGTGTTAATATGGACTCATTAATATGCATTATAATTTGCGTGCTCTGCCTTCTAAGCCCAATAGAGGCCAGTCAATTTTCTTGATGTTCTCACTGGATACTATAACGATATCACCAATTTGGATGGGTCGTTGATTTTTAGTAAATTTCGAAGATTGCCTTAAATGCCCCAAATATTCAATTCGAAACCTTTTTCGTAAATCTTCTTTTATTCGCTGTTTATAGGCATGTCTTTTATTGAGAGATGATGAATCTAAGACATCAAGATCGGGAATGCCTGATTCTTTAATATCCCGTAAAAACATAGCAGGAGTAAGTGGAGTTAGATCATTAACATCTTCGGAGAGGTAAGTTAAAGGACGTTGGTTAACAATGCCTTCAGTATCACAAATAACAGTATTCATTTCTTCTAAATTCAACGAACTTCTTCCTAAGACTTTTCGAAGAATTCCCTTGATTATACCAATCAAACGTTCCCACCACCCACCCCACCACGGTGCAGATGGAGGGTTGAACTTCCAAATGATCTTCTGAGCTTCACTGTATTGAGAAATGGTATCCCAATTGATTTTCTTAAGTAAATTTTCCGCACCAACGAAATTCGAGCCATTATCACAGTAAATTATTGTGGGTCTTTCTGTTCGAGCTATGAATCTTCGGAGAGCCTGTAGAAAATTTTCAGTCGACATGGAAGTAGCTATCTCTAAATGCAAGGCTCGGTAGACGGCACAAGTGAAGATGACTATCCAGACTTTTTGACCTCCTCGAAGAATTAGAGGACCGGCATAATCAATTCCTATGACCTCAAACACTGCTGCTTCCTTTATTCTGTCAACTGGGAGAGGTGCTTCTATGATGGGCTTTGGTCTAGCATCATATCTTTTGCAGCGTACACAATTTCTGATAACTTTTCTTACTGTCTTCCGATACTTTAAAATCCAAAAATCTTCTCTTAAATTATTCATTAGGATCTGGACACCAGCATGATTCAAATTTAAATGTCTGGTTCGGATGAGTTTTTCTACCACTGGATGATTGGATGGCAATATTATCGGATATCGGAAACTTGGTGTATCTTCTCTCATGATGATTCTAGTCTTCATTTTCATAAGTTCATTCGTATCCATAAAACAGTTAAAGGATTTCAGGCGTTTATCTTCAGGACCCGAGAATGATTCTTTTTGTACATTTTTCAACATAACAGTTTCAGCATCATTTATATCTTCTGAAGTTAAGAATCCAAAAATTCGATGTGTAGGTTCAACTTTACAATTATTAAAAAATCTGTAAATCCAAGCAGTGATTCTTAACAATTTATTGTATGACGAAATACGGTTATAAAGCTTCTCACTTGAATCTTCATGATTTGTAGCACTAATTACTGTTTTCTTCTTCTCGGAGTACACTATATCGAAGTCAGGAAGAGCATTAGATCTTGGCCATTCTTGTCTTGGCTTCCTCAACCATTGCACACCGTCCCACCACTTGGATTTAATCAATGTTTGGACACTACAGCCGCGAGATGGTAAATCTGCTGCATTGAAAGACCCTGGTACGTGGTGCCAATTTCCAGGCTCTGTCAGAGATCTAATTTCTTTAACTCTGTTAAAAACGAAAGGCGCCCAGTTTTCACTTCCCTTTATCCAATATAGTGCATTTGCGGAGTCGGACCAGAAAAATTTTGAGATATTCTTTATTCGGAGATCATTCACCACAGTCTCAGCTAATCTCGCTCCTATGCAGCAGGCAAGGAGTTCCAATCTTGGAATAGAAGTAGTTTTCATAGGAGCAACTCTGCTTCTAGCCTGTACAAGTTGACAAGACACTGAACTTCCAGTTTCACTTCTTAAGAATATGCAGGTAGCGTATGCACTCTTGCTTGCATCGCAGAAAATATGTAAACTTAAATTTTCTGGCGCCTCATGATTCAGAGAGAGGCATCTTGGGATTTTGACTTCTTTCAATTTAGGATCTTCTTTTCGCCACTGCTCAAACTTTTTGGTAATTTTTTCAGGCAATTCTGCATCCCATGACACTTTCAATTTCCAGCACTCTTGCAGGAGAATCTTCGGCCCCAAGGTAACCGGACATGTGAAGCCAAGGGGATCAAATATTCTATGTACCGCACTCAATATTTTCCTTTTCGTTGCAGGGGTATCATCTTCTAAAGTATCTCGTAAATCTACAGACAAGGTATCATTCTTTAAGTTCCATGTCAATCCCAGGATTGGAATACATCTTTCTTCTGATGGACTGGGGAAATTGTGCTCCCACCCTCGAAGCTCAAATTTAGCATCACTGAGAATTAACTTGGATTCTTCGACAAATTTCACGAGGTCTTCATAGTTTTCAACGCTGGTGATACAGTTGTCCACATAAAATGATTCTAACAACTTGGTAGCTGTTTCTTCAAAATGAGCAGAAACATTTTTCAGATGATATCGAAGAGTAGCACCCAGTAGGTATGGCGAACAAGAAAGTCCAAAAACAACTCTACGATGTTGTGTGAGTGTTCTCACACATATGTCCTTTAAAAGCTTATTTATTTATCCAAATTTAATATATAACAAAAAGGAGGGATTAATATAGATTATATAAAATAAATCTTTTTAAATTTATCTAATTCAAGTAATTAATTATAGAGAATTTCCCGTTTTATTTTTAAATCAAAATTTTCATTTCTATGTTCTTCTATCGTTAAAAACACATTGACAAAATTTGCATAATAATACTTTTTCATATCTCATTGTTGTACCACATTCTTTAAAATCTAAAGTTTTAACCATTTCACACCTTTCTCACTTTGGGTTAACAAAAACATACGAATTTTTATCAAATAGATATTATTGGAAAGGTATGTTCACAGACACTTTAAATTTTGTTGCTTCGTGTACTTTATGTTTACAAAATAAACATCATAACACACCACCAGCTCCTTTACAACCCACCTATACTCCAACACATCCAGGGCATACTATTAGTGTCGACTTGGTTGGTCCTTTTATAGATGGACATTCAGTTTTAACTGTGATTGACCATTTTTCGCGACACATTGAATTATTTCAATTAAAAGACACTTCTTCATCAAAAATAGTTAAATGTTTATTTAATTACATTACAACATTTGGTAGACCATCAGTAATATTATCAGATTTAGGCAAACAGTTTACATCAACTATTTATAATATTTTTAATGATAAACTTGGCATAAAAATTTTACATTCATCTGTTGCTCATCCTCAAAGTAACTCTATTTCTGAGAGGCTAAATAAATCTATAAAGTACTCAATTAACACTTTAATTTCTGAGGGGCATTCTTTTGAAAATTCACTAGCTATACATAAATCACTTTATAATGGTTCAACACATTCATCCACATTGTTTTCACCTAACCTACTGCATTTTGGTAGGGAACTGTCTTTAATATTTGATACATTTGACCAATTTATAAATCAGCCATTTTTAGATAAAAATGTAGACATATATAAATTATTACACGACTTAAATAACATCTATAGCAAAGCATATTCTAACATTAAAGAAAATCAAGACAAAAGATATCAAAATTTTCAAAAGCGTGCAAAACTGAGGCCTGTTGCTGTTCATGATGTTGTATACTTGAAATCAATAGATAAATTTAAACCCAAGTATTCTGGGCCATTTATTGTTGTACAAAAACACTCGCCAGTTTCCTTTTCCATTAAGAGATTACATGCACCTGATAATAAAGCTTTCAGGGTCCATATTGATAGACTCCTTATTGCTCCGCCTCGACGTAATTATTTGTTTACTGAACCCAACTCCAATGTAACACATAATATTGGCAATAATTCTACACATCCTTATAACTTAAGAAATCGCAATTAATTTTTTTCACAAAAAAAAGTTTGAATATATTTTGCTTCACAAATGCATTTTCCAATGGCCAAGGGAGTGTATTTGTTTGCTGTGCAGGAACTCGTCTTTATTTATTTTATTATTTTTATTTTTAGATGGCTGGTCCACTGTTTTTTTATATTTTTCTTTTGATGTAAAGACTATTTCTTGCATTGCAGTGTTGTTGAATATATATAATATTTATAAATAAGATGCATAAAAAAAAAAAAAAAAAAAAAAAAAAAAAATGATTCTAATGATAACATAAATGCTTGTAGATCATATTTTGAATTTCTAAATTAGTAATCAAGGTGTTATTTTTTATTTAATGTTTACTATATCTATTTTTATTGGGTGAAGGTTAAACAAAAATAAGATAATTGAAATATATTTAATAGAGATATTTCATTGGAATACAGATTTAGTTCATAGGAAATTAATTATTAATGATAATAGTGCTAACTACATACAGCTAAATTTTATAAGTTTCCAATTGATTTTTGGTGTACAACATGTGTTTGGTTTGTTCAATATCCAATCTAAATTTTTATTATTTTGGCACTCCCTCTCATCACTCAAAATTTTGTCAATTTGTTTTCTTTTACTTATTTATTACCCTATCCTAGATATATGTTGTCTCGTTCAAAATTTTCTCCCGGGAGAGCAACATTGGATATGTGATGAGAATCTATATTTTTGTTGACATTAATTTTTCAACATTTATGACACTTAATTAATCGGTTTCGTGAGGTGTCCCTACAGGGGTCTGTGGATTCTGCTGGGGGACGGAGGCCTGTGCCTAACAGTACAGGTCTTTCAACACGCCCTGTCCCGCTAGGATGTTAGCCTTAAGTTAACATCATTACACTTACATTTTTGTAAGGATTAAGGGAAGATTATTTTTTTTTGACTGCCAATGGCGTCCTTTTTAAAATCTTTCCTGTGTGGTATACACGAAAACTTTTCTGTTTCTTTACTTTTTTTTTTGTACATAATTTTGTTTAACGTTGACCAATATGTGTAACCAAGGTGTTAGACAAATAAATATTACAATAATATGTTGGAACCTTTAGTATTACAACAATGTATATGCATATGTGTAATTTATATATTTTTTTTCTCTATTTCACTATACATATTAGTGTGAAAATTTAATATTTTGGAATGTAAAAATCTAACGTTAGTAAATGTTGATGTAGCATTATTTGCTAAGTTCATCAAAAAGAGACTCTTTCATAAAAAAAAAAACATTTCAGCTGAAATTTTTGGTGGCATATAAAAAAAACTATTTTGAACTGCATTTGAAATTACTTATAGAAGCCACATTTTTGCGCCTGTCATGACAAGGTGTTTCTCTTAAAGTTTTTTTTGGTTATACTGATATTTTTGAAATATGTGTATTTTGTATTTTTGAATTAGTGTTTATATTTCATATATATTTTGTTTGTTCAATATTAAGCATTCATATAATTTTTACTTATGATGTAATATCATTTTTTTTTAAGTGTGCGTCTTTGGTAAGTGCTTTTGAATATTATTGTTTGTATATGCATTTCTATACAGGAGGCGAGAAGGACTTATTTTTTTTTGCTAGTCGAAGGGGAGATATATGTGTGAGTGTTCTCACACATATGTCCTTTAAAAGCTTATTTATTTATCCAAATTTAATATATAACAAAAAGGAGGGATTAATATAGATTATATAAAATAAATCTTTTTAAATTTATCTAATTCAAGTAATTAATTATAGAGAATTTCCCGTTTTATTTTTAAATCAAAATTTTCATTTCTTTGTTCTTCTATCGTTAAAAACACATTGATCTAGGAATAAAATAAAGCAATTTTTATATTGGGGTTTGTAAAAATAGTTTGTGTATACATTTTCCCCGGATGGATTAAATCTATTTAGCCATAATTATTTATTTTCAGAGGGTAATTTAAAAAGCCGTTATCAACATATTTATACTATATACAGCTATTAATAAAATAAAACAAGCATTTGATTTCATATTTATTACCCTTGAATGTTTATGTTAAAAAAACCATTATTATTTCAAGAGGGCCATTATAATTCTAAAAATAGATTTATAATGATGTTCGATAGTCTGGGCGTCGCCTTCTTTGTTCATTGAGAGTTGAAGGTCATTTGGCATGGCTTCTCAATGTCAAATCGATTTAATATTTGTAACGACTTTTTTATATTCAAAATTTAGTATGAATATCTTAGAAGAACAAAGAAACAGTTTGGCATTCTTTTGGCTGCATTTCAACAATGCCAATCTCCGGGGTTGCGATTTTAAGCTATCTGTGGCTAGCAGATTTAGTGTATCTTTTCGCTGTTGTTCAAGTCCTAAGAAGACGTAAATTTTTTGAGGTCCTCCTCCCTCTCTGTCTAGTTGATGGGGATAGAATTTTTGTAGCTGCTTACGAATATAGGAATGAAATGTAAAGTCATTGGTGACTGCAACCTGAATATTATATTGCTGCATTAATAAATCACAGTACTAAAATGATGTGTCCTGATTACTTCGAAGTAAAGACTTCTACTTTATATTTTTAACATTTTTCTACGATCCGGCTTTTGTGTGAAACGAACCTGATTGTACTAGGCAATAGTACAGATGTTGAAAAACTTTAGGTTTCGTGGGATCACCTTCCTCCCACCATAAGAATTTCAGAAATGGCCTATCACGTTTACTAAGTCCAATTTGTAAGAAAGCTCTTCGTATATCAGCAATTACTCCTATTTTCTTCAATCGAAACTTATTCAAGATTGCTGGAATCAGTTCGACGGTGTTAGGTCCTTTCTCTAAACAATCATTGATTGAAGGTGAATTTTTCTCTTTGGCAGAACCATCAAAAACAGGCTTAACTCTAGTAGTAGAATTTTCTTTTATTACGGCCCTGTGGGGCAAATAATGTTCACTTTCATAATTACCCAGAATTTTAACTTCTTCTATAACGCCTGCTTGAATCCATTCTGTTAATACTGTTTCATAAGCTTCTAATGTCCCTTTTTTCTTGAGCGAATCTATACAACCTTTCAATCTTCGTTCTGCAATATTTTTACAAGTGGGTAAAGGAGGATGGCCTTGGATCCATGGGAGATTCACTTCATATCTCCCTTCAGCGTCACGTTTGATACTTCTATTAAAATGCTCTTCGGCTGCTATTTCAAGTTCCTTTCGGCTATTCTTCTCTCCTGGATCCAGAATCCCAAGCACATCAAGTCGCCATAAATCAGAAATTTTCGTGTCATTTACATGTAATCTGACATAACGCTACTTGTACTATCTGAAACTTTCTGTCCGATTTTTCCATTAGCGTCCACCCAAGGCGGGTTTCTATTAAGACTAAACCAGATTTTAATGGTTTTATATTTCCAGTGTATAGTTTTCCAATGACATCAGCTCCAATTAAGCCATGGATTTCATTCGGGGAGAATTCGTACAATAAATCAACATGACAATTCAGGTCAGACAAATGAATTTTATGCTTAATTTCATTTAGAAATGAACCATAGGGAATTTTTGGTATTTCAGAACAAATTTTTTCTTGATTTAACACTTCAAGACTGCAACGATAATTATCATTATAGTCACTCAGACCTATTAAATATTTCTTATGGGGTATCACAGTTTCTACTCCACCAAATAAGCTATGTGTCAAATCTTCTTTACCTATGCATTCATATCCCATTTCATTTAATGCAAAAGTTGACAAATAGGACTTGCTGCTGCCAGAATCAAATAATATCCTGATGTATTTCATTTTATTTCCCTTTCTAAGACGAACAATCAGAGTTTGCAAAAGAACTTGTCGAGTACTGGTTTTATTTGCTAAAACAGTGTCTTTCTTATTTTCAGAATTTAAATTTTCAAATTGCTGAAATTTAATTCGATGTTCTTGATCGCTTTTCCCAGGGCACATTATCTTGAAATGAAATTTTCCGCAATCACAGGCCGGTATCTTCGCTTTGCAAAATCGGGATAAATGTTTCTTTGCAGCTAAACATTTAAAACAAGCACCTTTTTTCATCAATATTTGCTTTTTATCCTCATAGGATAAACTATCAGCATTTTTACATTCACTGCTTACATGTGATTTATTGCAAAAAATACACATTTCTTTTTTCACTTCAGAAGAATTATATAATTCAGCTGCGGTAGGAATAATTCTTTCACGTCGAACGGGTGGCGGATAAGTACTTTTATTCACATTTTCAAAATTAAATCCACTACGAGCAAGTTTCACCTTTTCTTCACTTTCAATTTCATGCCGCAAAAAGTTCATCAAACAATCTAATTTGTTACCCGATTTCAATTCATCATTATTTTCCTGTTTTGCGTAGTTCAAGGTCGAACTCAAATTTCTTTCCCATATTTTTAAAATATCTACAGGTAAGCAGGATTCAATTAACGGGTATAAAATTGATGAATAATTTTCACTTGAAACACCTAACATTTTCAATGACCGTAAATATGTTTCAATTTTATCATACAATTTAAAAAGTGGCATTTTTGGACCTTTACTTATAGCATTATTCATCATTAACGCAAGAACTTCTCGTATATAAACTTCAATTAACATATCTGTACGCCCAAAACGACTTTTAAGACATTCTATTACATTTTTGTAACTATCTTTTGTGGCGGGATACGATTCAACAATTTCCCGTGCCCTTGAGCCTTTTATTGTGGCCTGCAACAAATACTGATATTTATCTTCATTTGGTATCTCTTCATCGTTGTGTATTTTCTCAAACTGTGCCCAGAATGGCAACCATTCTTTTATTTCACCCCCCGAACAATTTAAATTCTATTTCAGGAAGTTTGAATTTTCGTTTCATTATATTTTCATTTGATTGAAAACTGTTTTCAATTTCAGAATTTTTCAAAAGTTTTTCAACTTTTGTTCTTAATTTAATAAATTTTTCTTCATAAGAACTAAAGCCTTCATACTCTTTATCATAATTATCTTGTGTACACTTATCATCTTTAACAAGAGCATCTAATATTTCTTTTTCTTTTGGACATAACATTGCCCATTTTTCATTTAATTGAGCATATAAAACTTCAATTTCTTCTATATTCTTATCTTCCTCTATTAAATTATTCTCTAATAAATTAGCGATACGTGTAAACGCACTTCTTAAAGGTGTTCTTTCTTTAGCTAATTTTTCCATTATAATCCTAGGTAAACAGATCCCGGCAGTAGGATGCCAATAAATATCGAATTCAAACTTTAAGAATACCTATATTCGATATTTATATACTAAATTTTAAATAAATTAGTATTCAACAAAATTGATTCTACAAATCTTCATCTAATCAAAAATTTCGTATTAAAAAACAAATAGAATCATTTATGTTTCTTTTCAATAATAAAAGGTAAGAAAAACTTACCTTCCTTCATCTATCTTGTTCGAGGGATGAAATATTAGTTCTTAATTCAATAATAAGTGGAAACTTTCACTCATTGAACCAGGGCCGTCTTAATACATTCAGGCGCCCTGGGCTAACACGTTCAGGCGCCCTTTGCCTTTACCTTCACCAAAAGTATCCTAATTTTAAGTTTAGCTCAATTTTTAAATGCAATTTAGTTTTTTAATTTAATAAAAACTAGTCTAGTTAAAATTTAATAGCTATTTAAATCTAAAATTAGGATACTTATTAAAATATTAATTCTCGATTCAATATAAATTTTTTTCATTTGAAATGATAAATGAAAATTCTTAGAAATTTAATTTGTAAAATTGTTCTTCAGTATATCTTGCATAAATGTGCAAGTAAAATTATATATATATATATATATATATATATATATATATATATATATATATACACTTTTAATAAGCAAAATAACTTTCTTGTAAAATTATTTACATATTTTTTCCATTGTAAACAATTCATTTTATCACTGTATCAATCCATTTTTACCTGTCTTGTTCCATTGCCAGAAGCTGGCAGACAAGAAATGCCGGGTTTGATTCCAAATTACCCTCGTCGAACTAGCCGTTTGGAGTATTTCGTTATTTTCATCTAACCACGCCTAAATACAGCTAGAACCGCTCAAAAAGTCAGTATTTTCACATAGGAAATTTCACCCAGACCTAGAACCTACATGCAGTCAATCAAATTTAAACACTACAACATACCATACCATCCATTGCCAGAATGTTTGATTTTTTTTTTTTTTTTTTTTTTTTTTCAATCGAAATTCAAAACAAAATATTATTTCAATCTAGAGTGGATGGTCAAATTACTGGATATCTTTTTCTTCTATCGGTTTAATCACAACTGCAGTTAGGAGACCAACCGCAAATTGAAGAAAATCAGAAATACTTTGGGTCCTTCTGTATTATAAAAAACTACAAATTACTTGTAACTATAACACATGATTTCACTTAATACTTACAATATTTGTATTTGTATTTTTTTTTTTTTTTTTTGTGGTAACCACACGATTATTTAGACACTATATAGATATATATACATATATATTAATTTATTATAAATATTAAATATATTATATTAATATATTATTCTAGTAAATTATTAATTTTTATAACAAGTTTTTTTACTTATAACAAGAATATATTTTAACAAAGTTTTACAAAACTTTCAGAAAAAAATTATACGACATTAGAGAAATATTATTTTGAAACTCAAAATTCACACATGTAATTTTCGCTTAGGTATCAGCATTTATAATAAATATTTTTTTAAATATGCATGCACGAGAGATAGAATTTTTTTATTAAATAGGATAAAAGCTATATTGTGCAAGTTATATCAAAATTTCATTTGAATAGAGTAAAAATTAAACAAATTATAAAAATTAAGCAAATTATTAAAAATCAAAAGAATGAACAAGATTTTAGGTGTTTTCCAGAAGTGAAATTTCATAAGGTGTTTTTTCCAGGCTACATATTTAATTTAGCTATCCAATTACCTATTGCAAAATTCTTTTTTGCGAAAAACCCTTTATGAACTCACAAATCTTAGTATATAAATAAAATTTTGTTAGAGTTATAAGTCCAAGCACTTTAAAAAATATTTATTACAAATGCTTAAAAGTATTTACTACAAAGTATATGTGAGAAATTTATGGTTCTGAATAATATTTCACAATTTTTAGTGAATCTTTATGCAAGTTTTGTAAAATTTTATTGAAATCCATTCTTGACATAAACAAAAAGTTTGCCAAAAAATATTATTAATTTTTGTTTAAAAAAAAAAAAAAAATCCATCTAAATACTTGGGCGACTTACACACGCACAAAAAAAAGTACATAGTAAGTGAAATCATGTGTTAAAGTTACAAGTCATTTGTAGCTTTTTATAATACAGGGTAATCAAAAGTATTTGTGGTTTTCTTCAATTTGTGGCTGGAAATCACTCCATTATTTAGCATATTTGTCTTGAGACATATTTCTTACTGTTAAAAAGCTGTTTCAATTTCCAAACTTAAAATGAAAAGCACTGTATTCAGTTAATTCCATGTAATACATTAATATATACAATTAACAAATAATAAAAAAATTTCAAATAATTAAAGACTCATTCTGGGTTGAATTTTGATTAAGTATGGCAATTCAATCAATTTTTCCCTTTCTATTCGCTAGAGGTCATTAGCCCCAGTTCAAATTAAAAACTAGTGACTAGTCTGTTATATGGAAATCTCCCAGAGGGACTGTTCTTTGCACTTTGCGAGAGTTCTGTTTTCCGGCCACACCAATGACCAAAAGGTTCTGCTATCAAAGTTGTAGATTAGAGGTGCCGGAAGATTCGATTCAGGTCTTTTTCGTCGGAATGACTATTCAGAATTTTTGTTGATTTTCTCTAAATCTCGCGTGAAATAGGACATCGGGCTAAGATTCTATAAAAAGACAACTGATGGAAAGCAGGTCTACGTATTAGCGTAAAAAATCGGCCTTTAGAATCTCTTACCTTCCATTCTCCCCCCCCCCCTCCCTCAAAAAAAAAAAAAAAAAAAAAAAAAAAAAGGATAAGAAAGAGTTAAGATTTTATTGAAAGTGCGACTCATATCACCAAAATTTGAAATTGTTTGTGGAAATAGGCTAGTCTGTTTGTTTGTTTAAACGTTGAATACAATTTAAGTATACTTGGAATAATTTTAATATAGAAAATTTAAAAAAGGTTGATCTATTAATTTTGAGTTAGACCAGAAAAATGTCATCTTTATGAATATATATTTAAAAAAAAAAAAAAAAAAAAACATTGTGAAAAGCGCCCTTAAACATGTGGCGCCCTTTGGCTGCAGCCCAATTAGCCCAATGGATAAGATGGGCCTGCATTGAACAGTCATTTTCTTTAAATAAACGCATTTTATCTGGTAAATACACAATCACAAATTATTAAAGACATAATACTGATAAAATTACATAAATACTTTGACATTTGACATTTATTGAGATCTATAGTTACAATGGCTTTCATCTCGATTGCTCCATATTTTTACAGAAATTCACATACGTGCACACAATATTATTGAAGACATAGGACAACACAAACATCCATGCCCGCACCGAGATTCGAACTCGGAACCTGGAGACTGAGAAGGCAGCGCCCTGCCGACCAAGCCACCAGGCCGGCTACATAAATACTTAACGCGCGCTAACAATACACAATATTTACATTTAGAAACTTAGAACATTCTTCTTCTTGCTATCGAACGCAGTAGAAAAGAGTACACTTAATATGGTAATAACAGTGAGAAGGGGAAAAAAACACTTATAATTAACATTTTATATTTTATTAGATTATGACTCAAACAAATTTTGCATGTTTAATATATCAATGGGAAAAAATAAACAAAAACAGCAAATTGTGTTTTTACATAGCTTACAAGAGCTACTTTGAAGGAATCACTATATATTTTACTCTAACCAAAAAATCATGTTTTTAAAAAATATGTAGTTTACTTACAGTAACATCGAAATATAATAAAGTTCATAATAATCAACAATGGCATTGAACAGTGACCGATTTGGATATCTGCATCACCATTATCAATTCTACATGAAATTTACAATTACAATGTAAACATTTTTCAATATTTTAAAATACAAATGCAGAATACAATCTACTCATTTTATTGATAGAAAAATTAATTAAAATTCCCATTAGTAATAGACAATGAAAGTTTCAGAGTTAAATATTATGTACGGTATTCTAATGCTAAAATGTTAATAAATTTTTTAAAAAGAAAAGAAAAAACAGTTGTTTATTTTCGCTTACATTCCATTATAAGCAAAATATTTTTGAAGAGTTACAGAGATTTTAATTGTGCTACTAACGATTACGGAAGGCTTCAATAATTAAATCTAATCAATGCTCGATTATATTTAATTTTTTAGGTAAATACGTTTAAGTAATGTTTATTATGGCTTGCACAAGACACAAACTATACAAGAAGTTATACAAGCTATGATACAAGGAAATGAATGCATAGTTGTGAAATTATAGCATATAATTATTAATATAAATTTTTACCTATTTAAAAATGTTATCCACAAATTCTAGATGAAGTGTTCGGCTTCCAATTTCCCCGTTTTATACCATCGATCCACAATTTTCTTGTTACTTTATTTCGGAATGCGATACATTCCAATAACATTTCCATTTCATATGTCGGTAAGTGCAACCGACTGCCAACAACTTGAAACCATATTTAACAAGTGAAAATGGAAAGAAATAAAAACAAAAATTACAAATATCATCCAAAATTAGAAAAAAAATAAGTCGTAATGGCGAAAATAAAAGCACGCAATACAGAGATTACCAACGGTAAATCAGTGGTAGGCGCGGGAAAATCGAGCTTTTCTGCCTACCGCCAGGGTGCCCTTTAATTATTGGACGTCACAAGGAACTGCTCTATTCCTCTCGTGCGCGCAGGCGCAGACGATCGGATTACAAAAAGTTGAAGTGGAAGTAGCGATTTTCGCAACAAACGCCACAACGATAGTTGGCGATTTTTTGTTGGCGATTATGGCTGAATCATAAATCTAAAAATCATAAATGATAAATGATAAAATCATAATCGAAATCATAAAACATAAAATCATGAATCCAAAATAAACAACATATAGGCTGCCATAGTACATCGCAAACAGTCCAGAACCACATCGTAATCGTTCAAAACGGCGTCAAAGAAAAATCGCCATATTCAGCTGTGGGGTTATACTGAAGTTATACCAATTTCTAGGAGTGGATCAAGACAGCACATTTGCTCCTTTGAAATATACATCTAAATTTTTAATTGTTGTCTTTAATTTTTTCAACCATAAAATAAAATATGCTTTCACGTGAAAAAAAAAGTAAATAAATAAAATATCAAATTTGTTCATGCATGTACTTACGGATAATACGTAAGTATCGTAATTTCGTGCACTTTTGCGATTCAAACACATCAAGGTAGGGGTATCCATTTTTTTTTTTTTTTTTTTTTTTTTTTTTTTTTTTGGGGGGGGGGGGGGGGAGAGTTGTGTGCGCGATAGTGATTTCAGCGAAAAAAAGTTACATGGGTTTTCAGATTCATGCACAGCGAGACAGGGGTGTCCAGTGATGTTTTTTTTTTTGTTTTCATGTGAGCGAAGCCAACATACGTGCGTGATAGGGATGGCTTCGAAAACGAGTTAAACGCGTTCTCAGATTCATGCACAGCGTAGTTGGGGTGTCCAGTGATGTTTTTTTTTGGTTTTCATGTGAGCGAAGCGAACATACGTGCGTGATAGTGATGGCTTCGAAAACGAGTTACATGCATTCTCAGATTCATGCACAGCGAGGTTGGGGTGTCCAGTGATGTTTTTTTTGGTTTTCATGTGAGCGAAGCGAACATACGTGCGTGATAGTGATGGATTCGAAAGCGAGTTACATGCGTTCTCAGATTCATACACAGCGAGGTTGGGGTGTCCAGTGACGTTTTTTTTGGTTTTCATGTGAGCGAAGCGAACATACGTGCGTGATAGTGATGGCTTCGAAAACGAGTTACATGCGCTCTCAGATTCATGCACAGCGAGGTAGGGGGTGTCCAGTGATATATATATATATATATATATATATATATATATGTGTGTATATATATAAATATATGTATATATATAATATATATATATTTATTTATGTGCGCGAAGCGTATATACGTGCATGATACAACACAAGTTTACGTGTTTTCCAATTACATCTTTCGTTTTCTATTTCCTTACTTTTAGTGGAAGGGTCTAAATTCATAACGGGGGTTTCAGGTAGCAGGAGGCTTTCTTACAAAAGAAAATATCTAATCAGCATTTTAAAGCATTTGAATGTCAAAAGAAAATATTAATATTTTATTTTTTATTTTATTTATTTTACTTTCTTCAAGTGAAAGCATATTTTATATTATGGTTGAAAAAATTGAAATAAAGACAACAATTAAAAATTTAGATGTCTATTTCAAAGGAGCAAATGTGCTGTCTCGATCCACTCCTCAATTTCTGGGCTTAACCTCTAATTTTATACCAATCGTTGTTTAACATAATAATTGTATTCATTACTAAATCTTTTTCGCCTAACGTTAAAATAAAAACTAATAATATAAACTAAACTAATAGTATAAACTTAACTATTAATATAAAATAAAAATATAAACTAAATTAAAAATATAAACTAATTTTAATTTCATTTTTATTAAATTTTTACTCAATATTTTTTAAATATCGGTTATTTTCATGTTTTGCTATTCTAAATAATTTTTTTCTTCGCTCGAGCATCTCAAAGATGCCAATTTTTCAATTTTTTTTATTTACACCATTGATCTCATTTTAATTTTCCTGAGGAAAGTGACGTCAGAAACACAGAAAAAACGCCATAAGAGAAACTTTTCACTCCGGTGGCAAATAGAGTACCTTTATAAACCCGACGTTTTTAGTTATAACTTCGTTAATTAAAATGATAGAAATTTCTAAGCAGCTGAAATGCCTTCCTTGAAGCAGTCGGAATACACTGATACCTCTCATGATGCAGAGCACTTTGCCCTCCGCGAGAAGATGCTGTCGCAGACAAAAAAAATTGACGCCAGCGACAGTTATTTTTTTTTAATATATAGAGATAAAAAATCTCTATTAAATAAAAATAAAAACTGGTGCAATAAATTATAAGATTTCTATTAAAAATCACGTCGGCAAAAAGATGTACAAGTTGGCAGCCACATATACTGATTCATATGTTAAAATCTCTTGAAAATATTCGGCCATGTATTAGTTTAAAAAAAGTTTTTAAATCGTCGCAAAGATGGGAGATATGAACATAAAACACTTTTCTCACAAAAGACTCTCAGAAAATTCAGTCTTTTTCGGTAATTAAAATGAAGGACGCATATAAGTATGTATAATGTATTCTCAAAATTACTGACACCTTAAATGACATTTTGTTTTTCATAAGGAAGGAAAAAAAACTCGCAAAAATTATTTAGTAGAATATAATAGATTGCTTTTATGTAGTCTTCGCGTGTGATGATTCTCTTTATAGTATATTGCCTATCTATATATTAATAGGCAAGCATAAAATTTGTTGTCCCTTTTTAACATATTAATTATGGGAGTAGAGGGTTGAAAATGGTATCATTCGAAAGGTATGGTTAGCCGGAAGGTGCGAATACAAATATTATTTTCTTACGATGTCAAGAAGGTATTTAAAAATACATTTATTTTTTATGCATTTTCCCCCATTTTTCCCTTTTATACGCGTATTCCTTTACATCAAAAAATACCTAAAAGTAGAAAGTTGTTAAATCTGGCAATTTCATAAAGCTCAAATAAAACCATAGACACAGTAATTTGTATAATGTAGCATCACTATACGCAAGCGAAGTGATGACGTCACTCGTCACTGTCTGTCCATGGAGCCATGAAAAGGATTTTCTATGTTAATTGTCCATTGGATATTTCGTAAAAAATTATTAAAAAATAACGGAAATTATCTGCCGATTTTAATTCCGATATTTGTGTATAGTTATATATAAGTTACTGTCTACATGTGTTTGATTGAGTTATTTTTTCTGTAAAATTGATAAAATTTTAATTTAAAATCACAAAACTCCAGAAACAAAAAATGGCAAACTTCCAGTTGCGAATGTAAACATAAACATTTCACTTCAAAGGGAGATATTTAAACAATAAATATTCAACTAATATCTATCTATCTATAATAATAAAAGGAAAGGTTTGTCTGTCTGTCTGTCCGTTTGTTCTTTTATACGTTCAGCCCGTACTGAACGCAGAAGTACAAGAATTGACATACTGATGCACTGGAAACTTTCCGAGTTCCTCCTCGAAACAGAATTTAAAAATTTTAATTAGTTGTGGAGATATTAATTAAAATGTAGAATCATGCCCAATCTGAAAGCGATCTCAAAGCAGAAAAAGTGGAAAATAAATTAGAAATATTTGTCCGATCGTTACAATTTCGATACCAAATGAAAGGTGCATTTTTTCTGAATCTAAGTGTTCAAGTGGTTTATCGGTACAACAATTAGATTTTTTAAAATTAACTAAAGTATGAATTTTCTGTGGCAACACCATTTCAAATGCCAGAAATGAAGACCCATCGTCTGCCCATAGAATAATAATAAGAAGAAGGAGCATAGCAATACTCTTAATGCTTACAAACCCCTTCTAGTGAAATGCCAGCGAAAGCTACTTTTGCTACTCAAAACCTTAAAGTAGGGCCATAGAAAAATAATAATATCGCTGTTTGTTGTGGCAACACAACAGCTTATGTAGAAACACTTATGCTCCTTTTTCCTTTATTATTATTCTATGCGTCTGCCATGAAAGAGGAAATGATTGCAACCGATCAAGATGTCACCTGTTTTGTAGTGGAGAAAAATATTGCAATTTTCAATTTTTTTCAAATTTTTATTCACGTTACATTTGAATTCATATTCGGCCTAGACAGCATATTATAAAGCTACTGTTCAATTTTCATGAAAATATGTGGATAAACAAAAAAATGAGATTAAATTTTGTATTATATTTTGAACTATTTTAAATTGAGATATGCCGTTGAAATTCCGTAATATGTGTTTTTAACGCCAAATATTTCGATTCTGAATATTTTTGAAAGTGTAGAATTATTAGGAAGGGCTCGAGGGGGAGGGGGGGGGGAAGCAAACGGCCAGAAAAAAAAAATAAAAAAATAAAAAGAGTTACAGCGTTTGAAATTGTTATTATTAGGTTTCAAGGAAAGATAAATCGATTGCGGATATTTTCAAGTGTAAAATTATTAGAAGGGACGGAAAGGGGGGGAGGGGCAAAAACGTAGAAAAGGAACGGTTGTTTCGGAGAAAACAACGGAAAACCCAGAACGCCTTTATTCTTTTAAATTTTGCAGAATTTCGAATTCTGATACTCCTTTCACATTTCATACTATGGATTTTGAACAGTATTTAGCCCGGAATTACGCAAGTTTCGGAGAAAACCACGAAAAAGTCAGACATAAATCGTTTTATAATAGTGTTTATATCATTTTTGTATCTCAGCTTCTAATTAGCATAATTTCAAAAGTAATATGTCATTTAAAAAATTTTTTGAATTAAATTTTAAGAGCAGACGCCAAAAATTTCTGTCACCTTCCATTAACCGACCATCATAAGTAATGGAATTCGAGATTTCACATGATTTACACGTTTTAAGGTTTCCTGATTAGGTTTTCTTTTGTATCTCAGCTACTAATTAAAATAATTTTATAAGTAATACATTATTTGAAAGCTTTGTTGATTTAGAATTAAACAGTAGATTCGAGATTTCACCCGATTTACACGTTTTGAGGTGTCCTGATTAGGTTTCTTTTTGTATCTCGGCTACTAATTAAAATAATTTCATAAGTAATGCATCATTAGAAAGCTTTTTTGATTTGGAATCAAACAGTGGATTACAGAAATTTCTACCTCCAGATGGCGCTGTAATATTTTAAAATTTCAATATTTCAATTTCTAATTATGGTTAAATTATTTTTAATACATCATTCGAAAGATATTTTAAAGTTCTTTTAAATTATCGAAAGTTTTCACCAGATTTACACGTTTTGAGGTTTCCTGAATCAGTTTTCTTTTATATCTCAGTTATTAATTAAAAAAATTTCATAAGTTATACATCATTTGAAAGCTTTGTTGAGTTGATACACATTTTAAAGTACTTTTACATTATCGAAAATGGAATTCGAGATTTCACCCGATTTACACGTTTTGAGGTGTCCTGATTAGGTTTTCTTTTTGTATCTCGGCTACTAATTAAAATAATTTCATAAGTAATACATCATTAGAAAGCTTTTTGATTTGGAATCAAACAGTGGATTACAGAAATTTCTACCGCGAGATGGCGCTGTAATATTTCAAAATTTCAATATTTCAATTTCTAATTATGATTAAATTATTTTTAATACATCATTCGAAAGATATTTTAAAGTTCGTTTAAATTATCGAAAGTTTTCACTAGATTTACACGTTTTGAGGTGTCCTGATTAGGTTTTCTTTTGTATCTCGGCTACTAATTAAAATAATTTCATAAGTAATACATCATTAGAAAGCTTTTTTGATTTGGAATCGAAATTTGTACCGCCAGATGGCGCTGTAATATTTTTAAATTTCAATATTTGAAATTCTAATTATGATTAAATTATTTCTAATACATCATTCGAAAGATATTCTAAAGTTCTTTTATATTATCGAAAGTGGAATTCGAGATTTCACCTGATTTACAATTTTAAGGTGTCCTGATCAGGTTTTCTTTTGCATCTCAGTTAATTGAGTTAGACCGTTCAAAATTGGTATATGTAAGTTAATTAGGAGGGGCCTGGAATGGTGGGGAAGGAATAGGCGCACGCAGCGCGCACGAGACTGCGTTGACGAAGGCAGTGGGGACCCTGTCCGACATTTTACCTGATGAGAAATGATTTTTTTTTTTAAATTTTCTTTTCTTAAGAATAAAAGTTTGATTTCAGAAGGAATATGTGCGCGCACCGCCCGTATATCTTAGCAGGTGGCGCGCAGCGCGCATGGGTTTGGGACCCGATGCGAGTTTTTACCCGATGCTAAAAGATTTTTTTTTAATTTTTTTTTTCTTAATAATAAAAGTTTGAGTTGAGAAGGAATATGCGTGTACAGCGCACATATATCCTCACACTTGCGCGCGCAGCGCATATGGGTCTGCGCCTGCCTCGACAATTTATCGCAAGAGGCATGACTGGAAAAGCCTTTGTTCGCTTTTTAAACAATACCATAAAAAAAAAAAAAAAAAAATGTGGTGTGAAACAACCACACGATTTCCATTACTCACTATTACATGTATTATATCCATTTTTTGGGGATAATATGATCAGAAGATATAAAATTGATCTAACGAAGTAGAAAACTAAAATTTTTCCAGTAAGAGAAACTTGATACACGTGTAAAGACATTTAAAACATAATTTACATAGCGAGTTAAAAAATAAAAAAGTTGGTAGATTTTTTTTTTTTTTTTTTTTTGAAAAACCAATTTTCGAATTCTAAAACTGGCCTACCTAAGCAGGATGACTGTTAATTATCCTGTAATAGCCACGTAATTACATGAGAAAGACTATCTAAAATGGATTTACGTACCAATTTTCAAGAAAATCATTAGAACCGTTTTTGAGATACCAACTTTTGTCAAAACTTGGCATACTCAATTATTGACAGAAAAACAATAATTAGATACAAAAGGATATATAAAAAGGAGTTAATATGGCGAGTTTGAAAAGAAAAACGTACAGCAGTTTTTAGAGGAACGCACTTGCGAGACCTGACATTGAGCTATTTATGCAGGACGCTTATCAATTTTCCTGAACTAACCGACTATATCATTCGAAAGAACATGTAATAGAGTGCTTGAAGAAAAAAAAATAAAGAAGAAAATTTGAAGAAAATTGTTACAGCCATTTTTGAGATACGGACTTACGGTCCCACTTCCTGTTTCCGATGTCCTACTTCCGGTTTTCGAATTTTTAGCAAAATTTAGAAAATTCTTCTGCACATCAGACCTGTGTCAATTCTGAAGTTTCGTAGTTCTAACTTTATTAGTTTTGGAGATATTATAGCCAGAATATTCCACACATATACACACACACACTGACCAATTGCCAAAGACTACTTCTTTAGACTCAGGAGACTTTAAAACGTGTAAACGAGGTGAAAACTCAATATCATATTTTTGGACCGAAGACCATTACCTACGGTAGTCATGTAATGGAAGTAAAAGAGTAAAATGGTTGGTTGGAATTTGACTGTAATTGCGCTGATTGTAATTTCGATAAAGGCGCATGCAGATCCCTTTTCGCCCCTGTCTGCTAATTAAAAAAAAAAAAAAAAAGGAAGGATGTATATATATATATTTTTTTTTTCAATTAAGATAAAACGAATATGGATAGCTGTTTGTAATTATGATTAAATTGACTGATTGCAGTTTCAATGCATAACAGTTATGGTTTAAATGTTTTAATTATACTTCATTGTGAATATAAATTATGATTTCATTTTAGTGTGCAATGCATTAGAAAATTAAAGAAGTCCCGTTATAATCGTAACGGTGACATTTTATTTTGGAATAATACAAAAATTTTACTGAATATATAGATTTTTAATTCCCTTCCTTCCGTCCAAAAATAAACAAATAAAAAATAGGTTTTTTTTTTTTCCCCGGCTTATTTTGCAGGCAAACTCTCTCCCTCTTTCAATTACGTCAACGAACTTGATAAAATTAAATCATCCTTTTAAATTTATCATTATCCTTTTCCCCCAGTACTAAATGACTTTTGCTGTGAAAGGTAGCATATATATAATCCTTTCTCCCTCCGTTCAAACAAAATTCTGCGGGTGTTTATCATAGCAACTCGTTCTTCGAAAAAGTAGGGGTTGCGTTGGGGGAAATTAAGGCTGATTGACTGCACTAGGGTCCTAGGCCTGAGGGAGAGTGACGTCCGTGGGGGCCTTTCTAAGGGGTCCTAGTCCGTATTTAGGCAAGTTTAGGGGGGGGGGGGGGGACCACAGAAAACTCCGAACAGCTAGGCCGACGAGCGCGACCTGGGATCGAACCCGGCACCTCACGTCTACCAGCTTTGAGCGCAGAACCGCTCGGCTACTGGTGGACCTAATCGAAAAAATAGGAAAAACGTGCCTAAGCCAGTGTTTTCAAATCTAGAATGTACGCATTTGTGAAAATTCTATAAAACTTTTCGGACATATTATACATCGCAATTAGATCGTTATAATAAATTCTAAACTTTAACATGTCAACTATTATTCAACTATATTAATATATCTGTAGGAGAATTATGTTTATCCAATTTCCGTATACACACACGTATATATATATATATATATATATATATATATTGAAAACCTTTTCAAATACTGCAATAGATGAAACCAAGTATCACATGAAGAACTAAATAGAATATGAATAAAGATTTCTGAAAAAATTAAGCATTCTTTAATTAAAACATACAACATCAATAATTTTTCAAGGGCATAAATTGAATGTTGCATGCAAATTAGTTGTTATTTCTGTTTTATTGCATGCAATTTGCTAAAAATATACAGTGAGCTACTACGGGAATTCAGTTTGAGTGCATATCAGCCGATAGATGACGCTTCTGTGCTACAATTTTCCCAGTGAGCAGAAAGGCTATATCTCAGATTCTGTTGTATATAACTGCACAAAAATTGGTGTATGGATGGGCTATTTTGAAACATTATTCTGATTCAATTTGAGTGTATATTAAGGGATAATTGCTGCTAATGTGCTGCAATTTACCTCGAGACTAAATCTCAACTTCTACGGCATACAAATGCATTAAACTTAGCCATTATGAAAACAAATGCTGATTTAGTTTGGGTGTATATCGGCCGACAAGTAGCGCTGCTTTTACTCATCTTCATTGACTTTCCATATGGCTACATCTCAGCATCTGTTGGTTAAAATTGCAAAAATCTACATATGTAAAATCCTTATTCTGACAAGCTATATCGAACGTTTGTGCATGTTCAACTGTAAGTCGTGCTTTTATATAGAATGATACAGAAGAAAGTTTTGTGGTGGCCAAAATCTTTTATCAGTGCATGACCTACCTTTTTATAGATTTGCCTGATAACCCAGGAAAACATAACTGAAAAAGTTGGAAATTTGGTACTTAGGAACTTCTAGCTTTGCCCCTCCCTCTTTGATCACTATATGGCCCCTGTTTTAAAATTAGAAAATGTTATTTTATGTTTTGATTATTAAAAATAGTATTATATTATTATGTTTTAATTATTCAAATTTTTTGGAAAAGAAATTTTATGTAATACCATTATTTAGCTAAAAAGTTCAAATTCAATGGCTTCTTAATGCATAATGTCGTCTTATTTGTATGGCAAAGTAAAAATATTAAACTGAACTAAGATTATAAATTAAAAGCTAAAATTAGTATATCCTTTCAAGAAACTTAAGTGGTAATGTATAGATTATTAGAGACCTCTTTCTACTCAGAAATAATGCTAAGCTGAAAAATTTATTTCAGCATATAAAAATCGTGGAAAACAAAATCAGATTTTAAGCAAGTATTAATGAAAAACTAAATAGATAAGTTATAGCATTTAAAACCATTTAATTTATAGAATTTGTTGCTTAAATTAAGATTTTCTTAGCAACTTCTATTAAAAGGCCACCTCTCTGAAGGGTCAATTTTCTATGGCACGTTGGGTGGCTGTCTTAGGGAAGTTTAACGATATATATCTGTGATCAATGGATACGAAGATAAAATATTTCTTAAGAACTTTGCTTCATGCACCCTGAACATATTTTGTTTTCTATGGAAAGAAAATAGTATTGTACATAGAGAATGACACGATGATCTCCAAACCAAAAGGAATACTAACAAATGGAATGAATGGCACAAATATTAATAGCAATGTTTTTAATAATAATTTCGCAGTCTACATTTGCCATGTCGGACACAAAAACAGCATGACGCGATGCCGTGTGTGATAAATAGTCATATAATAAGCTCTCTCAATATAGTGCCCCCTTGTCAGGAAATTTTTGGTGTCACCCCTGTATATATATATATATATATATATATATATATTTCTCCTTGCACTAAATAATAAAATATTAAAATTAATTAAGCTAAAGAATTAATAGTTAAAGTTATTGAAAATTATTTTTATTAATTTAATTGTTTATTTAATTTAATTTCTTTTTAACTGTAAATTGGGCAAAATACAACTCAACTTCGTATCGGCTTACTATTTTATACTACTTAAATTAAGTAGTTCTATAACACGTGTTTTGATTTTAAGTACTTAATTCTGGTGAAAAGTTGATTGTCAAAATTTCAGGATATAGTCTGTCTTATTTTCCTTTGGTTAATTTAAGGTAATATTTTCGATGCAGGATTGAGCTACCTTTTGGTATTTTGCTTAATATTGCTTACCAAAAACAGAAATCTTGCATTTCTCTGCTCAGTGCTTTAGGGGTGACTCCTGAAGAAGTCCTATGGCGTTTTGAGCTATTTTATTTAATAATCTGTCCATTTTTTGTGATATAGACCAAAAATATTTTGTTAAAACTCAACTTTTATGGTTCATTTCGTTATTGTCAGCTCGATTTTTAACCTTTTTAATACTCTCCATTATTAGTTTCTTCTTTTCCAATACCTTACCTTGAAATATTCTTCTTATATGTTTTCAACAAGTTTTGTTATTTATATATTAATCCTGTTTTCCCATACGAAGAAAATTCCCAACTGTTAAATTTGTTTTTGTTTTTCCAAAAATTAATTTTATTAAATTTTTAGCACTACTTATTATCTACATATCGCCATCGGAAACCAAAGCCAATGTTATTCTATTAGGAAATAATTTTCCATTATAACTCTTTAACTAATATATATTTTAAAATTCCATTTTTACATCCACATTCAGAAAATTCACGTTTGTTAAACTGGTTATAGTTTTCTTTCTTTCTTTCTTTTTTTTTTTTTTTTTAAATCTGTAAAATGCAAATTTCCACTTACAAGGAGAGGTCACGACATGGAAAATTCAGATCGGGACGAAATTGCGCAGGATGAAGGTAATGGATGAAGGCATGATGAAGGATGAAGGCAGGATGAAGGCATACTATGAAGGTAACAACATATTAAAGCAGTAGGGCCCACTAGCCACAGAATGTCGAGAAAAAAGCGTTTAAAGTTTCAGTAATCTTTAAATACAAGTTATTTCGCGGCATAGACAGCGTTCTAGTGGCTTGGTCGGCAGAGTAAATGGTTGTCACGCGGAAGGCCCGGATTCAATGCTACCGACGGGAATCCCGCCCCCCCTTTTATTTATTTAATCTAAGCATTTTATTTTGCTGTTACTGTCTCTTATAATTCAATTCAAAATTTGAAAAATTTAATAAATAATAATTACTTTTTTTTTCTTGAACTTTAAAAGAAAAATAATAAAATAAAATAAAATAAAAATGCGTAGGTTTTAAAATTTTAACTTAAAAAATAAATTTTAGCTTTGTTTTAATTATAAAATAAAGTAAAAATAAAGGGAACCTTTTATTTAAAAAATATATCTGCATATATATTTATTTATCTAAGCATTTTATTTTATTTTTACTTTATTTTATAATTAAAACAAGCTAAAATTTATTTTTTAAGTTATCTTATCTTATACTATTAAGTGAGCAATATTTGTATGTATATTTCACTGATCTCGAAAACGGTAGCTCGGACAGTCACGAGATTTAACCCAAAGGTGCATCCCGAAGGGTCATTGTGCACATCGAAGTCAGATTTTCGAATTTTTGATTAGTTTTTTCTTAATTAATTAAATCTTATACTATTAAGTGAGCAATATTTGTATGTATATTTCACTGATCTCGAAAACGGTAGCTCGGACAGTCACGAGATTTAACACAAAGGTGCATCCCGAAGGGTCATTGTGCACATCGAAGTCAGATTTTCGAATTTTTGATTAGTTTTTTCTTAATTAATTAAAATGTGAAAATCATAACCTTCTAATTTCTGATAAAAAAAAAAAAAAAAAAAAAAAAAAAAACATTTAAATTTTAATATTTTATCCATAATTTAATTGTTGCCAATTTTTTTTCGACAAAATAATAATAATAATAATAATAAAAAAAAAAAACGTACATTTATTTAAAATGAGGAAAATAAATCAGAAAGATTAGAAATTAAATTAGAAATATCACTCGCATCGTTACAAATAAGACACCAAATGAAAGGGAAAATCTTTGTAAATCCGATGCATTAAACAGCTTATCAATCGGATGATTAGTTTTTTCTTAATTAATTAAAATGTGAAAATAAAAACCTTCTAATTTCTAATAAATAAGTCATTAAAAAAAAAAAAAGTATTATTTAAAATGAGGAAAATAAATTAGCAATATCAGTCGCATCGTTACAAATAAGATAGCAAATGAAAGGGAAATTTTTTTTTAATCCGATGCATTAAATAGCTTATCAATCGGACAATTAGATTTTTTAAAATTAACTAAAGTATGAATTTTAGGTGGCAACAGCAGAAGATTGTATGGAAACCGTTAGAAGAAAAAAAATAAAAAATCTGCTTCACATTAAGTCACATGATTTTTAAAAGGGATTAAAAATTGCAGTTTTCAAATTCTTTTAAATTTTCTCTCACGAACACAAAAATATAATATACAGCCTGTACCCCACAAGACCAACTTGCATTTCAAATTTCATCAATTATTTTGGTTAATAAACAAAAGTTATTATTATTATTTTTTTTTTTCAAATTAAATTTTATTCTATTTTCGAAAAGATTTATGTGATCATAGATATAATAATATATATAGATCTATCATCCCCATATTATCGTGCAAAGATTTTTGATGCCGAAAAAAAAAAAAAGCTTTGGAATCAGCCATTAAGTGGTACTGAAGGAAAAAAAAAAGAAGAAGAAGAATGAATTTGAAACTATATCTGGGGCTTTTCATTCACCTTTAGTAAATAAATTATTCATGAATTTTATTTGCTAAAACATTCGTGCATATTCCCGTGTGTATTCACTCGGGGAAAGACTGCCATATTTTGGTAAAATCGCCGTCTTTTCCCGCGTGAAAAGGAATCACTTTTTTGTCCCCAATGATCAATCTATATATTATTACTATATCTATGTATGTGATACGATAGATTAATAATTTGGGTTTTAAAATTTTTTTTAAATAGATTATTTAAACTCTATGAACCATATTTTTATTTTATCAGCTTCATTAACAGATCCTGCTGGGCGATTTTTCAAATTTTGGTGTTGAAGTACACCGAATGTTTTTCGACAAGAAGTTTAACATAGCAACAGCCATTTTAATCTAAGTAGCGCATCAAATATATAAAAACATAAATGATTTATTTTTACACAAAATTTACAGAACAAACGCAGTTTTAAAGATAGGAAATTTATTTCAACAAGCACTATTTTAAACCTAAAAATCATTAAAAATATAAGCAGAATATAAAGGATTCTTATGTATAAACAAAAAAGAGTCTGATAAAATTATTAGGAAAATAGTCTTCCCCTTTTCATACAAAAAAAAAAAAAAAAAAAAAAATCCATCGCTAATATGGCGACAAAAATTCAAAAGCCGCCAATGGAGCGACATAATAAATTGTGTAACACGATAATGTTTACCTATTTATTTATTTTTTTATATAACAATCACTATGCTAATTTATCATACAAACAAATGAACCTCTGTGTGTTACTGCACTGTCACGCTGTCGAACAGAAATATTTGAAAAATTCAAATTAATATTTAAATAAATAAATAAAAATATGTTTAATGGGAAATATATATAACCATAAAAAGATTAGTTGTCTAAAATACGGCAGAAATAGCGCTCATAGCATATTGTTACAAGGGATTAAGTCTTATTGTTACAATGGATTAAGTCTAAAATGGTGACAAAAATTCAAAAGCCGCCAAAGACAACTATATTAAGGCTGTACTATCAGGTTTACAACCCATGAATTATATATAAACACAAAAAATTAATTGTCTCATGCGACAGACGTAGCCGGTCAGAGCATATTGTAATATTTGGCGTGAAATTGCTGTCATTTAATGGTTGATTGGATAAACAAAAAAAAAACATATGAAATAACGTAAAAGCAAATATTATGTTGTCTAAACCTACTTACGTTTGAGTCCAGTCCGAGTTACATGTGAACAACACGTATAGTGTTGTTCACATGTAACTGGGATTCAAATATAAAAGGGAAACTCCAATTTTTTCGATACTATCTATTTCGAAACTGTTATATAATAAGCACCTAAATGGAAGCTCATTGGTAAACTATTGTCGCAGGTAATAGGGACAAGCGCCCGAGTTGCAGTTGATGACCAAATCGCTGCTGAATGCAGCAGGGACCTGGAGCGAGCTTTTGAACAATTTCAGTAATTTATTTTATTTATTTTTATAAAGCTATATAGAAACGAGTTTCCTTTAAATTTAGTGGCCAGCGAAGCGGGCAAAGCCTGCTAGTAGAAAATAATAAATGTTTTCTATATACATAAAATAAAAACTATATAACCTACATATTTTTTTAAATCACAAAAATTCAATAATTATGGTTCATTAAATTTTTTAAATTTTCAGGTTTAATTACTCAAAAGATTAAATTTTATAATCATTCATCCTTATGATCTTTCAACTACAGCTTTAATAGCAAAATAAGTAAATGAATGAAATAACCAAATAAAAATAAATAAGATAAATATACAAACAAAACCCTGAATAACAAATATAATAATCTGGCGTGTCACTCACACGACTTTCTCTTACCCTGAAATTTAATACTATAAATACAGGTTGGAGATTAAGAGGTAGGATAACGAGTACTGTTATGTAAACCTATGTTAAACAATTCAAATTAGGCTTCGGAAGAGTTTTATGTGTAAATTAGTTCTGTGTGAGGGGGGCTGACCCGTTTCATTAATGCACCTACATTTATAAAGAATTTAATTCGGTTATTAAAATATAATTCTGTTTTTAAAATATAATTTATTCAAATTATTATTTTAAAAAATATATTTTATGATAAAGCACACGAGAAAAAAAATTGTGTTAAAAATGAAAAAAATCGATAACTTCATTTTAAATTATCGCAGATCGATGGTTCAACCATTCGTTTTAAAGGTATTGGCGAGCTCTTTTGAAAGATACCCATCATGAAAATTTACTCCCCTCGAGGGGGGACTCCCCCCCCCAGGGGAGAGGCGAGGCTCCTACATACACAAAAAAATTTTCCCAGTTGACTATCTCTATTACAAAAAATATATATTTGTTTCAATTGGTTTAGTGCAGTCTAAGATGTTAAACTATACTTACCTGCAATTTCCCCCATAGACGTAATGTATTAGAATTATCTTGATTGTCCCTGTACACGAACCATTTGCTTGATCTTAACGAAAAGTTTAGCGTAGCATCCTTATATCCCATATGATACACATTTAGAATACCAAGTTTGAACTTTCTGCCATAATTTGTTTTGGAGATATGCTGGTAACAGACAGACACACACAGAGACACACACACATACACAGACCAACCGCAAAAAACATGATTTTCGTATTCAGGAGACCTCAAAACGTGTAAATATAACAAAATCTCAGTTTCGAAAATTTGACCCAAAAACAATACTTTCTCTACCTTATGGGTAAGAGAAAGTAATAAACAGAAGTGTAAAACAGCAGGTGTGCTTAAATCTTGGTTTAAACTTCCTCATATGGTTTTAATACGTATAAAATAAATTACTTAACCGTTTTGAGGTTGTTAATATTAGAGAGCAGCTGAAACTTTATTTCGTGTACAGAAGGATAAAAACAGATTGTCGAAGAAAAATGTACGTTGATTAATATTTAAAATCTACATTTAAAAATGACGCATATTTCGGGTATTTGTTTGTATGTAATATAACTTAATATAAACGGAAACCCATATTATAATTTTTCAAGAAGCTGTAATGATTGGAGAAGTAATTAGTTAATTTGTTTTGGCCGTAATTATATATATAATTAAAATCATTATTTCTCTGTAATATATATATTTCTAAAATTTAAAAAACAAAGTTTAGCATTGTTTTAAATACCCCTAAAATGAAATAAAATGTTTAGATTTTTTAAAAGTTCTGTTTTATTTTTACTTTATAGTTAAAACAATATAGTTGAAAAAGTTATTTATTTATTTATTTAAATGGAAAATTACAAATATAAAAAACAGAATATTTTAAAACATATATGTATCTTTTTTCTTTTTTTTAAGTTCAAAAAATTTAAATAATTTATTCAAATTTTAAAATTTTGAATTGAGTTATAAGAGAAAGTAATAGTAAAATAAAATGTTTATATTAAATAAATAAAAGGAAAAAAAAAAAACATTCTCGCCGGTGGCACTGAACCCGGGGCATCCGCGTGGCAACCATGTACTCTGCCGATCACGCCACTGGAACGCTGTTGATATTTTGAAATAACTTATATTTAAAGATTACTGAAACTTTAAACGCTTTTTTCTCGAAATTCTGTGGCTAGTGGGTCCTACTGCTTTAATATGTTGTTACCTTCATAGTATACTACAATCCTGCGCAATTTCGTCCCGATCTGAATTTTCCATGTCGTGACCTCTCCTTGTAAGTGAAAGTTCCCACTTTACAGCTCTCAAAATAAAACACTAAAAATTAAAAAAATAAATTTTTAGAAAACAATAACCAGTTTAACATTTGTGATTTTTCTGAATGTGAAAATGGAATTTTAAAATATAATATTAATTAATGAGTTTTAATAAGGATTATTTCTCCATAAAATAACATGGGCTTTTGCTATCGAGCCTTTTTTCCTACATTTTAATTTGATGAATCATGCATAAATTTATGAAAAGTGATTTGCATTCGTTGGCTTGTATTGTATTATATACGTGTATATCAGGATCAGAAGGATAATAATAATAATAAAAATATATGACTTGTTTCTAAAACAGTGATATACGAGATCGTATGTCAATATATTGCAATAATAATATAAGTGGAGATCAACCGATATTTTTTTGCTAAACTGATATTATATTTTTATTTTATGAAACTTTTCAGTAAGTTTCTATCTTTTTTTTTTTTTTTTTTTTTTTTTTTTATCTCTATGAAAATTACAGGCTTTATAGTATTTAAAAAAAAAAAAAAAAAAATCAAATAGTGTTTTGGATTTTTCAATAAATGCAACACATCTTCGATTGAACATTTGAAATTACTATTTTCATTGTTCGAATAATATTACATAAAGGAAATGGTGTGCCGATAATAGGTTCAGCAAAAAATTATATTGTTTATAAGGAAAAAATAGCCTTTATTAAATAGCCGTCTGTAAGTATATCAGTATTTTTATTTATTTATTTATTTATTTATTTATTTTTTATGAATGATTGAGTATTATCTCTTGTGGTTATGGTTCATCATTAAATGAAGTGATTATTATATATTACATATTTATATAAAAATTATACATTTAATATATTTCTGAATATTTGTCCACTTTAAAATAATATACATTTGTATATTGCAACTGTTATACATTTTCCCATATAACTAAAACATTATATTTTTAACTTGATGGACAACATATATATCTTATTCTTCTAAATTCCACAGTTCCATAAAAAAGAAAGAAAAAAAAAATTTCCCACGACAGTTTAATTAAAAGCCGTTTGTTATGCTAAACAGACTTAAATCAAATATGTGCTCTTCTCTTTGTGTAGTTCAACAACTTAATTTATCAGCTCTTTAAAAAATCGTTCATGAGCGAAAAAAAAAAAAAAAAAAAAAGTATAAACATATTTTTGACGAATAAACATCGGATAAACAGAACATCGAATAAACAAAACAATGTAAATATATAAATTGCAATAATCCTACGTTTATATTAAACGAGTTAATGACTTCTTATATATATATATATATATATATATATATATATATATATATATATGTATATACAGGGTGACAAGAAATAACTTGGACGAAGTTTCAAATCAAATATCTGTAACTACCACTATCGCAAACTCATTTTGGAAGATGTTGTCTTATCTTGGTCGGAAAAGTTCTTTGGAAACAAAAGATGAACTTTCCAAACTAGCGTCTCGCCGCAGCGCCGGCTCCCTACAAAAATGCTAACTGAGCATGCGTACAGATTTGGATTTTTGGAAGTTGTTGGATTCGAATTTGGATTCGAGCAAGTTAAACAGAGTTTGGCGAGGCATCACCCTTTTAGCACATTTTCCTAATTTATGTATTACTTTAATACAAAAAGATTTTTCAAATGACAAAAACACCCCCATCCCTAAATATATCCATTTTTTTTTTTTTTTTTTTTTTTTATAGTAACTTTTTTTTTAGGAAAATTAATAGATAATTAAAAAAAAAAAAAAAAAAAAACGAAACTGCCATTTTTAATACAGATTTAATTTTTTTTTATCTCTTATTTTATTTATTTATTTTGCTTAGCTTAAAAAAAAAAAAAAAAAAAAAAAAAAAACCTTGGATTTCATTACAAATTTAAAATATGTAAAATATTTATTTTTATGTTTAAATAATAAACAAAAATTATTTTATTTGAATTTTAATTATTATATAAACTTGTTTAAATTTGTTAAATGTGTTATTTAAATTACTTCTTTTAAAAATTCCTTTAATGCAACGATGTTTCAAATGACAGAAACACAACCCCCCCCCCCTCCCTAAATATTTCTTTCCATATTTTATTATAATAACTGCAATTTATGAATTAATAGACTACAAAGAGAATGAATTTAAAAAATAGACCAGGTAAAATGTTTTATTAAAAAAATAACAACCTTTTTTTTTTTTTTTAAGATAATAGATAATTAAAAGAAAAAAAATCTTTAAAAACGAAACAGCCATTTTCTTAAAATATCTTCAATACAAATTTAAATTTATTGCATTTCTTTTTTTTTTCTTTTATATATATATCTATTAAATCTATTAAACAGTTTATTTTACTTTACTTAGCTTAAGAAAAAAAAAAAAAACGTGGATTACAATAAAAATTTATAATATAATTTTTAAATATGTAAAATATTTATTTTTATGTTTAAATAGTAAGGAAAAATTATTTCATTTAAATTTTAATTATTTTTTAAACTTGTTTAAATTTGTTAAATATATTTCTTTTTTTAAATTCCTTTAATGCAAAGATGTTTCAAATGACAAAAACACCCAACCCCCCTCCTAAATATTTCTTTCCGTATTTTATTAAAATAACTGCAATTTAGGAATTAATACACTACATAGAAAATTGCTTTTTTATTTAATACTAATTCCTGCGCAGATTTAAAAAGTATATATATTTTTATGAGAGTTATTTAAGTTAATTAATGTGAAGAAAATAAGAAAACTCCTCAAATTGTAAAAGCATTCAACAATTATTTCAATTTAATAAAGCATGGCTCACCATCAGACAAAAAAAAAAAAAAAAAAAAAAAAAAAAAAACAGGCAAATGTGCAACATGAATGCAGCAATACAAGGCAGCAATTTTTCTACAGAATCTTTAAAAGTGTGTTTCTGAATGTGGGATTAGGCCTGAGTGAGATGTTCTCTGGGCAGTTTTTTTAAAGTGACCTAGCACATTCTAATGCGAGTTCCTAAGAAGACCATGGAAAAGTCGCACAACTAGGTTAACAAGTGTGTGTACCTGATTCAAAGCTAACGCCTACCATCTGTCACCTTGGATGACAGAATCACTTTGCCAGTGCAATAAATTTAGAATAAGAAATTTGTTTGAAATACAGATTTCAAATTCTAAAAGAAATTTTAAACTGATATTTTGGTAGTAATTTTATTTATTTATTTATTTTATTTTTTCCACATAAATAAAAAATATTAAAAAGGTTTTGACAACAAATTTTCGTCTGTAGTCAAAGCCTGACTATAGCACGGGAACCTGGGGCCCCTGCCCTGAGCACCAAGATAAAGCACTAAACTCCTTAAAAATGCATTCATAAATGCTTGTTGAGACCTTTTTTTTTTTTTTTTATTATTATTAAGAAGTAATTTAAATAAAATATTTAAAAGGCAGTTTCGTTTTTAAAGAACTTTTTTACCCCCCCCCCTCCCTTTTTTTTTTTTTTTTTTTAATTATCTATTAATTTTTCTAACAAAAAAAAAAAAGGTTGCTGTTTTTTAATAAAAACTTTTTACCTGGTCAGTTTTTTAAATTCTCTTTGTAGTCTATAAATTCATAAAATGCAGTTATTGTAATAAAATATGGAAAGAAATATTTAGGGAGGGGGGAGTGTTTTTATCATTTGAAACATATTTGCATTAAAGGAATTTTAAAAAGAAGTAATTTAAATAACATATTCAATAAATTTAAATAAGTTCAAATAATAATTAAAATTTAAATAAAATAATTTTTGTTTACTATTTAAACATAAAAATAAGAATAAATATTTAAATATTTAAAAATTCTATTATAAATTTTAATTTGTAATCCATGTTTTTTTTTAAGCTAAGTAAAATAAAATAAACTGTTTAATAGATAAAAAAAAAAAAAAAAGAAATGCAATAAATTTAAATTTGTATTGAAGTTATTTTAAGAAAATGGCAGTTTCGTTTCTAAAGGATTTTTTTAACTATCTATTAATTTTCCTTAAAAAAAAAAAAAAAGTTCTTATTTTTTAATAAAACATTTTACCTAGTCAATTTTTCAAATTCTCTTTGTAGTCTATTAATTCCTAAATTGCAATTATTGTAATAAAATATGGAAAGAAATATTTAGTGTGTGTGTGTGTGGGGGGGGGGGGGGTTGTCATTTGAAACATTTTTGCATTAAAGGACTTTTAAAAAGAAGTAATTTAAATAACATATTTAACAAATTTAAACAAGTATATATAATAATTAAAATTTAAATAAAACAATTTTTGTTTACTATTTAAACATAAAAATAAATATTTTACATATTTTAAATTTGTATTGTAATTCAAGGTTTTTTTTTTTTTTTGAGCTAAGTAAAAATAATAATAAACTGTATAAGAGATTAAAAAAAAAAAATGCAATAAATTTAAATCTCTGTTGAAGATATTTCAAGGAAATGGCGGTTTCGTTTTTTAAAAAAGTTTTTAGTTAAATTATTTTAAATTATCTATTAATTTTCCTAAAAAAAAAAAAAAAAAAAAAAATAGTAATTTAATTTAATATGAACTACTATACACATCTAACGCATAAACATAAATGGTAAACAATCTTACAATTTACAACCCTTCAGTAATGTGCATTACCAAATTACAGCATGCCAAACCTGCCAAGGAAATTTATTCAACTTTTTCGTAGGGAGCCGGCGCTGCGGCGAGACGCTAGTACTTTCCAACAGGATTCCGCACCTGCACACAGAATTAAAGGCACTCAAAATTGGTGCAAGACAATTTTTCCTGATTTCATTGGAGCTCAAGAATGGCCACCGTATTCCCCATATTTGAACCCAATGGATTATTCTGTTTGGTCCATCTTGGTGACAAGGGTGTGTGCTAAACCTCATAAAACTTTAGCATCCCTAAAGGAATTCTTATGCAAGGAATGGGATAAAATATCAGTAAGTGAGTTGCGGCCCATAGCCGAAAATTTTGTGGCACGTTTGTTACGGAATTCTCTCCACCAGGGGTCGCTGTGTGTCAAGACACGGCGATACATGTACTGTTTTTAGTTAGTGTGTGGCAGGCAATGGAAAAGGAAGGATCTAAATAGGTGATCCTAAATATGTCAACTTGTAATATATGTATATAGATCAGATGTAATTACATGTAAATAGTCATTAAATATCAGTTAAGAAAGACGGATTGCTTGTTTTGCACCTGAAATATTTTACTACTGAACCATCGGCAAAATTTGGTGCATACGGATACGGCTCGGAAAAATGATTTATTGGAAACAAAAAGTTTTTATTCCGTCATAAGGCTAATGATAAAAAAGAAAGCAATTATCTACTGAAGTAAAAATGATGACTCAGCTCATATCATAGATCAACGGAAATAAAAATAAAAATAAAAAAAAACGACATCTTCAAAAATGATATTTAATGGAATCTGAGTTGAAAAAGGAAAACAGATGTGGTTTATGAAAACGGAAGTAATTCCCTTTTTTTTTGTTATTTATGTTCATTTGGATAACATATTAGGAGGTAAGCTCTTTTAAAATTAATAATGGATAAATTAACTAAATGTACTGAAAAGAGAAGTTCTGTTAGAGCTAGTATTACTAAATTAATTAAAAAAGTCCAAGCATTAGATTTTGAAAACGAAACTTTCGATTCTTTAAATGAGTTATTAGAAACTTTAGATATCAAATCTAAATTATTGAAAGAGTATGATGATGAAATAGAGGATCTTATTAATGATCCTGTTAAATTTAAAAGTGAAATAGCTCAATCTGAAGAATATGAAGACAAAATTATTGCTATTAAAATTAAACTTAAGTGTAAAATTAAAGAAATAAACAATAAACAGCAAAATCAAAGTATTAATGTAAGTACATCAAGCTGTACAGAACATAATTTTTCGGCATTGAAATTGCCACAGTTACAGGTTCCACAATTTTCTGGTTCTGGTATTTCAAATTTCATGGAATTCCTAAATTGTTTTGATAACGCAATTGGGTCGAACGAATCCCTGAGTAAAATTGAGAAGTTTCAATATTTAAAAAGTTTGCTTACTCCCTGCTTATAATGTTGCGGGATTCGAGTTAAATGAAAAGAATTATGATTCTTGTTTAGAACTTTTAAAACAACGCTACGGGCGTACTGACTTTATTATTAATTCATACATGTCTAAATTACTTAATTTAGAACCAGTGAGGAATTCATCTAACATTAAAGGCTTGCGTAAATTATATGATGAGATAGAGATAAATATAAGGAATTTACGCTCGTTGAATGTTACTGAAGGATCATACGGTCATTTATTAAACCCCTTACTTCTTAAATTACTACCCCAAGATTTGGTTTTAGATTTTCATAGAAAAAGAAATAAGGAAAATAATTGTGAAGTTTCAGAAATAATGACGTTTTTAAGAAATGAAGTGGAATCGCGTGAAATTTGTGAAACCGTAACTGAAATTCTTTTAAGGATAATGAAAATAAGCGTTCCGCTTTTCAGGGTTATCAAACAGGACAAACATATCAAAAAAACTTCTCCAAACATAAAAATATACCAACCGCAGCAACATTACTCACACAAATAAAAAATTCATGTATTTTTTGCGACTTAACTTCTCATGATTCTGTAAATTGTAGAAAATTAGATATAGAACAGAAAATAAACAAACTTAAGCCTGAAGCTCGGTGTTGGTTATGTTTTAAACCGAAACACATAAGCAAAGTATGTAGGTCAGGTATTGTTTGTAAAATATGTTTTATTGTTTTTCTAGATTTCATCACGAGTCAGTTTGTAGAAAAAATTATAAACCCTCGAATTTATCGGTAGAGCGCAATAGAGAAAATTGTAAAAATTCACGTAGTTTAAATTATAATGAAAACGAAAATGAACGGGATAACTCTAATGTTTCTGAAGTTATTTATTCTATTTCTCAATGTAATTTAAATACAAACTGTTCTAAAACTGTTTATTTGCAAACGTGCACTGTTATTGCTAAATCGGAAAATAAATCTTGCTTATCTAGATTAATGTTTGACTGTGGAAGTTCGAGATCATTTATTAGTGAAAAATTAGCGAATGATTTAAAATTAAAAACCATTCGTAATGAAACTTTATCAGTTTATTCTTTCGGAATGAAATGCCCAACGGATAAAATTTATCGAGTTGTTGAAGTAACACTGGAAAGTACAAATTCTTCTTTTCAAAAAACACAGGAATTATTTGTTTCTCGCACTATAACGGGCGCTACTGTGAAATATCCTGATTCAAAAATAAAAGATTTAATGCAGAAAAGGAATTTGAAGTTGGCTGATTCAGATAGCTCGGATAACAATATTAACATCCTCTTAGGGGCCGATGTTTGTTGGGAATTAATTTATGGGGAAAGGGTACCTATAAATAAACATTTGTCAGCTTTGAATAGTGCATTTGGGTGGCTGATTATTGGATCAGACGATATTGAAAGAAGTTGTTCTGAAAACATGATTATTGTAAATAATGCTATTTTAAATGATTTAAGATTGTTTTGGGAAATTGAGGAATTTCCGAATGAAACCAAAAATCTATCGGAAAAGGATAATCAGTTAATTAAGGATTTTGAGGATTCTTTAAAATTTAATGGGGAACGGTATGTGTGTAGATTAATGTGGAAAGATAATACAGGACCACCGCTAAAATTGGACTCTAATTATGAGGTCGCGAGCAAACGTTTCAATTCATTAAAATTTAAATTGAATAAAAAGCCTGAAATTTTTTATCAGTATAAGGAAATTGTATCGGATCAATTGAAATGTAATATTGTAGGAAAATGTACTAACGAGGATATGAATTCAGGTTATTATATGCCCCACAGAGCAGTAATAAGGGATGACAAAGAAACTACTCGCGTTCGGATGGTATATGATTGCAGCTCTAAAGCAAATGAAAGTAAAAATTCTTTAAATGATTCTCTTGAATCGGGGGTTAATCTATATCCAAATTTATTGGATGTTATACTTAAATTTCGGGAAAATCAAGTTGCATTTTGCGGAGATCTAGAGAAAGCTTTCCTTATGATTGAAATTGCGGAAGAGGATAGAGAATATCTAAAATTTTTGTGGTTTCCGGACGAGCCCGATAATCCGGTACAGACACTTCAACTTAATCGTTTACCCTTTGGGTTAACGACGTCTCCATTTGCGCTAGCTTGCGTTTTGAAATTTCACATAGGGAAATATAAAGAGGATTATCCTAATTGTTATGAAATGTTAAATTCTCTATATGTTGACGACTTGTACAGTGGAGCTAAAACTGCGCAGGATGCTTATGAGTTAACCTCTTTGGCAATAGAAATATTACGCGCTGCTGGATTTAAACTCAGGAAATTAAAATGGCCTGATCCAATTAACATCTGTCAACCAGATGACAGTAATGTTGAACAATTAATTTCTAAAGAGCTACGAGGTGTAGCAGTAAATACTGTCTGTTCTACTAATCATTATTCTCTCTTAAAGATTGGTTTTGAAGCCACTAAAGAATTTCGACTAAGTATCAATTTATGAATTTCGAATTAGGGTTGATTAAATTTAGAAACTCAGATTAAGAATTTCTAACGAATTTATATTAAATTCAAATTCTGCAACTTTTACTTTATTACAAATCAGAGTAACATGCATATTAATTAAATGAGTATAAGTTTAATTCTACTTACCCCCTCTGCCAGTATTCCGAATATTAACGACACACCACTAAATTAGTAGACTATAATTCGACATTTGAAGAATCGTTTTATTTGACTTGAATACTTAATTACGAATTTTTATTCATATTTAAGAATGATTACTGGAACTATTATGAATACGATTAGAATGTTTTAATAGTTCTGATTTTATTTCAAAGTCTTGAGATACCTCGTACCTCGTCCGGATTCGAAAGGCGACTGAAACAACACTGCTCAGCGCCGTTCCTAATCAGTTCAGATGTGCGCACCTTCTCCATTCCCCTCCTCCCCGACAAAGATCATTGAAGTAAATAAATACAGTAACCTTCCTCGACTTTTGCGCGTGACAGCTTGGGTAAAAAGGTTTGCCCACAATGCCAATCCCGGTCACGGCACCAAATGCCGGGGACCTATATGTGCTTCAGAACTTAAGGAAGCCTTTGACTCTTGGATTAAGACAATTCAACAGGAGCATTTTGGGAGTGAAATTCAGCAACTTCTCTCCCAGGGTACTGTAAATAAAAACTCACGAATTTACAATTTGAATTGCGAACTTAACCAAAATAACTTTTTGTGTTTGAAAGGACGCTTGCAATTTTCAAGTAATGAGCAGGCCAAACACCCCCTGCTGCTTCCTAACAATGATAAATTCGTTGAATTACTCATCTTTGATGCTCATATAAAAATGGGCCATTTGGGTGTAGATGCTACTTTAACTCACCTAAGAGAACGTTTCTGGATTCTTAAATGTAGACAGTTCGTAAAAAGAGTCCTAAAAAACTGTTTGATCTGTAGGCGTTTTTCAGTGAAAGCTGGTAATCAGGTGGTAGCTCCTCTACCTCCTGACAGAATTCAGGAACATCCCCCTTTTGATGTTTCTGGTATAGACTTTGCTGGACCCTTTTTTACTATTGACTGTAAAAAATGTTATTTACTTATTTTTACCTGTGCAAGAGCTGTACATTTGGAATTAGTTGTTGATATGAGTACAGATTCATTTTTATTAGGTTTAAGACGTTTTATTTCTCGTAGAGGATTATGTTCAGTTATATATTCTGATAATGCTAAAGCCTTTAAAAGGGCAAAAGGTGAACTGAAAAAATTATGGAGTCAAATTGATAACCCTGAGGTAAAAAACTTGTTTGCCTCTAAAGGTATAGAATGGAAATTTATCGTTGAAAGGAGTCCTTGGTGGGGAGGCTTCTGGGAAAGGCAGATACGTACAATTAAAACTTGTTTAAAGAAAATTATTGGTAAATCTTCTCTTTCTCTTAAAGAATTAGAAACAGTTTTTCTAGAAATTGAGGCAATGATTAATTCTAGACCTATTACGTATCTGTATAGTGATCCATCAGAACCTTCCCCACTCACTCCTTCTCACTTTCTAGTTGGAAAAAGATTAATTTCTTTACCTGTAACTAAGGTTAAAAAAGACGAATTAATTGTAAGCAGAAATTCTTTGGTAAAAAGATATAAATATCAGCAAACTCTTTTAACTCATTTTTGGAACAGGTGGAGAAAAGAGTATTTGCTTAATCTTAGATCTGCTTATATATCTCCACAACCAGGTAAGATTTCATCATTCAAAGTAAATGATGTGGTTTTAATTAATGATGAGCGCTATCCTAGAAACATATGGATGATGGGTAGAATTTTAAATGTATATCCAGGACGAGATGGTAAAATTCGTTCTCTTCTCATCAAAACCCCTAAAGGTAACATTAAGCGCTCAGTTCAACTTGTATATAATTTAGAAATTAATCCTTAATAATAAACTGAATAAGTAAAATTTGTTATCTTATGTATAATGTTGATTATTATTTATGTATATATTGCTATTTGATTATTGAAGACTTTTTTTTAGATTGTTTGAATATTATTTGTAAATTTATGTTAATGTTTAACATTATATTTTTCTTATTTTTAACTGATAGTAATTTAGATGTTCAAATTATTTTTCAATATGTGGATTTAATAATTGATTATATTATGATTCTAAAATTTTTTTGGAAATTGATGGTAAACTCATGTGAGTTCGGTGGGGAGTGTTACGGAATTCTCTCCACCAGGGGTCGCTGTGTGTCAAGACACGGCGATACATGTACTGTTTTTAGTTAGTGTGTGGCAGGCAATGGAAAAGGAAGGATCTAAATAGGTGATCCTAAATATGTCAACTTGTAATATATGTATATAGATCAGATGTAATTACATGTAAATAGTCATTAAATATCAGTTAAGAAAGACGGATTGTTTGTTTTGCACCTGAAATATTTTACTACTGAACCATCGGCAAAAACGTTTAAAGCTCTGTATTAAGGCTAAAGGTAGCCACTTAGAAAATTTGTAAATATAATAGACAAAATAATGTATTCATATTTATTGAAGTTTGGTCGTAATATTTTCATTAGCAATAATGTTATAATGTATCATGTGTGTCCAAGTTATTTCTTGTCACCCTGTATATATGTAATATATATATATATGTGTGTGTGTGTAAGACATATATATATAGATAATATATGCATAACATATAAAAATGTAAATGTGAAACGTAATAAAATTTAGCATACAAGAGATACGGTATTAATGCTAATTTCACCCAAAACATTATGTAAATAAAGTCATATGAATATATATATATATATATATATGAAGGAAGAAAACTATATAAATGAATGCATGAGTTCGCAGTTTCCTCAAATTAGTTATTTTAAATATATTTTATAACAAATAATTCTTACTAATAATTCTTTGTAAAAAACAACAGTCATATAATTAAATAAAGTTTGGCTTACCTGTGTTGTCACAGGTAATTGTATATTCCATTGGTGAAGAAAAAATCCTCTCTATTTATCATCAGATCGTACACTTGAATTAGATGAAAAAATACATGGATATGCATTTTATATGACTTCTCTATTAAAGCAATAACTACTTCTTTTCCTATAATGAATATAGATTAGACTCTGCTATCTTACATAATATGTATATCAATTACTATTCAGGATAATTCACACATTGCTTCGTAATGAAAGAATGCCTAGATGTTTTGCCTTTTAAATTTATTCATCTTAGACAAAAGAAAAAATATTATGATTAAATAGGATAAGAAAATGGAACGTCAGTTCCGAATAACAAAAATTACATGATTGAAAAAAGTATTACAGTGTACTTGTAGAGAGACGCGACACATCGTCACGTGATGCGGCAGGTGCACCGAACAATGTTTTGGCGGGAAGCAAAAAACAAAAAAAAAGAAAGTCCGGAACAAGAAAAACTAAAGTCAATAAAAGAATGTTCTGAGATTAAATATCACAACACCCCCTCTTAAGCTCAGAAAATTTTCAATTGTTCATTAATGCATTTCTATGTCTATTAAAATCAGTTTTTGGCAGAGCTTTTGTGAGGGTATCGGCGGTCATTTCTTTGGTAGGTTTGTATTGAAGCTTGATTAGGCCTTCTTGTATTAGGTTTCGCAGAAGTTGATATCTCAGCTGTAAGTGTTTTGTTTTGGACTGGAATTTTTCATTTTCAGCAATCTTGATGGTAGATTGGTTGTCCTGGTACAACACTATAGGACATTGTTGCGGCAAATTTAAATCATCCAGTAGTTTGTTGAGCCACTGTATTTCAAGTGCAGCACTCGCAGCTGCGACGTACTCAGCCTCTGCTGAAGACATGGACACACAGGACTGTTTCTTCGAAGTCCAAAATATTGGATTTTTATCCAATATAAATAAATTTCCTGAGATAGACTTTCTATCACTTGGGTCATTGGCCCAATCCGAATCCGAATATGCTCTAAGAACAGGTTCACCAGAGTTACAAAGTTTTAATTTAATATCTTGGGTATTTTTCAAATATCTAATAACCCTTTTAACTGCCTCCCAGTCTTTCGCTCTAGGATTTTCGTTTCTACGGCTTAAGATGCCAACGGCAACACTTATATCAGGTCGCGATACTGTAGAAATGTAAAGTAACGCGCCTATAGCCTGTCTGTACATTGTGTTGTTTGGTAAGAGATTGTCATTATCAGTTAATTTTATATACCCTGGTTCCATCGGTGTGTCAGAGGGCCGTGCGTTATCTAGCCCAAATTTGGTTACAATGTCTCGTATTTTATTATTTTGATCAAGCGTAATTACCCCTTTACAAGGTCTTTCTATATTTATGCCGAGGTAATATTTGGCTTCCCCAAGGTCGGTTAATGGATATTCTTCCCTAAGTTGATTAATTAGTATGTCGATATTGTGATTTTTACCAGCTATAAGTAGGTCATCAACATACACAAGAATGTAAGTTTCTGTGTTATCTTTGTTACGGATATATAAACACTTGTCATGTTGACTTTGTTTAAATCCTAATTTACACAATGTTTCATTAATTTTCAAATTCCACGCTCTAGCGGCTTGTTTCAAGCCATATATCGCTTTCTTTAACTTACATATTTTATTTTCTTCGCCCTGGACAACATAACCCTCGGGTTGATGCATGTATACATCTTCTTGCAAATTTCCATGTAGGAAAGCAGTTTTGATATCTACATGCCTTAGATTCAAATTTTTATACAGTGACATGGTCAAGAAACTTCTTAGAGTGGTATGCGATGCAACTGGTGCAAAAGTTTCGTCATAGTCCACCCCGTATTTTTGAGAAAAACCCTTGGCAACAAGCCTGGCTTTATATTTCTCGACTTGTCCTTGGCTATTGTATTTGGCCTTGAACGCCCACTTACACCCTACTACTTTGGTCCCTGGTTGAGCGTCAACAAGTTCCCAAGTATTGTTTTGTCTGAGTGAATTCATTTCGTCGAGTGTGGCATTCAGCCAATTTTCTTTTTCAGCTGGGTTTTGAATTTTTAGTATATCATCAAAACACTTAGGCTCATCAATTCTTTTGTCATTTACTGCAAATGCAAATCTGTCGGGCGGAACACCTTTATTTAATCGTTGTGATCGTCGCGGCAGAGTTTGCGTGTCATCCGGACTATCGTTATCGCCCGCTATATCTATATTTATATCAGTATCTAATATTGGTAATTTGGACACCGGAATTTCATCATTTGAATTTTCATTCTTGATTTGTGATGTTTCATTATTGTGGGATTCTCTATTTTCATCCTCCAAGAATTTTACAGTTCTGCTAATTATTACATTTTTATTATTTGTGCAAATTCTGTAGCCTTTGCTACGATTATCATATCCCACAAAAATTCCTTCTTGAGCGGTGCTATCCAGTTTTCCCCTATGTATTTTATGTACATATGCGTATGCGCGACATCCGAATGTTTTTATATTTGATAAATCGGGTTTACGGCCGGTCCATTTTTCGTAAGGAGTTGAGTCGCATGAGGAGGTCGGGAGCCTATTTTGTATGTAATTTGCAGTATTTACGGCTTCCCCCCAAAAGGAATTCGGCAAATTACTGTCTTTAAGCAGACAGCGAGCCATTTCGGTCAGCGTACGATTTTTACGTTCTGCCACGCCGTTCTGAGCACTAGAGTAAGGAACGGTAAACTGGTGCTCAATTCCTTCTTTATTCAAAAATTCATTTACTTCCATACTAGTGTATTCACCCCCGTTATCGGAGCGAATTGCTTGCACTTTTCGGCCAAATTTGTTTGCGGTCATAGCCACATATTCCTTTAACTTAGAAAATACCTCAAACTTATTTCTTAGCGAATATATAATAGTATAACGACTGTAGTCGTCTATAAATGTAAGAAAGTAATATTTTCCACCTACAGTGGGGGTTTTCATAGGGCCACATAAGTCTGTGTGGACCAGTTCGAGTGGTACGGAGGCTCTAAATTGTGCAGCTTTGGGGTAAGGTGAATCAGTTAATTTTGACATTATGCATGTTTTACATTCAGTATTGTGTTTGCAATCATTTAATTTTATACCCACAGCCATGTCCTTGTTAATTAAATCTTTAATGTGGTTAGTATTTCTGTGGCCAAGTTTCACATGCCACTTGTTTATGCAATTTTCGTTATCACAAGTTTGTATTACAATGTTCGCTGTGTGTTTGTTTTCAGAATAATTTAATTGACATTCATATAAGTTATTTTTCACATATCCCTCAATGCATGTATTTCCCTGATTTACAATTTTACAGGTTTTATCATCAAATACAGCGATACAGCCATTCTCTGTTGCTCTTTTTATAGAAATTAAATTAGTTTCTATTTCAGGGACATAAAGAACATTTTTAAGTGTTATTTTGTTCTGTGTGTTTTCCGAATTTACGGTATACAAATCCACAGTACCGGAACCCAAAGATTTTAGCTGCGTGCCGTTCGCGATAGTGACGTTAGAAACGTTATTTTTAAGTTCGCGAAATTTTAGTTTATCATTGCAGATATGTGAAGACGACCCTGAATCAACCACCCAATTTACAGTTTTATCTCCAACATAAAAAGAATACAATTTATCAGCTTTTGGTTTATTGGTCCCCTCAGCAATTTGAGCGCTATCTGGCTTCTCATTGTTCTGAGAGCATATGTTGGATCTGAAGTTGGGTTTTTTGTTGAAATTTTTACTGTGACTTTTAACAGCAGAATTATTTTTATTTTTTAACTTATAGCATTCTTCTATATTATGATTGCTTTTCTTACAGTATTTGCAGAATTTTTCCGATTTGTTATGGTATTGGACTTTTAACGCTGAATTTTGAATAGTTTTGTTTTCAAGCCTTTTGGCATATTCATCAGCTAATTTGTTTCGTATATACTCAGGTGTCAATTGCGCTTCGTCTTTCGATTCGAGACTTGTTATGAGAACGTCATACGAAGGAGGGAGTGAGCATAGCATTAATGCAGCTAGGTGCGATTCGTCTATGGCTTCACCTATAGCAGTGAGTCTGTCGCGTGTTTTATATATATCAGCTATATGTTGGTTTACATCACCACCTTCCATTAATTTTATGGAATAAAGTTTCCTAAGTAAGAAAAGCTTACTGGAAAGCGATGATCTTTCGTGGACTTGGCGCAGAGCATTCCAGCACTCTCGTGCTGTATCTAGATTCATAACGTACACTATCTGTTCATTATCAATGAGTAAATTTATAATAGCTCTGGCTTTTCTATTTTTTGAACGCCACTGATCGGTTATTGGGTTGGGAGGATCGTCAGTAATGACTGTAAAAAGATCCTCTTTTTGCAAGTACATTTCGATACGAAACTTCCACACATTATAATTTGTGGAGTTCAGCGGTTCGATTTGTATATCTTTTGTTGCTGACATACTTAAACAAAATTTTTGTAATAGTTTTGTTAATATTTGTTCAATTCGTAAATATTCATTTAATATTTTAAATCAACACATAAATAATACTTGAAGAAGAAAATAAAATTAAATAGTTTTCATAAAATAAGTACTTTTCAATACTTTCGATTTAGTGTCACTTCAGTTTTGAAGAAACAAAAACAAATATTTTCGCTTACATTTTCATTTTTTTATTTTATTATTTTAAATGTAGCAATTTCTTCCAATGTGCAATGAAAAAAAACTTTTGAACTTTTGTCAAGAATAAATCTATATTTTCAATTCAAAATTTCAGAATCATAATCTGAAGGAAGAAAACTATATAAATGAATGCATGAGTTCGCAGTTTCCTCAAATTAGTTATTTTAAATATATTTTATAACAAATAATTCTTACTAATAATTCTTTGTAAAAAACAACAGTCATATAATTAAATAAAGTTTGGCTTACCTGGGTTGTCACAGGTAATTGTATATTCCATTGGTGAAGAAAAAATCCTCTCTATTTATCATCAGATCGTACACTTGAATTAGATGAAAAAATACATGGATATGCATTTTATATGACTTCTCTATTAAAGCAATAACTACTTCTTTTCCTATAATGAATGTAGATTAGACTCTGCTATCTTACATAATATGTATATCAATTACTATTCAGGATAATTCACACATTGCTTCGTAATGAAAGAATGCCTAGATGTTTTGCCTTTTAAATTTATTCATCTTAGACAAAAGAAAAAATATTATGATTAAATAGGATAAGAAAATGGAACGTCAGCTCCGAATAACAAAAATTACATGATTGAAAAAAGTATTACAGTGTACTTGTAGAGAGACGCGACACATCGTCACGTGATGCGGCAGGTGCACCGAACAATGTTTTGGCGGGAAGCAAAAAACAAAAAAAAGAAAGTCCGGAACAAGAAAAACTAAAGTCAATAAAAGAATGTTCTGAGATTAAATATCACAACAATATATATATATATACATTTTTTTTTTTACATTTTTATGCATTATACATTTACATTTAAATTCAAACTGCTGTATATGCGCGCATAATTTGGATGTATTTTGATTTGTTTAATACAGTACCAGCCGCTTATTAAAATCACATTCGTCAAAAGCCAAAGTGATTTAATTAAGCGACTCATTTTTATATCCGGCGAACGTTCCTGCATTGAAGAAAAGGTATTAGTTCTCTGATTTTGGAAAAAGTTTCAAAAGGTGACGAATAATGTAATTAATAAACAATACAGTCAAATCTGCCTAAACCGGAATCTGTGTAAAACGGAAACCTGCGTAAAACGGAAAAAAATTTCAGTCCCTTCAAAAGTCTACGGGAACCTTTACTAAAATATATATAAATGATAAAATAGTATACAAGATAAAGACTTTTATCAATTTTAATTTTTATATAATTAGAATTTAATTTTGTAGTAATTTGATGATTTAAAAGTTAAGAATTTCTTCAGAAAGTTGATTTTCTGTTAGACACGGCAAATTTATGGCAGTTACATGGAAAATCTGCATAAAATGGAAATCTGTCTAAAACGGAAAGTTTTAACAGTCCCATTCTGTTCCGTTTTAGACAGATTTGACTGTATTAATTAAATTTTGGCAGATAATTAATTAATTGTTCCTTGAAAATAAGTAAATTAAACACGTCCCTGATGAGCTTTCCTTTGAGGAAAATCATTACTATACTTTGCCGAAAGTTTACGCTTTTCTTTTAAATTTAAGATCTTACCGTTTAAACTTCTTGCTTTTTAGTTATTTCAAAATAAGAACTAGAAATTATTTTCTTAATTAAAGATTAAAACAAATTATCACTTGTGAATCAAATCAAATTTGTAATTTTTTCCACGCCTTGAGAAATACGTTTCTTGAAATTGTTACAGAGACAAGTGAAGGAGCGTGTTTAATTTGTAATTATGCTGCAAGTGTAAAAATTTCGACAAAAATAACGGGTGGATTGCTGAGTTCTATTTTCTGTTTGATTTTAAAAATAAACTAGTATATGTTGTGGCCGACATTAAATTTTCTTCTATATTTTCCTATACAAATTCACACAGTATAAATTATTCATTATTATTTTTCCCATTAAGAATGCAGACTATTTACACCTCAGAGAGGCATTATAAAAATGTACAATGGAAGTGAATTTTTATAGTGCAGATGGAATCCTTCCCGTTTTTTGGGATATCTGCAGTATAGCAGTGCCATTATTCTCCGAAGTGCACGCAAATTGAATCAGCATAATGTCTCATAATGACCTTTTCACACATCAAGTTTCGTTCGATTATACTTAATAGAACCTGAGATATAACCTTCCCTTAAATTGCGGAAATCGCTGTGCGATCGCTATGTGCACCACCTGTTGAGCTATTGACACCAAATGCTAATAAGCACTAATTTATATCAAGGTACATCTACATATAAATTTATATGCAACCTCTGCAGTACTTCCTGAGATACAGCCTTCCCTGAAATTGCAGAAATCACTGTATAGCAGTGCCACCTGTTGGGCGATTGACAGCAAAAGTTGGTAGGCATTAATTTATGCTATGGTGCAAACACATAAAAATGTATATGTTCGTATAACTGAGCAGTAGTTCTTGAGATACAGTTAGAACAAAATTTTTGTCACACACACACAGACAGTTTCTAAAAATGGTCAAATCGTGTTCTGGACCTCTCAAAACGTATTAATCTATCGAAAGCCAGAAGCTGAAAATACTTTCAAACCAATAAAAATCTCACTGTAAATAAAAAATCTGTTTAGAGTTCATAAATGATATTTTTGGGGCTGAAGAGATTTTTTTTTTTTTTTTTTTTAAGTTTATTAACCGGCGGTTCTGTTTTTATTGAGCGGCAGTTTTCAAAGTAGTTTGTATTGATTTGATTCCGGTCCTGGAAATTTGATCAGATTAAGCGGCTGGTTTTATTAACCAGTGAATTTATTAAGCGGTGGGAACTGTATCTTATTTTATTTTGTTTATCAATAAGCGCATACATGAATTCATTTTTTCCTGTTTTGCTATTTTAAGCTTAATTCTTATATATATATATAAGTTCTCTGTTTTGCTCGTGTTTTGAATTCAGTTTTTGTGGCTCGTGTTTTTATTTTATTTTATTTTTTCTGGTTGGTGTTTCAATCCGCGATTGTAATGAAATGCTCGCCCTCTGGTGGGCTAAGGTGAAATTATCACACCACTGATAGCTTTCACGCTGAAACAATGATAGAACAACAAGAAAGAACAATAATAAATGCACGTGTGGCTATTTACTAACAACTGCAGTTGGGAAAGCGCCATCTATCGATCATTACAAACGCGGATACATCAGGATGGATTGTGTCTAAATTGCCTCTCTTTCATTTCGGGGTGAATTTTTCTTGCGGGTTTAGGTTTTGGTTTTATTACTTTTTAGGTTCATGGGGTGTTTTTGTTTTTCTGGGGGGTTTTCTGTTTTTGTTTTTCTGGAAAATAATTTGTCATTGTTTCATTTGATTCATTCCGGGGTTCTTTTTTATTATGGGTTGGTAATCAATCAATAAATTTCATGGTTTCATTGTTCTTTATTTGCTATGGGCTTTTGCTTTTTTTTTTTTTTTTTTTTTCAATCCATGTGTCTCATAATCTGGTCTTGGCAGGCTGGGAGAGTGTTGCGGGCGTAAAACTAGTTTAACCCCACAGGCATGTCACAAGTCTTACTGCTCGCCTCCTTCCTTCCTTTCTTGGGTTTTTTTCCCCCCTGGATTTCGATTTAGGCTGGGATTGCGGTGCCTCGTTCTTAAGTCTTATCTTAAATATTACGAACTTTCTTGGTAGGGGTGGTTTAGAACGATCAGGGCCGTGCCTACACTTTTAGCTGCCCTGGGCAAAAGATTTTAGCCGCCCTCCTAGGCAAAAAATTTTAGCCACCATACTAGGCACTAAAATTATTTCCCTCCTTTTGCTTCTGAAAACTATCCTTTAAAGCCAAAAACTGCAAGGTTGCCACAAATGAAAAGTTATCAAGTTTTTTTTTCTCTGTTTTTAAAATAAGCCTCCAGCGGCCGAGTGGTTATGTGCTCAAACCTGGTAGACATGAGGTGCCGGGTTCAATCCCAAGTCGCGCTTGTCGGCCTAGCCGATCGGAGTTTTCTATGGTTTTCTCCGAAACTTGTGTAATTACGGGCTAGGACCCCTTAGAAAGACCCCACGGAGGGCACTCCCCCTCAGGTCTAGGACCTACAGCAGTCAATCGGCCTTATTCCCAAATCCAATCCAATCCTGTTTTTTAAAAAATCTAACAATTTTAGTAAACCTAATTTTTAGCTGAAATTTTGTCATTTTTAGCCGCCCCTAGCTGTTAGCCGCCCTGGGCGACCGCGGTGCCTCAAGCGTAAGTCCTCCGCGTATCCTCGTAGAGAAAGCCAGCCAGCCAATGGGAGACGCAGAGCGAGCTATGTTGTGATTGCGCGCGCATCCTGTTACGATTCGACATTCGACTTAAGATAGCTCTCAGGTTGTCGTAAGATAGTGAGGCACTGTAATACGACTTGCGTTTTGTTTACATCTTAAGACAGAGTTTGTGCGTAAGATAGTGTTGAGCGAGGCACCGCAATCCCAGCCTTAGTTTGAGTTTTTCTGTTGGGTTTTGGTTGAGTTGGTTTGTTGTATCGTTTGTTTTGCGGGCTGTTAAAAATTAAGTTTGGTTTCTTTAAATATGTGTATTTCATCCCCTGATGATTTTTTTTTTTTTTTTTTTTTTTTACCTTTCTGAGCTTCGCCTACATAGAGAAATTGTTCTTTCTTTTGGTCTTTGTGGCTTTGGTGATCTTATGTCTGTTGCTTGGCTTCTACGGCACTTAATGGGTCATTATTGTTCGTTACAGGGTTCTCTTGTTTTCTCTTGAAATATTGTCCTAGAGTCAACCTTCATTTCATCAGAGTCTAATTACACGGTCCTATTTCAACTTTCAACAGGTATTGTTGTACAGTGGATTGGCGTCAGTGCCATTGTTGAACTTGATAATTGAATCAGTTTGGGAAATCTTGTTGTTTTGTTTCGCGTGTGTATGTCTCTTTGCCGGTGAATTGTTTGACTGACTATTCTTCGTTCTCATTCTTTGCTTCTACTATCAAAATGATTATATATACATATAATATATATATATATATATATATATATATATATATATATGGGCTAAGATATACACACTAAGCGACACAAAAAAAAAAAAAACGCACTTGGATATTTTCCTTTTCGCCTTCTACAACCGCCAATTTTATCGTTTAAAAAGCAAATTTTCGAACAGATTTTATTATGCTGTCCTCCACGTACACTTTAGCTTGTAGTCCAGCGTTAAAAACAAAATGCAGTTGTCAGGAAAATTCTAATTTTAGAAATTATTTCAAAAATGGTAAGAATAAGGCAGTTAACCATGCCACAAAATGTATTAATTTTTGAATTAAAATCAAAAAAATATTTTAATAGGTGAGATGGCAAAATAATTAAATGTTAACGAAATATTGGAAAAAGGATTTTTAGCAAGATATAAAATTTTTTGGCCGTTCAAACTGGAAATTTGGTTTTAGGTGGCCATGTTGCTCATCCAAGCGAGATGACCGTAAGTTAAAAAGCCATTGCTTTTAAAATCGGTTTGTATTACATTTAGAACATAAAAGAGATTCAGAAAAAGTGTTTATCAGCATAATTTCTTTAGCTACAGTACAGCAACTATTGAACAAAGCAGGTTTAAATGAGAGAAAATTTGAAAAAATTTCAATCTTAGTGAAGAGAATTAGAAAAGCAAGACCTCAGATGGCTAAAAAAAAAAAAATTATATATTAGTTAATTATTGGACTGAACTGGTTCTCTTTGATGAGTCAAGCTTAATTTATTTCGAGGTAAAGAAAACAAGCAGATCTGACAACGAAAATATGACTGACTTAATGAAAATCGCACTTTTAAGACAGTGACGCATTCTCCGTACATTATGGTACGGAGGAACGGAGGTGCATAACTTTTCAAACAGTCGGGCAAATTTTTATGCTCAAGAGATCAATTAAATCGAAATAAAACACAATCTTCAATAAAGTGGTGCCTGACCGACTATTTTAGAGGTATCTTGGACATTTCCGTAAACAGCATTTCACGATGAAAATGAACCTTACTACACGGCGTCTGTGGTAAGTTTATTCACTTCAAATTGTCAAAATTTCCTATCCATTCCCATGAGAACCTATTATTCTGTAAGTAATCATATCTTTTTTCACTTTAATTTAAACCCCATAAAAGATATAGTAGAATTTCTTCTTTACCAGACATAGAAATAGTCCTAATCACGATCTACTCGAAAATGTTCCGTCTATAAAAAGGCGGGGGAGAGAGGAGAGGATTCGAAATTTGCAGCCTATAGCTCCACCAGAACTAGAAAAAATTATTTGTGACATTTGGCACATTGAAATTTTTGGGATTTATATTAAAACACTGTATAAAACTATGCCATTGCTCATTAAAGCAGTAATTCCATATAAAGGTGGAATTAACCCAAGGCAGAATACATATTTTTTTTAAAAATTGCTTAGATCTAACAAATAAATAATTTTATTTCATATATTAAAATATAACTTGTTTATTTCATATAATAAATTATAATAGAATACAAAGTGTATGGTTATTGCATTATGTTCAAAGAGAAAGTTTTATACAGATTTTTAAAAAGTACTTCGTAAAATGCAATAAAACGAATTATTAAATCGAAAATGTACATAGATATCATTTCATCCCATTGGTTTTATGCAAGCATTAATTTTAAAGTTATTACAAATAAAAATGTATAAATAATTTTTTCTGCAGTGCGGCTTTTTTTTTTGTCGCTTAGTGTATATACCACATATATATATATATATATATATATGGCAAAAATTGGATTTTCTCAGAAATGGATACAACGACTTTGATGGAAATTTGGGGTTAGGTCTTTTTGGGATGCAAAATCCATTGGACTTACCTTCATCTTCGGAAAAATTCGCTTTCTCTGCTAACCTTTCATCTGCCATTTGCTACAATGGCAGAAATTGGGTTCATGAAAGTTTTGGGTTAAGGTACTTCTGAGGTGAAAGATCAGTTGGACTTATCCTCATCTTCAGTAAAATTCGCGTTCGCTGTCAAAAGATAAAGAGTATAAATTAAACAGCTGGTGTACAATAAATATTTAAACTTAAAAACTTCTTCATACACCATAAATAGAAATGTAAACACTACTGGTTTCGAAAGGGCGTGGTCTTTCTTCTTCAGGTGCAAAAAATGCGTGCGACTACCTTGGGAGCAAAAGCAAGACTCTTGAATATTGTGCATTATGCGAATGGTGCAAGCAAAGTTTTGTGGTTTCTGTAATGTTAAGAGCATAATGCTAATGACTCTTAACTTTTAATGTTCGAACCACAAAAAAGAAAGCAAAGTGGTGTGAAAATATGCAGAAAAATTAAATAAGCAGTACAAGACTGATTACCAAAAGCACCACAGAAATAGCGCCAAAAAGTAATAAGTGCAAAACTTTGAATAAACATCATAAAATGCTAAAATTCGCAACAATTGCTTCGGGTCAAAAGAAGACACGACCCTTCGTCAGATGAACAAACTAGGCACGAATGTTGCAATGAAATTGGAACGCACTACTCGCCTACTTTGTTCACCTAACGAAGGGTCGTGTCTTTTTTCAACCCGAAACAATTGCTTTGAGTTCTAGCATTTTATGGTGTTTATTCAAAGTTTTGAACTTATCAATACAAGACTGACTTACTAGCTACATGCATAGAATATTTAAATAGAAATAGAAACCAAACCGGTTTACCTACAGTTAACATTTAAAATTAAAAATACAAGGTAATATTATCATAGAGAGTTCTTAAAAAACAAAAGAAAAGTGTAGCTACATATAGAAAAGCCCTAAGGCTACACATCAATCAGATTCGCCCTTTCATCCTTTCCATTTTATTCTATGGGATTTTTGCTGCGTTTAACAAGGATATCTCATTCAAAATGACTTTTTTTTTTTATTACTTTTTGAACATGTCGCCTTTCATGTAGATTAGAGAACAATTAATATATATATATATATATATATATATAATTTTACTAATATATATATATTATATAATAGATTAATGTATAATTATTAAATATTTTAATAAAATTTAGTAAACTTAGGCTCTAATTTTCAATTTTTAAATGAAGTATTTGAATTTATTTATTTTATTTGTTTATTTTTTAATTGCTCTCTCAGCTAAAAGGCAACATGTTCAAAGAGTAATATTCAAAAAATCAGAATCCGAAAATTTTCATTTTTGAATGAGATATCCTTGTAAAAGGAAGCAACAAAATCCCATAGGATGCTAACTTATGGGAAGGAAGAAAGGGGAACTCTGACTGACATTTAAGCAATGCCTATTATAAATTTGTTTTTCTATAAAATACGAGTAGAAACCTGCAGATGAAAGCGAAAATGTTGGATCGGCTGATCTATTGATCCCCATCTGAATACAAATATCTAACTACCCCCATCTGACTGCAATCGTATCTGAATCCAGGTTGCAGAGGAGAACAAATTCATAGACATCTCTAAAGGTGTGGTAAAATTATTTTTCATTTGTGAGCTAGTTAGAAAAGCGAGGAAGAGGGAAATCGGAATTACATGAGGCGATACCGATAGGGGTGCAGAACCCTAAGGCATAGAGGGGTTTAATAAAAATCTACACCTCCAACTTCCAACAATATTGAAAAACTTGTTTTTCATTCCTCTATAAGCAGTTTTGAGGTAATACTCCGATTTACGTCAGTAATTCGTTCGATGGAGTAGAAGAGTGTAGCGGCGTGTCGCGTAGATGAAAGTTGTAGCTCTTTCTTTCTTTCTTTTCTTCTTCTTCTTCTTCTTATTTTTTTTTTTTTTTTTTTTTTTTTTTTTTTGTTCACTCCCCTCCCACTGAACTAAATCTTTGAGAAATATAAAACTTGAAAGAAGTACTCGTAGAAAGTAAATATACAAGATTGTTCAAGATTTCCTAAAGCTTGCAATTTTATTTTTATTATTCGCTTTATTATTTGCTTTTTTACTTTCCATGATTTATTAGTCCTTTTATTTCAACTTTATTACAATTAATATCATACCAGTATGTATTAAGAATTCTTTTCTGTTTATTTAATATCACCATTTTCTCCAGTTTTGTACGTTGCTGCTTTAATGCTGCACTCCTGACTGTTTTATTTATTTATTTATTATCATTATTTTGCCTGATGAAGAGTTGAGCTTTATTTCCACTAGAAAAAATATGTTGCAGTAAATACCGGACTCACTGCATTACTTACTTCCTGCAAGAATATATATATTACTTAGTTAAAAAAAAAAAATAACAATAATAATAATAATCCTTTATTATAGCTAAAGTTTCAGTTCTATATATCATTTAAAATTAAATAAATGCCAACAATTGTATTTTTTATATTAAAATATGAAGCTAGTTTTAAAAGATGTTTCTGGCATTTTTCTCTTGTAAATATACCTTAGATTATCATATTTTTAGATTTTTTTTCAATTTGACATTTTTTCTATTTTCTAAGGAAGTACTCAACGAAATGGTCTTGAATTACAAACATGCAAATAATACTCTTATATTCACACTTTTTCAACAACGATTTAGTCAGGAGTGCAGTTAGGAGACCAACCATAAATTGAAGACAGACGAAAATGCAGGGTTACTCTATATCACAAAATCATGCACATCACTTGTAATTTTAACGCATGCTTGCTATTTATAATATTTGTATGCTTTTTTTTTTTTTTTTGTAGAAATCGCACGAATATTTAGACAAGATATATATAAAAACAATTCAATTCCTGCTTTCAAGTATTAAGTTAGCTAAACTTAACGATTGTCTAATACAATTTTATTTATTCATTATTTTATTTATTATTATTTTTTCTTTCATATAAGATAGTATTTTTTCTAGTTTCTCTTTACCCTCCACTTAATCATTGTATTTTTATCTTGCATCTTCACCGTTTACGTCTGTTTTAGGTGAGTTAAGCGATGTTATCTGTAAATTGTTTTGACTTTACGTTTAAAAATATGCAGGAATTTACCTATTATTTGCATACATTATTCAGTCACTGCCCCTGAAAAAGTATTGTTTTAATGTATGCTTTCAATTTTGGATTTTGTTAGACTTTTTTAATTAAATCTTTCATTTCTTTATGAGATTTCATTTTTCTTCTTGTGAAATGTTTGAAAAGGTTTTTCATATATATGTTTTTATTTATTTATTTTTCTAAACTTTTTTTTTTTTTTTTGAGAAATTCTTTGCTTAAACAAAATTTTACGAAATTTGCATAAAATTTGACAAAACGTTAGACGGACATAATTCTGAAATATAAAATGCTACATAGATTTAATTTTCGCTCAGATATGAATATTTGTAGTAAATAGTTTTTTACTGGGCATGTGCGAAAGCTGGTACTTTTTTTACTTTCTTCTATATGTAATATAGAGAAAGTATTGGATTCGTAAAAATTTTCGACCTCGGGTTTTTGATGGATTTACACGTTTTGAGAGCTGTAGAACACGATTTGACCATTTTTAGAAAATGTCTGTCTGTCTGTCTGTCTGTCTGTCCAGGGCCCGATTAAGCTTTGAAGCTAGGGGAAGCTCAGCATCATTTCGGGGGCCCCTTTCATTTTGGAAAATCTTGTTTTCCTGTTAATATTGTAATATAAAAATGCTATAGACCAAAAAATAGTGTGCATTTATTATTATTATTATTATTTTCATATATCTGGGTGGTTTCTACACAGAACATTAAAATCATACAACTTTTTAATTAAGAACATTCAGATTTTTGAGGTTAAATAATAGATTTTTCCCGAAATAGTGAGTGTTTTGTCTTGTTTTAGGTAACCTTTCTCAGAAAAAATTCAATCTCAGTGTGAAAATAGGAAACAAAAGGTTCAAGACCATGTTTTTAATCCTTATAGGGCCCCCTCTTAAATTTTAGAGGGGAAACTTGTGCTTCCTGAGCCTTTTGGATAATCAGGCCCTGTGTCTGTCTGTCTGTCTGTGTGTGTGTGTGTGTGTGTGACAAAATTTTGTGGCAACTGTATCTCAGGAACTACTATACATAATTTCATACAAATTGGTGTGTAGTTGCACCTTGACATAAATTAGTGCCTATCAACTTTTGGTAAAAATTGTCTTACAGGTTGCGTTGCCATCCTGCTTTTTCTAAATTTTTAACATGGTGATATAGGACAAAATTTTGTATAAATTTGCATAAAGAGAATTATATTTTAGTAATCATTATGAAATTTACAAGAATTATTTATAATAGAGATAGTCAACTGGGAAAAATTTTTTGTATGCGTAGGAGCCTCGCAACCCCCCTGGGGGGGGAAGTCACCCCTCGAGGGGAGTAAATTTTCAAGATGGGTATCTTTCGAAAGGTATCGTCAATACCTTTAAAACGAATGGTTGAACTATAAATCTGTGATAATTTAAAACAAAGTTATCGATTTTTTTTACTTTTAACGAAAAAAAAAAAAAACTTAGAAAAAAAAATCTTTTTTTTTTTTTTTTTTTTTTTTTTTAAACGAAATTTAACCAGACTTGGTATTTAGTTGGCCCCTGACATAAACTGTGGCTGATTAGATTTGGGGATCAATCGCTCAACAGGTGGCGCTGTGATCGTATTTTTTCTAAATTTTTAACATGGACAAAAGTAGTACAAAATTTCGTATAAATGTACATAATGAGAGTTATTCTTAACCTGTGATTGTGAAATTAATATGAATTATTGATAATAATAGTAGTTAATTAGGAAAAAAATTTGGGGCATCGCTTCCCCCGGGGGGGGGGGTAAATTTTCAAGATCGGTATCTTTCGAAAGGTCTCGTCAATACCTTTAAAACGAATGGTTGAACTATAAATATGTGATAATTTAAAACAAAGTTATCGATTTTTTTTACTTTTAACGAAAAAAAACTTTGGAAAAAAATCATATATATATATTTTTTAAATATTGTTACTGCGTGAATTTGTATAAGGAAATATAGAAGAAAGTTTTGTGGTGGCCACAACATACTAGTTTTAATTGTATTTGTTGAAAACTAGATATACAGGGCGACTTATGTCAAAAGCTTATTTAAATAGAATAAAAATTAAGAAATTTACCTATGAAAGAATGACCTAGATTTTAAATATTTTCTAAGAATTACAAGTTCATTAGGGCTTTCCTACATGAATGGTATAATTATGTAACTTTGAGATCTAATTATTACAGAGCTACTAAATAATTTTTTATGAAAAACTCCTTATAAATTCGTAAATCTTAGCAAATAAATTAGAATTACAAGTCCATAAAAAGATTTTCCACTTATCACGTATTTAACATGGAAATCGAGTTATTTCAACACTTAACAAAACATGTTTATTAAACCGCTACGAGGTCGCAACTCTTAGAAATAAAATAAAATAAAACTGATGCAATTGCTTTGATGATAACTTCTTAATTTTCATTCCATTTTTCAGCTAAAGTTTTGGCATTAGTTGTCCTATATGTATATCCAGCTTGTACACAATGTAATAAAAAATCTGATGTGGGCACAATATGGTTTCCTTATACAACCATTGGAATATACCATATATATATATATTATTCGTAATCTTTATTCGTGTTTTTCTGGTTTCATCTAATTCAATCTTTCATGATTTCATCTATTCAATGTTTGAAAAGGTTTTCATTATATATCATGAAAAACGATAGTTTTTCGAGTAACGCAGCAAAGCTCAAACAAAACTTAGCAGCGACACTAAATATACAGCTAATTTAACATCAAAGGAATTTGGAAACGCCGACATTTAATATATAATACATATATATTGTTAGGAAAACAAAGTTTTTTACCGCAAATACTCAAGTTTGGAAAAATTAAATATATGCATTTCATGTTTCAGAATAATGTTTCTCTAATGTGTGTCCATTTTTCTGTAAGTTTTGTAAAAAAAAAAAAAAAAAATTAATCCTATTCTTGTTATAAGCAAAGTACTTGCCAAAAAATTACACACACACACACACATATATATATATATGTCTAAATAATCGTGGGATTTCTACAAAAAACATAGCAATATTGTAAATATTAGGAAATCCACCGCGCTTAAGAATGTACAAAAACAGGAAGGGGTGGGGGGAGGCCAAAAATCCATAGAAACTAATATGAAAAGAAAACGATAAAACTCACAATCAACTCGACAACTCAAATCACACATCAAAGAAATCTCAATAGAGCCGCACTTGCCGCTTTCCAGTTGCCAGAGTTTGAAGGCAGCTTAAGAGTACCAGCTTCATTTATCATTGGCTTCAGACGTTGTTTAAATGTTTGCACATTTCGTTCTGCCAAACCATTTGTGGCAGGATGCCCCGGGGCTATAAACCTTTTGACTATTCCACAAGTGGTGCAGTACATTCGAAATTCTTCGTTTGTGAATATGAACGCATTATCGGCTCTCATAAAAAAAAATCTGGAGTGACTCCACTCGACTTTCCGAACATTGAGTCATTAACAGTTTTGTACATAAAGTAAAGAAAGAGGAGTTGTTAAACAAACAAAAGAGAGAAAACCATAATAGAGTGTTTGAGTATTTTTCTCCATCTATTACACGATGTTTTATTTAACGCTACTGAACTTTGAGCCCATAGATCATAATGATAAAGAATTTTTCGTTGTGTCCCTGTAAAAACCTATAAATGCTAGATTCACCAAAATGCTTATAGTTAGTGCAACAGTGATTTATAATACTCATATAAATTTTCAGCTCAATTCAATAAGGCGTTTAGATGCTATCGTACTTTTAAAAATTTAGTCCCATAGGCCATAATGATAAAGAATTTTTCTTTGTGTCCCTGTAAAAAAACTGTAAGTGCTAGATTCACCAAAGTCTATACAGTTAGTTCAACTGTGATCTATAACATGTATACAAATTTTTTGCTCAGATTAATAAGGCGTTTAGACGCTATCACACTTTTAAAAATTTGGCCCCATAGGCATAATGATAAAGAATTTTTCTTTGTATCCCTGTAAAAAAACTATAAGTGCTAGATTCTCCAAAATCTATACAGATTGAGTATTTGTGACCTATAATATGTGTATAATTTTTTTGCTCAATTGAATAAGGCGTTTAGATGCTATCGCACTTTTAAGATTTTGCTCCCATAGGCCATAATGATAAAGAATTTTTCTTTGTGTCCCTGTAAAAAAAACTATAAGTGCTAGATTCACCAAAATCTATAGGGTTCGTACTATGGTGACTTACAATATGCGTACCAACTTTCAGGGTAATTGAACAAAGCGTTTAGACGCTAGCGTGTTCACTCACAGACATACACACATACATACACACATACACACACACATACATACATCATCGTAAAAATAGTGAAAACGGACTCAGGGGACCTCAAAACGTATAGAAACATCAAAATCTCGAATTCGGATTTTTGACATGATTACAATACTTTCCTCACTATAGTGTTCGGAAAGTAACAATACTATTGTAAAAGTCACCCCTTTCTTAAGCAGCCCCCCTCTTCCCCCCCCCCAAAAAAAAAAGAAAAAAAAATGGATTGATGTCAATTTTTTGCATTTCTAGCTTGTTTATGCGTTAAAAAAGATCTTTCTCCGTTAAAAACACACTTTATCAGGGCATGTAATGGACTTGGCGATGAATTTGGCGACTTTATCGCACCTTGACAACTAATTTGACGATCTTGGAGAAAAAACCTTTATTATCGATAGACCCATTGTCCAAGCTGTAACTCGATTATTACGGAAGTTACTGTAAAATTCAGGATAAATGGCAGGCTATAAAAGGGGTCCCCGTTCCGACCACTGAGGTGAGTTTCGCGCTAAGACTTTACGGAATAGAAAGTTCTGCTTGACTAAGTCTCTGCCATTGAATTGCAGCCTATATTTCTGTATGTTATGACTATGGTATCGTTTGTGCCGTGATTTTTATATTGTCAGCTGTTATTTAAGCTGCGTTTTCTGGTGAAACTCAAGTTGATACTGGGTTTAACAGACTTGTAATCTTCCGAAATATTCTGTAAATAATCTTTTAAACCTCTGTAAGGTCTGGCTTTCATTCACAGAAAATTCACGAGCCCCGAGTGCGCAACAATATGTTTGTCTAATGTGTATATATTGTTGCGTACTTGGGGGTTCGTGAGTTGTCTGAGAATGAAAGGCCAAACGTACAAAAATTCAGTAATTTATTCACAGAAAATTCCAGAAAAATTCAGGTCTATAAACCAAGTATCAGCTTCAATTCAAACAGTAAACACACCTTAAACAACAGCTGTCAATAGCAAATCCACAGTACAAACTGTATAGCAATAACACATAAAGCAAGTCTCTTCCAAAGAGGCTCAAGAGCAATGCAAGCACTAGCGAAGCTGTCTGAAAACTGAACTGAACTGACTCACTGCCTTGGCGAGAAGCGCTCCTTATATACTGTTCCATGGAACCCAGATTTTTCGAGAAAACTCTAGAAAGTGGTCAACCAATCAACTTACAGCTTCCATATTTGGTATATCCCATATAAGGATTTTCTCGCCAAGGTCGCCAAAAAAATCGCCAACGTGGAAAAAAGTCGCCAAATTTGGCGCCAAATCCATTACCTGCCTTATTGGGCTTTTCAATGCGTTTTCGAGGGGAAATAAGGCGATTTCAACGCTGAAATGACCAGAAATGGACAAAATTAGCACTTTATCAACTTACTAAGCCTCTTTGAAAGAATTTATACAAAAATAAACACAATTATTTACAATTTTGTAACACTGCCCCCCTCCCAAGGACTGCACGTCCCGGGCAGTGCAACCCTTGGTTAAGAGGCGAAACTAACCAAATTTACACAATCTCAAATACAAAAACTAAGTTGCACATAAAGATAACATAGAAATATAAATTAAGTGAGAAATATTTACAAAATTCACAAATATGTACAAATATTTATATACAAATATTTACAGTGCGCATGCGCAAATTCTACCAGTATTTACATTTTAAATTTTAATATTACCGTTAATTGTGGTACTTGGCTAGCCTATTATAGTGCACCACCTTCGGTTTGGATGAAGGTGTTTTAGTGATCCGCACCACTACATCATTCAGCCTTTTTAAGACTGTGCATGGTCCGTCCCAGCTGCACTGTAACTTGGGAGAGAGTCCTTTGCGTCGAACAGGATTCCACAACCAGACCTTCTCTCCTTCCTGGAACTCATGTTGTGTAGCCTTTAGATCGTACCTTGTCTTCATTTTCTCCGTTGCCATGTTAATCCGCTGCCGAGCAAAGTTGTGTACGTCCTCAAATCGTGCCTGGAGATCTTGGATGTACTCCTCGGGCGATGAAGGCGCATCGGGTGGACAACCAAACAGGAGATCACAAGGGAGACGAAGTTCACGTCCGAACAGCATCTGGGCTGGAGTATAGCCGGTGGTTTCATGGACAGCACTTTGATAAGCCAGCAGGAACAATGGCAACTTCAAGTCCCAATCTTGCTGGTTCCTTGATACTAGAAGAGAGAGGTTATTCAGGATGGTACGATTGAACCTCTCGACCATGCCGTCCGACTGGGGATGTAAGGGTGTTGTCCGGGTTTTGTCTATGCCGAGTAGTTGACACAGTCCTTTGAAAACATCAGAGGTAAAGTTCCTACCTTGGTCGGTATGAAGTTGTAGGGGCGTGCCGTACCTTGACACCCATTGCTGCACTAGGACCTCTGCGACTGTGCATGCCTCTTGATTGGGAATGGGATATGCCTCAGGCCACTTGGTGAAATAGTCCATCACGACAAGGATGTATTTATTTCCACTGGAAGTCCGTGGCAAAGGACCCAAGATGTCGATTGCAATCCGTTCAAATGGTGCTTCCACGTTATACCGTTGCAGTCTTCCTCGACTTCGTTTCTGCGGGCCTTTACGTGCCGCACAAGCATCACAGGATTTACACCATTTCTCCACATCCTCCTTTGCCTTGCACCAGTAGAAGCGTTCCCGAACTTTCTGCAGAGTCTTCATTACCCCAAAATGGCCTCCGGTAGAGCTACTATGCAGTTGTTCTAAAACAGCTGGAATTTTTGATCTTGGTAATACAATCTGCCATCTGAAGCTTTTCCCATCATCAGATTCCCACTTTCTATATAATACGCCGTTTGTGATATGAAGAGAGTCCCAAAGTGCCCAATAACTTTTCGTAATGGGACTGAATCTGGAAATGTCCTGCCAGGTAGGTCTGTTGCTGGTCGTCTCCTTCAGCTGTAATATTGGCTTTATGTCAGTATCTTCCATCTGGGCTTGTCTAAATTCTTCGTCACTCCAGGGATCGGGATCTTGTTCTGATGGTGTTGAGACAGTAACTTGGCAGGCAACCGGATTTATCGGCAGGTATTTCTGTTCGGCTCTAGAGCAGTACTTGCAGCTTTCCGAGCAGGGCTTCCGTGACAAGGCATCTGCATTACCATGTAGAGTTCCTTTACGATGACATATCTCGAAGTCATATTCCTGGAGGCGTTGTATCCACCTGGCAATCTGTCCTTCCGGGTTCTTGAACTGGAGCAACCACGTTAAAGATGCATGGTCAGTCCGGAGCAGGAATCTTCTGCCATAGAGGTAATGATGGAAATGTTCTATGGCTTTTACGATAGCGAGTAGCTCTTTCCTGGTGGTACAGTAATTTCGCTCTGGTTTAGACAAGCATTTACTCCAATAGGCAATGATATGTTCTTGACCATCAATTTCCTGCGACAGAACAGCACCGACACTCTCATGGCTGGCATCTGTATCAAGTATGAACTGTCTGTCGGGCTGTGGATACGTCAAGATAGGCGTCAATTAAGGCCTCTTTAAGTCGCTTGAACGCATTTTCACATTCATCTGTCCACAGGAACTTCTGTTTGGCTTCCGTCAGCTTGTGGAGTGGTCTGGCAATATTTGAGAAACCCTTGACAAACTTCCTGTAGTAAGTGCATAACCCCAGGAAACTTCGTAGTTGGTGTACATTTTCAGGGCGACTCCAGTTCTCGACTGCAGAGATCTTCTCAGGATCAGTTCTCACACCTTCGGCAGAGATGATATGGCCGAGGTAGCTCACTTCACGACGGAACAAGTTACACTTGCCTGGATTCAATTTGAGGTTAGCCATTCTGAGTTTCTCCAGCACCTTTCGGATGTTTCGTAGATGGTCTTCAAAGGTGCGCCCCACAATGATAATATCATCCAAATACACCAGACAGGCTTCATAGGAAAGTCCTTTTAGCATTGTCTCCATCAGGCGTTCGAAGGTGGCAGGTGCATTACATAATCCGAACGGCATAACTTTAAATTGCCACAGTCCTTGTCCCGTGGTGAATGCAGTCTTCTCACGATCATCAGGATGTAATTCTACTTGCCAGTAACCGCTCTTCAGATCCAAAGTCGAGAACCATTTATTGCCAGCAAGTGTGTCTAATGTGTCGTCAATTCTGGGAAGAGGGTAACTGTCTTTCTTCGTAATGTCATTCAAACGACGATAATCCACACAAAATCTTGTTGAACCATCCTTTTCTCGCACCAGTACTATGGGAGAGGCCCAAGGACTCGTTGATGGCTCGATGACGTCATTGTGCTGCATTTCATTTAGAAGTTCAGTGACCTCTTCCTGTTTAGCAAATGGAAGTCTTCTTGGATGTTGTTTGATTGGAGGATGATTTCCTGTATCAATTCTGTGCTGGGTGATGTTCGTTCTTCCGACGTCCCGACCAAATCCGCTCTAATGATGGTCACGTTGGCTCCCGTGTCCAGAATCATCCGACAGGTGGTGGTGTTAACTTGGCCATAGACGCGAAGTCCATTATCGCCACCACTCATTGACGAAACATGAAATACTGTAAATTGGGGCTCTTTAATTTCAGGCAACCTCCGCCCCGCGAGATGGCCTCCTCTTAGTTTCCCTGCAGTGATGGTGAAGCCGGGTGATTTCCTATAGTTGGTCGTACAGGGCAGTTCCTCTTCACGTGACCATCCCCTCCACAGCCCCAGCATTTTATCTTCCGGTCCTTTATTTCCTTATTATTCTCCAGGCTGCGCAATCTCTTTAAGATCTCTTCGATACTTCTCTTCATTTCATTTTCACCAGCAGGCGTATCGTTTAATCTCATTCATCTGGGTAGCTAAGCTTTCTAGAAATTTTTTCATATCTTGCTCTATAGCTCTAGTTATCACCATTCACAGACAAAATCCCACTTCTGACACCAGAAATGTTGCGTACTTGGGGGTTTGTGAGTTGTCTGAGAATGAAAGGCCAAACGTACAAAAATTCAGTAATTTATTCACAGAAAATTCCAGAAAAATGCAGGTCTATAAACCAAGTATCAGCTTCAATTCAAACAGTAAACCACGGAGTAATATTAATTAATGGACCGGGACTCGAACCCCGGATCATGATATTTTTAGGGTGTCGATCGGGGGGACTCGATCCGGGGTTCGAGTCCCGGTCCAGGCATTATTTTCACTCAGTCGGAAAAATAAAATTTCAATAAATATGATTTTCTTCCACAGTTGATTGTGTGATTTTAATTAAAAAAAAAAAAAAAAAAAAAAAGTTAATAGACACTAATTTATGTCATGATGCAACTACATACAAATGTATATGTAGTTCTGTGCAGTAGTTCTTGAGATACAGTTAGAACACAATTTTTGTCCCACATAGACAGACAGACATTTTCTAAAAATATCATGTTCAAAATGTGTTTTGGACCTCTCAAAACGTGTATATTCATGGAAAACCGGAAGCTGAATATTTTTATGAATCCAATACTTTCTTCTATTGAATATAGAATGCAAAAACTGGAATGCTCCAAGTTTGTAAAAGAAAAAAAAATGCTGTTAAAAGGAGAAAAACTGAAAAGTTTGTATTTTTCCCCCCGACATATTTTAGGAGTATGCCCCGACGGGGGGGGGGGGCATGTGCCCCCCCCCGGCCTCCTTGCTGGCGCCACCCCTGCATAGAAGAAATGAAACGACTGAGGAATTTGCCTTCTCTCCTTCCGGAAGAAGAATAAAAAATAATTGATCTATATAAAAATTAATACACATAGATTTTATGTAAAAAGCTTAAGCAGGCGTGTATCGAATCGTCGAGTGCCTTACCGCCTAGACTTTCGTGGTTTATAAAAGAGTACAATACAAATTCTTTTCGGCTAAAATTTATCACTTCACAAAAAAAAAAAAAAAAAAAAAAATTGCAAAATCATAACTTTGATATAATACATTAAGAATTTGGGTTTCAGAAGTTTTTTTAAATATATTATTTATTATTGCGTTTTTCTGTCAATTTATGAAAAAATTCATATCTTGTTCATAACTTTGAAGTATTGGTGTTTTTAAAATGACGCTTGAAGGATTGTAAGGATGCAACTTTTAAAAATAAATTTTTCTGTTAAATGATCTAATCAGACAAATGTCTTTTTTTTTTTATTGTATTATATAAATTAACTGAGTCTGCGTGCTTAAATATTGCTTGAATACTATTTTTTATCCTCGTGTATTTTATTGCCACTATCGTATCGTTTCTACAAAATATAATCGTAACTGGACCACGTTAGAGAAATATTATATAGATAGCGCCGCCCATATATATATATAGTAATATATATAGATCTATCATCCGCATGTTATACAGCAAAAATTTTTGATGCCAAAAATAGTTTTGTAATCAGCCATTAGAAGGTATTTAAAAAAAAAAGAATTTGAAACTGTATCTGGAGTTTTTCATCCACATTTAGTAAATAAATTATTCATAAATTTTATTTACTAAATTATCCGTGTATATTCCTGTGTGTAATTTACTCGGGAAAAGACAGCCATTAGAGTGACTTTTCCCGAGTAAAAAGGAATCACTTTTTCCCTCCCGCTGATTAGTCTAGGTCTGATTACTATACGCTAAGACTACTATATAAACTAGACTGTTATATAGTAGTCTTATTATACGCAAGCGAAGTGTGACGTCACTGACCGTCCGTGGATAAGGCTCTTATGTATACGAGCTGGCGCATCAGCATTTTGTTGCCTTAGGGTTGCCACATGTACCCAGCGCGTTTCTCTGATAAACAAACGACAAACATTTTTTTTATCGTCTTACGTTACTTTGAAGTAACTTCTTTTATTATATTTCGTAATTTTAGCTAAGTAAATTATGATATGGGAGTTTGTTTAGCAATATACAGCTATAATCATTCAAAAAGATAATATAAAGTGTTAACAGACCTTCTATTACTCTGTATTTGAGTTTTGGCGACATCTTATAAAAGAAACAGAAACCTCCCTGACAGCGTGACGACACGTCTTACCCAGTACATCCATAGGATATCCTCAGAATAATAGGACATCCTGAGAATGTACTGTGAAAAAAATATGTTTTTAGGAATACTATTGTTGCTAATTGCTCTTATTTTGACCGGATTAGCTTCAGATCAAGATTTCCTAAAATCATTAGGGAAGCGATAAGGACGCCAAGCTGGAATGCTGTCCTCTTCGGAGGCAAAAAATGGCGGTGATGCGCCGGCTTATATATTTTATTTAAGGGACTCTATCCGTGGATGCAAGAAAAAGATTTCCTATGTTAATCGCCCATTGGATTTTTTGTAAAAAATTATTAAAAATCGAGGAAAATTATTTCCCGTTTTTAATCCCGTATTTGGGTATAGATGTGTATTAATTATCGTATGCATGCGTTAGATTAAGTTATTTTTCTGTCAAATTGACAAATTTTTAATTTCTAAACTCTATCATCCTTGGCGTTTTTTTTGTATTTGGCGATCAAAAACGGAATACGAAAATATATATGCCAGATGTATATTTTCGTAATATGTATTGTACGAAATATTGTTTCATGTTATTCATTATTCTCTTAATATAAGTTGTTAAAATAACCGTGATTTTTGAAAGGAATTAAATATGTTCGCGAGATAATTTGGCGATATTTTTTTTTTTTCGGCCAAGGATGACAGATATATTAAATCTATTCCGCTGCAACATATGAGTACCTAATATCAGACACTTTATTTAGACATTTGAAAACAAATTTGACTTCAAATTATGATAGAATATTTATCATTTTCCTTTTAATTAGTATATTAGTTGGATATTTATTGTGTAAATATCATCCTTTAAAATGTAATGTTTATGTTTTCAATCGAATATGGAAGTTTGCCATTTTTTTTTTTTCCCCCTAGAGTTTTGAAATTTAAAATTCAAATTTTATCAATTTTACAGCAAAAACAACTTAATCTAACGCATGCACACGATAACAAATACATATCTATCCGCGTTTGTAATGATCGATAGATGGCGCTTTTTCAACTGGAGTTGTTAGTAAATATAATATCCACGTGTATTTATTATTGTTCTTTTTCCGCCATTACATCATGGAAAATTGATTGCATAATAGGATGCAATGAAAATTATTGCGTTTTATTATTTAATAATTCCATTGTATTTTAACTGCATCTATATGTTATCTTACAACAAAGGTACATCAAAATAATAATAATAATAATAATAATAAATAAATAATAAATAAAGGTACAACTGTAGAGTTGGTCCATAACTGGATTTGGCGATTTTTCTTTTGCACCGTTTTGAACGATAAGGATGCCTTTCTGGATTCTTTGCAATAAAATACGCTTTTGTTTACGCTTGGAATCCATCGCAACCATTTGCAAAAACCACATTTCGCCATAATCACCAAATGCACTTGTAGACCAATACTATAGTTGTTCTATGACATCCATGAAATGTGATCGTTTTGCTTTTGCTCGTTAGCGAAGGAAACGGTCAGCTTTATCTAAAATATTTTATAATTAAAACAAAATTAATCGTATTATTACTTGTGAAATCCTCAGGTGCGAAATGTTTCGAACAAACAGTCATACTTGACGATACTTATTTCCCAATTCGTAAACGTCTAATCCATTCAGACTTTCTACTAACTAAAGCTTTTTTTTTTTTTTCATTAGCGGAGGCAACTGGAATTTTAAATTTGTCATTTGGAAACAAATGGATATCTTGATCCATTGGAGTTACACTGTAGCACACAACAGCATGTGTTATCTTTTTTGCCGGATTTATTCATTCTATCGAATATACAGCAGCAGCAAACAATGGTGTCTCGACGAAAGCGTGAAAGCTATCCGTCCAGTTTTATTGTTAATTTCACCATAGCCCACCAGAGTGCGAGCATTTCATTACAATCGCGGATATCTAAATATGGGGATTAAAATCGGAAAATATTTTTCCTCGATTTTTAATAATTTTTCACAAAAAATCCAATGGTCGATTAACATAGGAAATCTGTTTCTTGCATCCACGGACGGCCAGTGACCAGTGACGTCTTTTCTTTCTTTTTTTTTATCTTTCTTTTTCTTTTCTTTCTTTTTTTTTTTTTAAAGAAACAAACGCTTAAAGTGTATTTCTAAAACATATTAAAGTCTTTAAATATTTTTATCAAGCTTCATTGTTTGTTTACATTGTAAGGTATGATTGGCGTCGAGTTCAGTACGTAAATGTCGCCAGTTAATTTTAGTTTTGAAATTAGTGTAAACTTATAGTTGGGATAGAATGTTTGGTTGGACAAGTAAAGGTCACCAGTTGAAATGAGTATTGAAAGTAGAGTAGGCTAAGGTGATAATGTCGAGTCAAGATAAAATGTTCGGTTGAGAATGAGAAAGTCCCTACCTGGATCCTGGATATTTTGGCGTTGTTGTGGGTGAGATAGCTGGTTGGAAGTATCGAGTAGAGGTGAATTTGGGTTAGCATGGAGTGTCTGTAATTATTGGATAGTTAGTTAGAAAATACGCAAGCAAAGTAAAGTGATGACGTCACTGGGCGTCAGTGGATGCAAGAAAAAGATTTCCTATGTTAATCGCCCATTGGATTTTTTGTAAAAAATTATTAAAAATTGAGGAAAATTATTTCCCGATTTTAATCCCCATATTTCGGTATAGATATGTATTAGTTATCGTGTATTATTTATATTTTAAAATAATGTTTTGCATAGAATATGATATGATTAACTTTCTGATTTACAGGTCTACACTAAAATATTCAGAGAGATCAAAAGCTGTAATTATAATCTAATGGCTGCATTTTCTTTTGTGTTAAGCCTTTTTAATACTTTCCAAAATGATTAAGAGTAATTTTAAAATCAATTAGTCTATCTGTATATTTTTCAGTCCTTCTGTCTGTTGTGTGATAACGTAGGGAAAGAATATTAAAAGTTATTCGATACAACAATTACGTACAGTTGGAAAGTGTTACTAATCAATGCGTACTGCATGAATTTTCTTTCTTGTTTTAATTTCAGAACGAAAATTATAAAATATCGAAACAAATTTGATTTATAAACAAAAATTGAAAATACATTTAAGTGATCACGTGGTAATCTTCATGAAATAAACATTGTTTTTAAGATTTATCGTTCACATTCCGTCATTTTTGACGGGGTTATATACTAGTTAGAAAATAAAAGAACTGAGAAACTGAAAATAAATACATAATATACAACAGAAATAAGTTTTATGTAGTACATGGAGGTATATTTATATTTATCACAAAAGTAATATTTTGTCTTCGTCATATATATTAAAAGCTCACTGCACTTTTTCTACATTTTGAAATTTTATTAATTTGAAATTATATTTTGGCAATACCAAATTGTATTTCTAAATTTTTTCGTTTATCGTTAAATTTTTCCTTGTTTATTCCTGTATTCTAATCAACTTTTTTTCATGGAAATTATTAAATTAGGTGACAGAGTATCAATTCCTAGTAAAAATCTTAAAGGTGAAGTTGCTTACATTGGAAAAATCCATTTTGCAGAAGGTACATGGTTTGGCATAGTTCTGGACGATCCTATCGGAAAACACAATGGTACTATAGAAAATAAACTTTACTTCAAATGTCCAAGGAACCATGGCGTGTTCATAAAATCTAGTTATTTTGAAAAAGAAAGTGTCGACATTATCAATAAGCGTTGCAGTTTGATTCCGAAAAGAATGAAATGTAACAATTATGCGAAAGCCCGCTTTAAACTGAAAACTGATACTACTGCATGCGAATCTAAAAGTACAACCAATCGCAAAGTGAAATCACAATATCAAAATAAAAATATTGATGTTCCTGGAGATAATTTAGCAAATATTGATGATGAAAATGCAGATCAAACTAAAATAACTGAATATGGTGACAACAACGATGATTCTGGCGAGAGGAAGTTTCAGTTAGTAAAGAGATATCCGAATTATTTAAAAGCAAGTTCTAAACTGGCAGGAAGTCATTTCTGTTTAAACAAAAATAAAGAAAATAAGACAGATCATGAAATTGGTGATTACATTGAGCATAAAGATGAACTTGCAAACAACGATGAGGTTGAACTTAATGAAGAATCTCCAAAAAGAATCATTTATCCAAATTATCTAAAAGCTAGCTCAAAGTTGGCAGGGAAACATTTCTGCACAGAAAAAAATAATAACATATGTAACGATGGAATGAAGGATAGTCTTGAAAAGCCTGCAGAAATGCAAACTTCCAAAGGATGTCCGGATAACAATGAATCTCCTGAAAATCCCCATGCACATCTAATCAAATATCCGTATCATCCAAAATTTCAGTCTAGGTTTAAAGAAAACATTTCGTGTTCGGCAAATAAAGGTGAAGTGAATAAAGCAAAATCAATGCCAATGAACGAAGACCGTGAATGTCTAAAAGAGGATCATGTTAAAACTACGGATTTCGAAATGGTAAAACGGGAAAATGAAAACTTGAAACGTAAACTGAAAAACACAGAAGCATCGCTGCAAGAAGTTCTTAATAAATATAACGAAGCGCAAGAAGAAATTAAGCAGTTAAAGTACAACAATGAATGCCAAAGAAAACAAATTAAATTTCAAAAGAGTCATTTGAAGTTACTAAAGGTAAGTCAGGGCAATAATTCTAAGAAAACAGATTTGAACAACAAGACACCGAAACAAAAGAAGACTGGAGATATTTTAGAAAACACTCTACAGGAACATGGTAATAATGATGTAAATACGATATCTACGCAGCGTGTTCATGAATTAGAGGAACAAAATAGATTGATGATACTAGGTCTAGTTGAACTGAGAGATTTTTTGAAAATGCAATGTGAATCACACTCCATAGAGCAGAAGTCTTTGAATTTCAATAGCTATAGTCAGATTCCGAATATTAATAACAGAAAGCGTACTTTTTCAGAATCATTTGGCACATTCTCATTGCTAAATTCTGAAACATGTACCAATGAGGACACGGCGCCGCAGTTACGAGAATACTCGGAAATGCTGAGAGATATGACAAAATATAATGAAGTGATGAAAGAGAACAGAGAAAATGTAAAAAACTGGGAAACAACGAACTGGTCCAGGGACATTAATACTCGTATATTTCCAAAACTTCATTTAGATAAAATTAATCATCCAGTTATTCAATCAACACAAAACTCTCCACATGGATCAGCATTTGATATTAATTTGTATGATTTGACTGAAAACTATGTCGGCCCTTCAAATATTGAAATGGATCCTGAAACATTTCAAAATTCACCAAATTTTAAGAAAAATGACATTGATGTCAGTTTTCAAATAGCAACCGACCACAGCTCATGGCATTTCCGGAATATGAAAAATAAAATGAAAGGAGTTATTAATAATTATCCTGTGGAAGATAAGGTGCCTCATGTATCAGATAACTATAATGGTCAATTCAACCATCCAATACCAACTAAAGATCTAACACAACAGGGAAGCCTTTCGTTTACTGAACAAGAAATTTTCGACAAAGAAGTCCCTGAATCTGGCGAAAATTGCTTCTTAGGGAAAACTGAAGTAGTTCAAAGTTTTTCTACGGATTCGCAAACTACTAGTGTGACCACCGAATGAGATGTCGATAGTTCAACGCGATTGCTGAAAGAGATTCTGCATAAAAATTACCGATACAGGTATGAAAAGCGACAGAATCAAGAAATGGGATTGATGTATCAGTGACATTCGCCGTTTTTTTAAAATAAGATTTAATAAATCATTTTTTTTTTTTTAATTTAATTAGCGTTTGTTCATTATTTGAAAAAGTCAAATGCCCTATTGAATGACTTTGAAATTTTGAAAAAGAAAAGGGGGAATGGGAATGACGAATTTTAAAATTTAGCCTTTCTAGCTCAAAACCAGCCCGTTCTAACAACCTCTAATGATTGAAGATTAAAGGTGAACCCATGTGTTTTTTTTTTTTTTTTTTGACGCAAGCATAGAACAATTACATACATTATTTAGTATGTTGTTATAGTAAAAAATTTAAAGTGAAAAGAATTTCGTATAACTACAAAAGTCAGAAAATTGACATTAATTAATGTTATATTTGGATTTAATGTTGTATAATGAACGGGTATCAATTTTCGGTACTTTTCTGTTAGCTGAGCACAAACAAAAAAATCGCCAAATATGGTTTTAATATTGCCAACGCAGTAGAATATAGCAAACTCAAAACTTGAAGGTTTTCATTATTTCAACGGCCCTACTAGATCACTCCACGGCGCCAACGTCGTGAGAGCTAACGACGTTGGCGAGCTGGCGCCGAGGAGTGATCTAGTAGGGCCGTGCCATTTCAAAGTTAACCACAAGTACAATTTCTTGACCCAGAAACTGCTGTACTAAAATATATATATATATATATATATGCTCAAAATATCAAGTATCAGTGGGTAAAGGCAAAATGGAGAAACAAAAAAACATGGGGAACAGCGCGGCAGTATTTTTGAAATCATACCTTGCTGAATATATGCAGAGAAGCTTTACAAGTAATTCATTTCAAAAAATTCTAGACGATATAAAAAATTTTTGGGAACAACACTATAGTATTTCCCCACAGCTGAATTTGGCGATTTATTTTTGGCGATTATGGCTAAATCATAAATCTAAAAATCATAAATCATAAATCCAAAATAAATAGCCTGCGGGCTGCCATATTATATCGTAAACAGTCCAGAACGACATCTTTATCGTTCAAATCGGCGCCAAAGAAAAATCGCCAAATTCAGCTGTGGGGAAATACTATAGTTGTACCAATTTTTGACCACCCCCGTAATGTAGTGACAAAAGTTTTTTTTTTTTTGTGTGTGTGTGTGTGTGTGTGTGTGTTTGTGCGTGCGTTTATTTTACTGTGTATTAAAAATCTTACTATTAAATGTATTTTTTTATTTATGTGTGTGCATTTTTGTGAGTATTTATTTTACTATTAAAAATGTTACGATTAAATACGATTAAATATGTTACTATTAAACGCGCATTTATGTGTGTGTTTGGTTAAATAAGAGTCGGCAACAAATCGTTTGCGTCCAGCTAACGGAAAAGAACCCATTTTCCTGTTAAACATGGGTCATTTTACACATTCGATAAAAATGAACTTATATATACACTGATGGAAAAAAAAAATCCCAACACCAGGAAGGAGCTGTGCTAGATAAACGAAATTTGGTAGGCGTGTTTATACATCTGAAAGATGACGTCGATTCAAATTTCGAGCTACGCGCATAAGTGTGGCGCTAGTAGCGACACTATGAACATGCAAATGAGGTTTGCTTTAAATAAGCGCTGTAAGGTTCGTGATCGTTATTTACAGTTGAGATTTGATGTAGTGGGTTAATGTTAGTCAAGGATGCCTATAAGAAGACGAAGAAGCCATTATCAACAGCTCACTAAGTTTGAACGAGGTCGTGTAGTAGGGCTACGAGAAGGTGGGTTTTCTTTCCGCGATATTGCAGAAAGACTTGGCAGGTATGTATCCACTGTGCATGAGTGTTGGCAGCAGTGGTCAAGGGAAGGTACTGCCTCAAGAAGACCGGGTTCCGGGCGGCCACGTGGCACTACTGAGAGGGAAGACCGCCGTGTTCGGCGTATGGCTGTGGCTAATCGTATTGCGTCTGCAGCTGAAATTCGAGCTGCAGTTGGCACCACAGTGACAACGAACTGTTGTAACAACGAACAGTAACAACGAACTGTTATTATGTGATTTGTATTATGTGATTTGTAACAACGAACTGTTACAAATCGGTTACTTCAAGGACAGCTCCGAGCCAGACGCCCTGTAGCGTGCATTCCACTGACTCCAAACCACTGCCGTTTGCGACGTGAGTGGTGTCAAGCTAGAGCTCATTGGAGGACGGAGTGGAGATCTGTTGTGTTTTCTGATGAAAGCCGGTTCTGCCTTGGTCGCAGTGATAGCCGTGTGTTGGTTAGAAGGAGGCCAGGTGAACGCCTGCTAGCGACCTGTCTGCGGCCTAGACACACAGGTAATAGCAGGAGACTTGGCGTTGAAATATTAAAACAGGAATAAACTACTACGTCAGAAACGCCAAAGAAAAATTATTGAGGTGCATACAGCTGTTTCGGTTAGCCTAAAGCGTACCGTCTTCAGTGCAAAAAGAATTCTGAATCTGGAGATGTGCTCGTATATATAGGAGAGGGACCGGATTTAGTTCAACCAATAGGATTACGGAAGAGGTGGGGAGTGTGGCCAATAGGAATTAAGGAAAGTGTAGCTGTGTAAACAGTAGAAAAATTAAAGAAATGTGGACTGAATGTAAAATTTCCAACAATCAGACAAATAGGGAACAGCGAAATCACAATTTATAAGGTTTTTAAAATTTTTATAAATATGAAAAGCTTTAAAGAAATCGAGTTCATGAATGGATTTAGGTCTGCAAATTATTTTAGCTGAATTAAATTTAAAATTATGATTTCCTGTTCTATTATTCCTGTTCTAGACACACAGGGACTACTCCTGGAGTTATGGTTTGGGGAGCAATTTCGTATGACAGCAGGAGCACTCTCGTGGTTATCCCACGCACCCTGACTGCAAATTTGTACGTCAGTCTAGTGATATAACCTGTTGTGCTGCCATTCATGAACAGCATTCAAGGGGGTGTTTTCCAACAGGATAACGCTCGCCCTCATACCGCTGTTGTAACCCAACATGCTCTACAGAGTGTCGACATGTTGCCTTGGCCTGCTAGATCACCAGATCTTTCTCCAATCGAGCACGTATGGGACATCATTGGACGACAACTCCAACGCCATCCACAACCAGCATTAACCGTCCCTGCATTGACCGCCCAAGTGCAACAGGCATGGAACTCCATCCCACAAACTGATATCCGACACCTGTACGACACAATGCATGCACGTTTGCATGCTTGCATTCAAAATTCTGGCGGTTACACCGGTTACTAATGTACCAACATTTGAAATGGCTCTTCTCGCCAATGGCTCTACCTGTGATCTTGAAACTTTAATGAATTAAATATGTTACCTAGACAAATGTATTGCTGAAATTTCATTACTGTACAATATTTTTTCTTGGTGTTGGGATTTTTTTTTTCCATCAGTGTAGTTTATTTTATATGTATGAGCAATTGCATTTGTCTTTTTTATATTCAGCCATTTGTACTTCCTTATACAAAGTATTAGGAAGTATTATAATCCCGATTTGCGAAACGGATTTTGTATTTGCTTAGCTCAAAAACGAACTGTCGTAGAATGTTGCAAATTTATATTTGTGACTGTCATGATGTCTAGTTATACACCTGTAACTTTGGTCTTAATACGAGTCCCCGTTATCTACGACTTTACATGATTTTTCATGACGTCTCTATGTACGTATGTCCGTATGTGTGTGCATGCGTACGTATGTGTATCTCAAATAACTCAAAAACGGTTGGACGTACAATGGTGCAAATTGGTATTATATGTTTGTTATAATATCTAGTTCTGCACCACCCTTTCTAGTCTTTCTGTAACTTTCCATTTTGGAGATATTTTCGAAAATTATATTCATAACTAGCGAGCTACGCCCGCTAGCGGGTCAGTATTTTCAAATGAATCACTAACAGTAAATTTTAGTCTTAAGAAATGAAACTAAAAAAAATAAAAAATCATTTATGATTGGGTAAAAAGTCGGCCCAGGTCCCGACTGCCTTCGGCAGCGTAGTCCCGTGCGCGCGCACAATTTAAGAGGTACACGCGCTGCGCGCGCGTATTCCTTCCCTCACCCTTCGTGGCTCCTAAAAAAAAAAAAAAAAAAAAAAAAAAAAAAAAACGGATCGGGTAAAAACTCCCATCGGGTCCCCACTGCCTCCGGCAGCATTTCGAATCGTTTTTTCGTTAGACAATGGTCGACATTTTAATTAATATCTCCGCTAATTAGGGTCGCATCGTTTAGCAAATTAGATAACCCAGATCTGCGATAAATTCTCTGTCCGACGGTACCTGTTCGAAGTCCGTGCGACCGTTAGCAGCCGAGCCTTTGCTGCTTCAAGCCGTTTCTCACAGACAGACAGACAGACACACACACACACGTGTACAGATTTTAATAATACTAGCTGGCTTCGCCCGCTAGCGGGTCAGTATTTTCAAATGAATCACTAAAATTAATGAATCACTAACAGTAATTTTTAGTGTTAAGAAAAGAAATTAAAAAAAAATCATTTCTGATTGGGTAAAAAGTCGGCCCGGATCCCCACTGCCTTCGGCAGCGCAGTCCCGTGCGCGCTGCGCGCGCACAACTTAAGGGATATACGCGCTGCGCGCGCGTATACTTTCCCTGACCTTTCGTGCCCCCTAAAAAAATCATTTCTGATCGGGTAAAAACTCGCACCGGGTCCCCACTGCCTTCGGCAGCGCAGACCCATGCGCGCGCACGTGTGAAGGTATACGTGCGCTGCGCGCACATATTCCTCCTGAAGTCATATTTTTATTCCTAAGAAAAGAAAATTTAAAAAATCATTTCTCATCGGGTACAAAGTCGGACCGGGTCCCCACTGCCTTCGGCAGCGCAGTCACGTACGCGCTGCGCACGCACAAGTTCACGGATACACGCGCTGCGCTCGCGTATTCCTTCCCTGACCCTTCGTGCCCCCTAAAAAAAATCATTTCTGATCGGTTAAAAACTAACACCGGGTCCCCACTGCCTTCGGCAGCGCAAACCCATGCGCGCGCACGTGTGAGGTTTACGCGCGCTGCGCGCATATACTCCTTCTCAAATCAAATTTTTATTCTTAAGAAAAGAAAATGTAAACAATCATTTCTCATCGGTTAAAAAGTCGGACCTGGTCCCCACTGCCTTCGGACGCGCAGTCCCGTGCGCGCTGCGCGCACAAATTAGGGGATGCGCGCGCGGTGCACGCCTCTCTCTTCCTCACCCTTTCAGCCCCTCCTAATTAACCTACGTATACCAATTTTGAACGGTCTAACTCAATTAGCTGAGATGCAAAGGAAAACGTAATCAGGACACCTCAAAACGTGTAAATCTGGTGAAAACTTTCGATAATTTAAAAGAACTTTAAAATATCTTTCGAATGATGTATTAAAAATAATTTAATCATAATTAGAAATTGAAATATTGAAATTTGAAAATATTACAGCGCCATCTGTCGGTAGAAATTTCTGTATTCCACTGTTCCATTCCAATTCAAAAACGTTTTCTAATGATGTATTACTTATGAAATTATTTTAATTAGTAGCTGAGATACAAAGAAAACTAATTCAGGAAACCTCAAAACGTGTAAATCTGATGAAAACTTTCGATAATATAAAAGAACTTTAAAATATCTTTCGAATGATGTATTAAAAAAAAATTTAATCATAATTAGAAATTGAAATATTGAAATTTGAAAATAATACAGCACCATAAGGGAAAACTGATTCAGGAGGCCTCAAAACGTGTAAATCTTGTGAAAACTTTCGATAATTTAAAAGAACTTTAAAATATCTTTCGAGTGATGCATTAAAAATAATTTAATTATAATTAGAAATTGAAATATTGAAATTTGAAAAAATTACAGCGCCATCTGGCGGTAGAAATTTCTGTATTCCACTGTTCGATTCCAAATCAAAAAAGCTTTCTAATGATGTATTACTTACGAAATTATTATAATTAGTATCTGAGATACAAAAGAAAACTCATTCGGGACACCTCAAAACGTGTAAATCTGGTGAAAACTTTCGATAATATAAAAGAACTTTAAAATATCTTTCGAATTAAGTATTAAAAATAATTTAATCATAATTAGAAATTGTAATATTGAAAATTGAAAATATTACAACGCCATAAAAGAAAACTGATTCAGGACACCTCAAAACGTGTAATTCTGGTGAAAACTTTCGATAATTTAAAAGAACTTTAAAATATCTTTCGAATGATGTATTAAAAATAATTTAATCATAATTAGAAATTGAAATATTGAAATTTGAAAATATTACAGCGCCATGAAAGAACACTAATTCAGGAGACCTCAAAACGTGTAAATCTGTTGAAAACTTTGAATTATGTAAAAGAACTTTAAAATATCTTTCGTATGATGTATAAAAAATAAATCAATCGTAATTAGAAATTGAAATACGCGTATTAGAATATTGCAAAAATGTCCGGCGTGTAAAGATAAAATTTAATTTGCAATTAAAATGTAAATCTTTTGTTTATTGACGAAAATCGATGAAATTTGAAATGCAAGTTTGTTTTGTGGTGTAAATAATATATACTAAATAAAATGTGTAAAATTTGAAAAATTGAAGAAAATAGAAAATTGTAAGTTTTAATCGCACTACGAAACACGTGACTCCATTAAATACCAGATATGTTTCCGTTGAAGACTGCTGTAGACTTAATGTCTGCAAAGATAACATTCTTGTGATTCGTTGCCAACATTTTTTTATAGTTTAGTTAATTTTAAAAAATCTAATTGTCCGATCGATAAGCCGTTTAAACCATCGGATTGAGAAAAAAAAGCCCTTTCCAATGGTAGCTTGTTTGTAACGATACGACTGATATTTCTAATTTATTTTCCACTTTTTCCGTAAAAATGTCGCTTTTTAAGCATTTAATCATGAATTCTGGGTCATTTTTCGGTAGACAATGGTCAACGTTTTAATTAATATCTCCGCTAATTAGGGTCGCATCGTTTAGCAAATTAGATAACCCAGATCTGCGATAAATTCTCTGTCGATCGGTACCTGTTCGAAGTCCGTGCGACCGTTAGCGGCCGAGCTTTTGCTGCGTCAAGCCGTTTCTCACAGACAGACACACACACACACACACACACGCGTACAGATTTTAATAATATAAGGAGATAAGTAGATAAGGAGATAACCAAAAGAAAACCCCTCATAATAACCCCAGGTTTTGGCCATTATATATGACCTACCATCATAGAGATTTTAAAAGAAACTAATAATAAAGCCCTCAATGAAGGTTTTATGAAAACTGGTGATATTTTTGCGTGTAGAAAGTAATTCTTAAGGACATAAGTAGATTCTAGTCGACGAATGGATTTTATTTAATGAATATACAGCTTATAGATAGAGCCCGTAATGATATTGTTTTGAATGTTATCAAAATTTTTGCAAGTGGAAAGTAATTCTTAAAGACATAAGCAGATTCTAGTCGACAAATGCATTTTATTTAATCAATATTCATCCCGTAGATAAAGCCCGTAATCGTAATGATATTATTATAAAATTTGTCAACATTTCTTCGCGTAGAAAGTAATTCTTAAAGACATAAACAGGTTCCAGTCGACGAATGCACTTTTTTAATGTATATTCAGCCCGTAGATAGACCCTGCAATGATACTATTATGAAAGTTTTCGACACTTTTGCGTGTAGAAAGTAATTCTTAAAGACATAAGTAGGTTCTATTCGATGAATGCACTTTATTCAATGAATATTCAGTAAACAGTTGAATAAAACTCTTTTTTTTTTTGTGCCACAAAAAAAAAAAAATAATAATAATAATAATAATCCATGAATAGTCTCGAAATAATCCAATGAAACAGTCATTCTTACTACAAAAATCAAATAAACATTGTTAAATACACTACAGAACAGAAATTTCGCTAATTCAGGGACAATGGGAAATTTTCGAAGTCTGCATGGAATTTCAATTCATCGGGAGTATTGCCAGTGATTTATAGAATTTTCGAGGTAGTTCTGCGCTATAAACCAATGAAACATCACAAAAATTATCCAGAACACGGCTGCTATTGAAGTTAGAGTTTCCAAACTAATTTTGGGTATCCTGAATTACCACTTTTTGCCACATTTGAATGCCTAATTTGGGGCTAAGTCTACGCCCACCTTTGTGGAAATACAAAAAACCACCATCTGTCTCCAATTTTACTGTAATACCGTACAGAAAGTAACATGTAAAGATATAGGCAAATTCTAGTCTACAATCATCAATAATCACTCTTCGTTTTTTATAATCAACGCAGATTTTGGTTTTGGAATTGATTTTGGCGATTTGGAATTAAATGTGGCAACTTGGCAACCGAATTGGGCGAAAATTTTTAATTTAGGGTTGCCAAATTTTGGAAGCTCATTTATAGAACTTTCGAAGAATTTAGTTCTGCGCTATAAAGCAAAGAATCTTTCCGGAAAATTCCAGAACTCTGTTCTTACTGGACTTAGAGCTTCCAAACTTTGGCATCCTAAACTAAAAATTTTTGCACAATTCGGTCGCCAAGTCGTCAAATTCAACGACAAATTGCCAAAATCGAGGCCAAGATCGAAATCTGCTTTGACTACAAACTCTGTGTTTTGAAGAGATTAGCGATAAACTTTGACAGAAAATATCGTTTCAGGATTGCCAGAATTAGTAAACCCTTTCTCAATCTAAAAAAAAAGGTATTTGTTTTGGTAAAGTGTATCTTTCTTGCCACTAATTTTTGCCAAAGTGAACAAAAGTAGGCCATCTATACTCGAATGATTTTCATTGAACTATAAGCTGTGCATTAGCCGATGAGAGATTCTGTAATAAGCTGTGGAGTATTATTTCTGAAAAATAAATAAATAAATAAATACTATAATTTGTTTCGATGGTTTATAATCCTATTATCGTGACTTTTCTTGTTGTAGTAGCAGTTTTTTTTCTTATTTTCAAGAATGTTAGTATTCGTAGACTGGAACCTGACTGCATATTTACGAATCAGTTACTCACACAAAAATGTCAATGTTTTCATAACAATATGTATATTCTAATGGGTGTATAAGGAAGTCATCTGGTGTCGACATTAGATTTTTCTTAAATAAAAAACAATAAAAAAAGCATATATATATCCAACGAGATATATAAAGTAGAGTGATAAGTGGTAACCCTTGATAAGGTCCAAGATGAGTCATGTGACATGGTCCCCTTGCACCTGCGTATTCGGAGGTTTCCTTGGTTACAGCTAGCTTATTTCCAAACATTCTATGGAAGAATACAGTTTTTAAAGTTGTGAAACTCTTTCGAAAAGAATTTATTTTGTTATAAAAATAAATGGATAGGTGCTGACCAGTAACTTTTCACAGGTAAATTATAATTATTTTATTTTGTATGTTTTAATACATAATATTTGTTATTTTTCTTTCAACTATTCGATGAAGGCTATGGAATGGAAGTAAATCATGTGCTGAAAAGAATGACTTTTATGAAAGATCGTACACTTTAATTATTTATTTATTGCTTAAATAATATTTTTATTATTCATTCGATACAATTTTTCTGACTATTTGCATTCATGGTAGCATATTTCGCCTAATTTGAGATAATATTGTAAATGGCGCCGCTTGGCAAACCCAGCCAACTATTGTCGCCAAAGCTTTTGTTTACGTTCTATGATTTATACGCATGCTTTTAGTTTTATTTTCAAGTTCACTTGTGTCCTTATTTTATGTTGTTTTTTAATTGTATTCAGCAATTATATCACATATTTATTATAGTCATCATATCAATTTCAAATCATTCTGTAGTTAGATAAATTAGTCTTTCGCGGACAGTCGCCAAAATAGCGATAAACAGCCAAACATAGCAACGTATTGGAGCATGTCACGTGATTCATCTTGAACCACGGAAAGCTAATTCTTCATCCATTGAATTAACACTCTAATTTATATATCTCGTTGTATATATCTTATTCTTATAAGGATATAGCTTTAGTATATGCCCCCTTTAGCATTTTTTAAAAATTTGAAGCTGAAGTAGCTCGGATGTTTTTTGCCAAAGACTTCATTTCCGCAACCATGATACCCATTTTAATTCTAGCTGCGCTTTAAAATTATGGAACAGCTTTCGTACGTATAAGATCCCTTTGGTGAAATTTGAAATTTGGCACCGAAATAGCTCGGGCGTTTCTTGGCAAAGTCTTTGCCCTTTGCTCAAGTTATTACATTTTAATTCATTGCCAAAACGACAACAAAAATTTAACAGCCGTCAAGAGCTGCTATGCTAAAGTTATATCAAAAAATTTTTTAACTATCTATATAATATTTCTCTAACGTGGATCAATTATGATTACATTTTGTCGAAATGATACGATAGTGATGTAATTAATAAAATACGCAAGGATAAAAAAAAAAACAATATTTATGAATAGATAATATTTATAAATAGATAATATTTATGCACGTGGTCTCAGCTTAATGATATAATAAGAAAATATGACGTTTGTCTTATGAAACCATTTTATGGAAAAATGCATTTTTTAAAAGTTGCTTCTTCAGAATCTTTGCAAGCGTCGTTTTAAGCCTAACACTTTAAAGATATATACAGAATCATAGAATAAATAATAACCACCGCCACTTTAGGATGTAGGAAAAGAGGGGAAAAAAAGCTAAAAACCCCATAGGAATAGCATGGTAAGAAAAGCGAAAAAACTCACAATGTCAAGTGTGTTAAAAAAAAAAAAAAATTCACACCGGAAGTAATAAGGGGACAAAGTTGACTAGAAAAATACATTGAACAGCGAGAACCGGGCGGGCTGGGGCATGGGTCCTATCGTCCAGGATTAATACGACTCGCCTAGTATAACTCTTGGCGGTGGTGGGGCGGGTGGGCGGGAACCACCGCCACTTTAGGATGTAGGAAAAGATTATTATTATTCTATGTACAGAATATGAATTATCTATATAATATTTCTCTAACGTGGTTCAGTTACGATTAAGTTTCGTCGAAACGATATGGTAGTGATGTAATTAATAAAATAATAATAAAAAAAATAATGTTTATAAATGGACAATGCTTTTACGCACACGGGCTCAACTCAATGATCTAATAAGAAAAAATTACGACATTTGTCTGATAAGAGTATTTTATGAAAAATGCATTTTTGAAAGTTGAATCTTAAGAATCTTTGAAAGCGTCATTTTAAACCTAGCAATACTTTAAAGATACATACAGAATATCTTTTATTATCATAAATTGACTAAAAAACAGATCATCTTATAAATAAAGCAAAGAGTTTGTCGGGAACACTTCCGGGTGGACCACTCCTATTTTTGATTGGTCTAGATTTAACTACTTTGGTGATGAAAGTTGGCCTTTTATTTTAGTAAAAACTGATGAATATTTTTTAAAGATACTGCATAGATGTTATACTTTTTAAAAGAGCTCTAAAAATTGTTCATTTTTTTGTGTGGACACGATATACACCAAGTTATAAAGATATTACGTTGCAAAGTTTTCTTTTAATTAATTAAAATATGAAAATAAATATTAGTTATAATTTAATAGTTGCAAAAAAAAAAAAAAAAAAAAGAGTTAATTTTCTTTCGATATAAAAATAAATACATTTAATTAAACGTGAAGTTAAATTATACATCTAAAAAAAATTGATGTTATCACTTTAAAATTTTCTACACATCGATAAAGTGCTATTGGTAAAGTCCACCGCACTTTAGGATGTAGAAAACGAGGAAAGAAAGCTAAAAACTCATAGAAACACGGAAAAAAAAAACAGTCAAAATTCCATAGAAAAAAGCATGGGACGAAAACAAAAAACTCACAATGTCAAGTGTGGGAAAAAAAAAAAAAAAAAAAAAAACGGCTACCACCGGAAGGAATAAAAGGACAAATTTGATTAGAAAAAGACATGGAGGAGCGGAAGGGTAGGGCTGAGGCATTGAACCTATAGCTATAAGATTCAAAATAAAATTTAAAAACATTTTATATAAAAAGTTTTTTTTTAATCTTCTAATTATTTATAATTTTGTTGTCATTTCGGCGATGAGTTGATACGGGTATCGCAAATGCATAAGTAAACATTTTGTCGAGAAACGTCCGAGCTACTTCAGTGCAAAATTTCAAATTCCGCCAAGAGATCCAAGCTATTTCAATGTTTTTGCACAATTTTTCTCAATTTTATTTTAAATATTTTTGTAATGCGAGTGGGAAAAAAAGAAAAACATTTTTTTTTTAATTGGTCTAATTATACAAAATATCTTCATGTAAAATATTATGCGTTTTCCATTCTGTTTATTATCAAAAATAAAATAACTTATGCAGTTTTTCCTATGTTATTGACAATATTATATTAAATTAAATTATTCATTACCAAGACGTTGCGGTGAGGAAGTCTTTTAAGCAATTTAAATGTATTTTCTTCTTAGTTTAAATTTGTGGAACGGTATAAAAATATTGATTCTTTTTTAAAATTCATTTAAATATAATGACCAGCGAAGCGGGCAAAGCCTGCTAGTAAAAGTATAATCAAAATGGGAATTAGTTTTTTAATTAATTTTTTTTTTCTTTTTTAATGTCAAAATAAATAAATAAAAAGTCATCGCCAACATTGTGACAAAAATTTTAAATTCGCTCAGGGGGAGCGAGAGGGGGGGGGGGGGGTCTTATACTAAAACAGTACTGCGTTGTGGAAGTATAAAAACTGGGTCGTGAATTATGAATTTTATTTCGAAACCTTCCTTTGTATAATTTTAGTTCCACTATTGTTCAATATTAATTTGATTCTAATAATAATTTGGCGACTGGTGAATTAATTACGTGGTGAAATTCATATAATATTTATGAGTTTCAAATTTTAAAGTTGAATAAGAAAGAAATAAAATGCGAAAATTTTGCGTGGGTTTGCTAGTTATTATAAATTGACTAAAAGGCACAATAATAAAAGGTATAAACAAAATAGGAATTAGTTTTTTTAAGCAAAAAATTATGCAAAAACAAATAAAATAGCATCACCAATATGGCAACAAAAATTTAAAAGGAGTGTTGGGGGTCCTATACTAAAATTGTACTGCTTACGGAAGTATGAAAACTGGGTCGTCAACCATGAATTTTATTTTGAAACCTTTCTTTGAATGATTTTGGTTTCACTATTGCACAATATTAATTTGGTTCTAATAATAATTTTGCTTCTGGTAAATTAAAATTTTAATAAGGGGGGGAAATTTGTACAATATTTATAAGTTTCAAAATTTAAAAGTAAATAAATAAAAGAAATAAGTGCGAAAATTTCGCACGGGTTTGCTAGTATATATATAAAATCACTTGTCTTGTGTGAGTGAGTGAGTGATTCATCATCGCCCAGCCCAAACCCCTGGACCTAGATGCATGAAATGAAATTTTGTGACAATGTTCCTTGTATGATGTAGACATCCACTAAAAAGCGGTTTTACAAAAATCATCCCCCAAGGGGGACAAGGGGGAGAAAATATGATATTACAAAAACCTTCATATCTCAAAGAAAAAAAACAGATATCCGTAAATTTTTTTCTTTAAAGTATAGCTAACAAAAATATCTAAACATCAATGTCTGGAATTTTAGAAATTCGCTCCCCAATGGGGAGGGAGGGGGGGGCAAAATGGGATTTCACATGTATCTTATATATCTCAAACCAAAAAAAAAAAAAAAAAACAGATATACGTGAAATTTTTGCTGTAAAACATAGCTAATACAAATACCTAAAGACTGATTTCTGGAATTTTAGACATTCAGTCCGCAAGGATGGGGAGGGGGCAAAACGTGATTTCAAATAGTCCTTTATATCGCAAACAAACAAACAAAAAAAGATTATATGTGAAATTTTTGCTCTAAAACATAGCTCAAACAAATACCTGAAAAATAATTTCCGGAATTTTAGAGATTCGTCCCAGGGGAGGAGGGGGGGGGGGAAGCTATGGGGTAAAAAAAAAAAAAAAAAATAGAAATACAGTTAGACCGTTCAAAATTGGTGCAGATAGGTTTTAGAGGTCTGCAAGTCGAATGAGCATATTTTTGAAAGAGTAAAGTTATTAGGAGGGACAAAAAAATAAAAATAGAGTTAGATCGTTAAAAATTGGCACAGGTTTTTTCATACCTACAAAACGATTGCGGATATTTTTGAATTTGTAAAATTATTAGGATAGATGGGAAGGGGCAAAAATACAGAAATAAGAGTTAGAGCGTTTGAAAATTGGTATTATTAGGTTTTAAGGACCGATAAATTGATTGCGGATATTTTCGAAAGTGTAGAATTATTACGAGAGGCGAGAGAATTAGTACCACTTGCGCGATTCCCATTTGCGCGAAGGGGTGAAAAAATCCCAATTGCGCGATTGGAAATTGCAGGACCGCGCGTGCAGGTGATTTCTTCCTTTTTCACTTGATAATCTGAGAACGTCCGTAACTCGGTTGCGCGGCAATCACTACCACGCACGTAAAAAAAAAAAAAAAAAAAAAAAAAAAAACTGGACACCTCCACCTCGCTGTGCATGAATCTGAGAAATCCCGTAACTCGGTTCCACGGCAATCACTACCACGCACGTAAGAACCAAAAAAAAAAAAAAAAAAAACATCACTGGACACCCCTATCTCGCTGTGCATGAATCTGAGAACGCCCGTAACTCGGTTCCGCGGCAATTACTACCACACACGTAAAAACGAAAAAAACATCACTGGACACCCCTACCTTGCTGTACATGAATCTGAAAACGCTGGTAACTCGTTTTCGCAGCAACCAGTGTCACGTACTTATATACACTTCGCGCACATAAAAAAAAAAAAAAAAAAAACACTGAACACCCCTGCCTCGCTGTATATGACTCTGAGAACGCTTGTAACTAACTCGTACTGTTCTTGTATTTTTGATTTGTTCGCACAAATGGGAAGAAAAATCGCGCAAATAGGAATTTTTCACCACTTTGCGCAAATGGGAATCGCACATATAGGAAGACACCGGGGCGAGAATGGGGACGGGCGCAGGGACAAAAATAAAGAAATTCAAATAGAACGTTAGAATATAGTATTATTAGGTTTAAAAGCCCGAGAAAACGATTGCGGATATTTTTGAAAGTGTAAAATAATTAGGAGGGGCGGGAAAGGTGGGCGAAGTGACACGCGCGCACTCTGCCGCAGTCAGTGGGGGCCCTGACCAATTATTCCACCGATGAGAAAAGAATTTTTTTTGTATTCTATATTTATGTTTTTCCCTTAGGATAATATGCTGATCCATTCTAACATAAATGCGCGCGCGTAGCGCACAATGCCTGCGCTGCCGAAGGCAGTGGGGACCCGGTGCGACATTTTTCTCGATCAGATTTTTTTTTTTCTCTTTTTTCACATGATAAAAATTAATGCAATGAGAATTCATTAATTATAGTGATTCATTTAAAAATAGTGACCAGCGAAGCGGGCATAGCCTGCTAGTTATAAGGATATACAGTCGAATCTCGTTACCGTGAATTTTTTTTAACATGAACTATTTCTTCATTCCCCGTCAAAACGACTAAGTCACCAAGGGGGTCCTACATTAAAACTGTGCCTGAATAGATCATATTACAGAAAAAATGCATTTTAAAACTTCCTTTTTACTTCTGCAATCGTTATTTTAAACCTAGCATTGCATTAGAAATATATATAGAATAGGATATATTGTCATAAATTAATTAAAAAAATGCGCAGTACTAAAGAAATGTAACAATGTGCAATAGTAAATGTATAGGTACTATAAAAGGGAAGTACTAGATATTTTAAAATTAGAAATTATACCAAAAAATATTCGGTGTATTCCCACTTGCGCGATTTCCATTTGCGCGAAGTGGTGAAAAATTCCCATTTGCGCGATTTGCGTAAAAATACAAGAATAGTTACAGGATGGCGACAATCAGGGAAAACAGGGAAATCATGAAAAAATCAGGGTACTTTATTAATCTGGAAATATCAGGGAATAATTCATATTAATTTTACAATCACAGGTTAAGAATAACTCTCATTATGTACATTTATACGAAATTTTGTCCAAAACTGCCATGTTAAAAATTTAGAAAAAATACGATCATAGCGCCACCTGTTGAGCGATTGATCCCCAAATCTAATTAGCGCCAGTTTATCTCAGGGGCCAACTAAATACCAAGTTTGGTTAAATTTCGTAAAAAAAAAAAAAAAAAAAAAAAAAAAAAAAAAGATTTTTTTCGTTAAAAGTAAAAAAAAAAATCGATAACTTTGTTTTAAATTATCACAGATTTATAGTTCAACCCTTCGTTTTAAAGGTACTGACAAGACCTTTCGAAAGATACCCATCTTGAAAAATTTCTCCCTTCAAGGGGGGGGGGGGGGGGCTTCCCCCCAGAGGGGGGGGACGAGGCTCCTATACATACAAAAAAAAATTCCCAGTTGACTATCTCTATTATAAATAATTCTTGCAAATTTCATAATGATTACTGAAAAATAATTCTCTTTATGCACATTTATACCAAATTTTGTCCTATATCAATATCACCATATTAAAAATTTAGAAAAAGCAGGATGGCAACGCAACCTGTCAGACAATTTTTACCAAAAGTTGATAGGCACTAATTTATGTTAAGGTGCAACTACATACCAATTTGTATGAAATTCTGTGCAGTAGTTCCTGAGATACAATTGCCACAAAATTTTGTCTCTCTCACACACACACACAGACATTTTCTAAAAATGGTCAAATCGTGTTCTACAGCTCTCAGAACGTGTAAATCCATCGAAAACCCGAGGTCGGAAATTTGTGCGAATCCAATACTTTCTTCTATTGAATGTAGAAGAAAGTAAAAATTGCTTAGATCTAACAAATAAATAGTTTTATTTCATGTATTAAAATATAACTTGTTTATATCATATAATAAATCATAATACAGTGCAAAGTATATGTTTATTATATTACATTTAAAAAGAATGTTTTATGTAGATTTGTAATAATTACTTCGTAGAATGTAATAAAGTGAATTATTAAATCAAAAATGTACATAGGTATCATTTCATCGCTTTTATATTATGCAAACATGACAGTTGTATTTGTTTCAACCTTTAGTTTTGAAGTTATTCCAAATGAAACTAGTATGCTGTGGCCACCACAAGACTTTCTTCTATATTTCCCTATACAAATTCACAGAGTAACAATATAAAAAAAAAAAAAAAAAAAAAAAAAAAAAAAAATACGATTTTTTTTCAAAGTTCTTTTTTCATAAAAAGAAAAAAAAAAAAAAAAAAAAAAAATAACTTTGTTTTAAATTATCACATATTTATAGTTCAACCATTCGTTTTAAAGATATTGACGAGACCTTTCGAAAGATACCCATCTTGAAAAATTACCCCCCCCCTCCCCCGGGGGGTACTGTCCCCTGGGGGGAGGGAAGCGATGACCCAGATTTTTTTTCCTAATTAACTACTACTATTATCAATAATTCATATTAATTTCACAATCACAGGTTAAGAATAACTCCCATTATGTACATTTATACGAAATTTTGTCCTATATACTGCCATGTTAAAAATTTAGAAAAAATACGATCACAGCACCACCTGTTGAGTGATTAATCCCCAAATCTAATCAGCCCCAGTTTATGTCAGAGGCCAACTAAATACCAAGTCTGGTTAAATTTCGTTTAAAAAAAAAAAAAAAAAAAATACGATTTTTTTTCTGTTACTTTTTGTTAAAAGTAAAAAAAAATCGATAACTTTGTTTTAAATTATCACAGATTTATAGTTCAACCATTCGTTTTAAAGGTATTGACGAGACCTTTCGAAAGATACCCATCTTGAAAATTTACTCCCCTCGAGGGGGGACTTCCCCCCCAGGGGGGTTCACGAGGCTCCTACGCATACAAAATTTTTTCCCCAGTTGACTACCTCTATTATAAATAATTCTTGTAAATTTCATAATGATTACTAAAAAATAATTATCTTTATGCACATTTATACAAAATTTTGTCCTATATCACCATGTTAAAAATTTAGAAAAAGCGGGATGGCAACGCAACCTGTAAGACAATTTTTACCAGAAGTTGATAGGCACTAATTTATGTCAAGGTGCAACTACATACTAATTTGTATGAAATTCTGTGCAGTAGTTCCAGAGATACAGTTGCCACAAAATTTTGTCACACACACACACACAGACTGACAGACAGACAGACAGACAGACAGACAGACAGACATTTTCTAAAAAGGGTCAAATCGTGTTCTACAGCTCTCAAAACGTGTAAATCCATCAAAAACCCGAGGTCGAAAATTTTTACGAATCCAATACTTTCTCTATATTACATATAGAAGAAAGTAAAAAGTGTAAGACAAATTTTTCTGCAGTGCGGCTTTTTTTTTTTTTTTTTTTTTTTTTTGTCGCTTAGTGTACATTCCCGTAAAAATAGAAAAAAAAAAAAAAAATACTCAGGGAACTGCAAAACGTTTAGTTATACCAAAATCTCAAAGTCAAATTTTTGTCATAATTACAATACTTTCCTTACATAGTAGGTTCAAAAAGCTTTAAAAAAAATAATAATAATCTGGTGTGTCACTCACACGACTTTCTCTTACCCTGAAATTTAATACAATAAATACAGGTTGCAGATTAATAGGTAAGATAACGAGTACTGTTATGTAAACCTATGTTAAATAATTCATATTAGGCTTCTGAAGTGTTTTATATGATAATTAGATCTGTGTGAAGGGGGCTACCGCCCCCCTCAACCCCCCGTTTCATTAATGAACCTACATTTATATAGAATTTAATTCAGTTATTAAAAAATAATTCTCTTTTTAAAAAGTAATTTATTAAAATTATTATTTAAAAAAATTATCTTTTATAATAAGGCAGATGATTTCCATATTAGAAAAGTAGTATTACACCAAATATCCAAAAAAGTCCATTTTATTCTCAATATTAAAAAAAAAAAAAAGTATGATTTTTTTTTTTTTTTCGTTAAAAGTAAAAAAAATCGATAACTTTTTTTTAAATTATCGCAGATCGATGGTTCAACCATTCGTTTTAAAGGTATTGGTGAGCTCTTTTGAAAGATACCCATCATGAAAATTTACTCCCCTCGAGGGGGGACTCCTCCCCCCCATGGGGGAGGCGAGGCTCCTACATACACAAATTTCTTTTCACAGTTAACTGCCTCTATTACAAAAAAATATATATTTGTTTCATTTGGTTTAGTGCAGTCTATAGACGTTAAACTCTACTTTCCTGCAATTTGCCCCATAGACGTAATGTATTAGAATTATCTTGATTGTCCCTGTACACGAACCATTTGCTTGATCTTAACGAAAAGCTTACTGTAGCATCCCTATATGATACACATTTAGAATACCAAGTTTGAACTTTCTGCCATAATTTGTTTTTGAGATATGCTGATAACAGACAGACACACAGACACACACAGTCACCGACATTTTTGCCATTTTTGGTGATCACGGTAAAAAATTATTTCCAGTTTTCGATGAACAAGCAGTCGATTTTTAATATTATGCGAGTTACCAGAAGTGTCAGCCAAACTATTTTCTAAATATTATTTATATCTTTCCAAAGATGACTGAGATGACACAGGGAGATACTTAGTTTTCGCGCACTGAATGCATTAGTGCAGTGTAACAACTTTTACAGGTAAAGTTCCTTACGTTGACGGCTGCTGATATCGCATCATTTAAAAAAAGCTTTAACGGTGAACTTGGCAAGGCTTTTAAAGATTCGCCAACATTTTCAGTAATCTTTGGTTTTTTGCATAGTATGTACAACTCACTTTCATTTTCTTTAGTGCTAGATTTTCACTTTGGCTTACTATATGAAATAATAATAATAACAATAATAATATCTATTTATTATTTTAAAGATTTTTAATTGATTTTTGTTACCTACCATTTTGGCAAAATAAAGTTAAGTAATTTTTGAATATTTGCCAAATGAAAATATATGCATTTGATTTTATCATAGCTTCTAATTAATTAAGTTGGATGACTATGATACTTATTTATACGTTTTAATATTACCAGGCATTTTTGAAAATAATAACGATTTATACAAATAGAGATAGATGTCTGTGGTTGTTCTGAAGCTCAAGCAATTGACCGCATAATTACAAAACTGCACAGGAGTAGCTTGAACTATGCAAGGGGATCCTTATACAGAATTTTTTCGACTTTTGATTTTTTTTTCCCCTCCATTTTTTTTCTGCTTTATTACTTCCTTATACAAAGTATAAGGAAGTATAGTAATCCCGATTTGCGAAATGGATTTTGTATTTCACATTGCTCGAAAACGAATGATCGCTGAATGTTGCCAATTTATACGTGTGACTGTCATGATGTATAGTTGTACACCTGCAAGTGTCGTCTGAACACGAGCTCTTGTTTTAGAGATATAAGCGATTTTACACGATTTTTCGTGACGTCTGTATGTGTGTGTGTGTGTCTGTGTGTGTGTGTGTGTGTATGTCGCATAACTCAAAAACGGTTGGACGTAGAAAGTTGCGAATTGGTACATAGGTTTGTTATAACATATAGTTGTGCACCTCCCGTTTTGGACTTTGTATGATTTTCCGTTTTGGAGATATTTAGGAAAATTAGGTTCATAATGACAAAAATACATAGGTTTGGGCCATAATGTATCAAAAAACGGTAATAACTCAAAAACGGTTGAACGTAGAAAGTTGCGAATTGGTACATAGGTTTGTTATAACATATAGTTCTGCACCTCCCATTTTGGACTTTGTATGATTTTTCATTTTGGAGATATTTAGGAAAATTAGATTCATAATGACCAAAAATACATTGGTTTTGGCCATAATGTATCAAAAAACGGTAATAACTCAAAAACGGTTTGGACAAATCTTGCAATTTAACTGACTTCCCGACTAGCAAGACATTTGAAACTTTCAGAAAAGCTCAGAACACGTTGACAATGCGTTTTTTTAATATTTTTGGCCAACTGTTTCCGATACCTGCTGCCTTCGGCAGCGTTACCAGTACAAATCTTGCAATCGATTTTTAACTAACTTCCCGACTAGCTAGACATTTAAAACTTCCAGAAAAGCTCAGAACACGGTGACAATGCATTTTTTAAATATTTTTAGCCAATTGCTTCGTGTCACTGCTGCCTTTAGCAGCGTTTATATGATTCAACAGAAAATCTATTTAACTAACTTCCCGACTAGTTAGAGATTTGAAACTTCCGGAATAGTTCAGAAACACGGTGAAAATGCATTTTTTTAACACTTTTATCGAATTGTTTCGGATCCGAAGTCCCCCCCTCCCAAGGCACATGAGTCCCCCCCAAGGTACAACTTTGACATGAGTCCCCCCCCAAGGCATAACTTTGACATGAGTCCCCCCAAGGCACAACTTTGACATGAGTTCCCCCCCCCCAAGGATTTTAAAATGAGTCCCCTCAAGGCACAATTTTATTTATTTATTTTTTATTTTTTTTTTTTTACGTATGCATGCATTTTTTTTTTAATATTTTAAGCCAACTGTTTCGGGTCCAGTGACAATATTTTTTAACATTATGTATATTTCTAAAAGTGTATAAGGAAGTCATGTGGTGCCCACATCAGATTTTTTTTTAAAATATTATTCAAAATGTGTATTCTTTTAGTCGTCTACAGTCCTTTATTACTTATTAACTGTTACTATATGCTATTTATTTTTTGAATTTCGTTTAATATTGCTTGAACGAGTCAATCACAGGATTAAATATAGTTTATATATGATCGCGATTTTAGTATGAAAGCACAGTTTCGATTTTTTTCCATATCTTTACATTTCGATAGAGAATTTTTTTTTTCTTGAAGTGAGGTTTTTCGCTTAGGCAAATCGAAGCGAAGATTTGAACAATTTCAATTGAGTTTTTGTTATACTTACACGTTTTGAGGTCGCCAGAATATAAAAATAACATTTTTAGCAGTTGGTTTTTGAGTAACGTTTCGTTGAGATCAAGCAAATGGTTCATGTACTGGGACATCCCAGAGGATTTAAATACAATACGTCTATGGGCGAAATTTTTTGATAAGTACAGTTTAACATCTGTAGACAACACTAAGCAAATTGGAATAAACATATACATTTTTTGCATGCAAGAAAAAAAAAAAAAAAAAAAAAAAACATGTTTCGTGAAGAATATGGTATGAAAATCATTTACTATTCATTTTACGGGATTACCCAAAATAAGAAGAATATAATGGGATTATACTTGAAATTTAATAATTGCTTTGAGTTCTGTATAAATGTAAGTACTATATTCAAACAGAGAGTTGAGTGGGGCGGTAACCCCACCCCCCTCCCCCAACACAGAATTATTTTTCAAATAAAACTGTTCTTAAACCCAGTTTGAATTCTTTTTAATGTAGGTTTACATACAGTATTTGTTATCTTATTCAATAATCTGCAATCTGTTTTTATAATATATTAAAATTCAGGGTAAAAACAAAGTCGTGTAAATATCATATCAGATTATCTTTACTTTCTCTAATCTATATATGGCATAGAAAGTATTATTTTGGGATCAAATTTTCGAAATTGAGTTTTTATTATATTTACATGCTTTTAGGTGCCTTGAGCTGGAAAAAAACACGTTTTAGCGGTTAGTCTGTACGTCTGTTATCAATATAGCTCGTCAACAGGTAGCAGAAGGAAGTTTAAACCCTGTATTCTAAATCTTTATCATATAGGAATGCTACATTAAACTTTTCGTTGAGATCAAGCTAACAACTTGTGCACAAGGACACCCAAGAGAATTCGAATACGTTATCTAATGGGCGAAATTTCTCGTAGGTACAGTTTAATATCTATTCCTGTACTAAACAAAATGAAATTAGCATCTATTTTTTGTATGCATAAAAGCATATTTCGTGTAGAATATGGTATGGAAATCATTCACCGTTTGTTTATAGGTTTACCCAAAATAATTTAGATATACTGGACTTTATTTGGGAATTGCTGAAAGTGCATTTCAGGTTGTGTTATGCATTTTTCATATAGCAGAAAAATTAAGTACACAATGTTGCGTGTGTATAATGTATAGATTAATATTTATTTTATTTATTTATTTATTGAAATTCATTTAAATATTGACCAGTGAAGAGTATAAAGCCTTCCAGTAATAATAATAAATATATCAAAAGGATAGAGCTAGAGCTTACTTTTAATCAAATCGTTACTTTTTAATCATATAAAAGTAACGAAACAAACGATATTTATGTTTTCTTTGAACGTTATTTGTGTCCACTTCATTCCTTGCTCCTGTATTTTCTTTCTTTTTATTTTTAAAATATTGTAACTATGTTTTTGTTCAACTGGACAACACACAAATGTACTCAACACATTGTTTTCCCTCTCGCAAAAACACTGCTAATTCTGACACTTGAAAAGCTAAGAGCGCGAGAAATTCTCTTTCCCCTTTCCCGTCCTCGTTGTAAAATATTTTATGATGCTTTATTCTACAGCTAGCGCAGACGATTCGATCGATTTGGGAGTTTTGTTGGATGTTTTCTTTACTGTTTCAATGATACCGTCATGTCTTTATAGTGTTGCGGGGGAACCGGGTTTATAAGTTAATGTCGATTATGATCCATCCGCTGATCTCTTTCGCAAATTGATTGATATCATAATCATAATTGAAGTGGAAAGTTATAAGACTTTATGTATGACGATACGAAAGATATTGGACAAAGTGCGATCGCCTTCTTATTATACAAATTATATTAACTGTTACATAAACTTTACCGTTATATCGATTTGTTTTGGAACAGTTTCTGGAAAACAAAATAAGAACTACTGCGAAAATAACGGAATTTTTGTTTTGCTTTATTTTTTAATTCACTTTCGATTTTTAATGCAATAAGTTCGAAAATAATATCTCTGTCATTATTGATTTAGTCGTATTTATTTAATGACGAATTTTGTATGCACACTTTAAATTATAAGTACTATTTATTCCATATTATTTTAATGTTAAAAAAAAAAAAAAAAAAAAAATGAAGAAGAAGAAGAAAATAGAAAAGAAAAGTTGCAGAGCTTCATTACAATCGGTAGAAAATTATTTATTCATTTATTTTTGTAAATTGTAAAGAGAGAAAGAAAGATTAATATTTAGAATTGTTGATGCATTGGTTTAGATGTTTATATGTACACCAAATACAATTTAAAATAAGTTATCTATTTTAAATTATATAAATAACGCTCTAATAAAAATAAAAAATTATTTTCAACCAACATTGTGACATTAAAGAAAAATATTTATAATAGAAACAGCCAATCACGATAAAAATTTTGTATGCATAAGAGCACTGCTGTCCGCTACCCCTGTGTGGGTGTTTAAAATTTCAGTATGAGTATTTATCAAAAGAACTCATCCGTATATTTAAAACGAATATTTGAACCTGGTATCTGCATTTATTTGAAATAAAGTAATTGATTATTTTCATTAATATCTCTATAATTGCATTTTCTTAGATGTCGTCATCTATAGGGCACAAAATTGATTGTTTTTCGACATTTAGTCTTATACTTTTCTGAGATTAAAATCAATTGCATTTATCACGTAAAATCATTTTGATAAATGATAAATAATAATTTTAATAAGTAATTTACACTGCATGAATTTGTGTAGGAAAATATAAAAGAAATTTTTTTGATCGCCACAATATATTAGTTTTCTCTCTTCACGTATTTAAATTCGGAATATTTCTTTTATTATTTATACAACAGGACTACGTCTTTTAAAGGGGCCGTGCCCTTAGCGACAGTGCCTTTAGCGTAAATCTATAAACCCGTGTCGTTAGCGTAAATGCTATCCCCCTTGGTGGCGTGCTTTTAGTGTAAGTGCCTTTAGCGTAAATCTGTAAAGTATCGCAAAATAGGGGCGTTCAAAAATTGAAGGAATGTTCTCTGTTGTCACATTTATATAATAAAATAATCTGGTGTGTCACTCACACAGCTACACAGCTTTATCTTACCCAGCATTTCAACACTATAAAGACAAATTGCAGACTAAGTCATAAAATCAATAAGGTAAGATAATAAAGTTCAATGTACTTTAAAAATAATCTAAAATAGGATTAGGAACAGTTTTATTTAATGCATAATTCTATGTAGGGGGTACCGCCCCTTCAACCCACCCGTTCAATTATAATGCCTACATTTATTTAAAAAAAAAAAAAAAAAAAAAAAAATGAAGGCTGTAATTGATTTACTTTCAAACTTGCCGACCTTGATCAAATTTTTCAAGTGGCAACCCAATACGAACTTCAAAATGCACAATTTGAATTTCCTGCAGTTATTTGTTTTTAAAAAGTAGAATAGTCATGTTCAATATCTTATAAATAAACTTCGTTATCATTTAGTCATTTTCTTTCATTTACGCAGCTATGTTAGCAAAGATTTTTTTTTTAAACTTATATTATGCATGGGCTGAATCAATTTTGCAATATGGAATAATTATTCGGGTGTGTGTGTGGGGGGGGGGGGGGGGGGAGATTACGTATCAAATATTTTATCTTGGTTTTCAGCACAAAATCATTTAAAAAATTACTTAGATGTGATACAGTATCATAACTTTTTAACGATAAAACAACTTTATTTTTACCGATTATTAATTTTTATGTTTAAAAATAGAAATAATTTTCCTAATACTTCGATTGCTTACAATTTGAGAAATCCTTCTGTATTACAGGTTCCTAAAACAAATAAAGAAATATTCCACAGATGTTTTGTTTGTATGGGTCCTAAATGTTTTAATACGTTACCGCTATACATTCTAAGGGAATTAAGATTAAACTCATTTAGAGAAAAACTGTGAAATTTTTTATTGTCTTTGGATGATGCAGATACTTATTTTCGCCATCTGTTATAGTAAATGAACTTTTAAGTTTTTATTAAGTACTAGCAGGCTTTGCCCGCTTCGCTGGACACAATACTGAAATGAGTTGTCAAAATCCCATATCATTATTAATTAACCTGGGTTAAAGTTCCTGCTGTGCTCGGTAGAGATTTTTCTCGCTCGCAACGTGAGGAGTCCGTGTTCCCACTGCCTTCGGCAGCAACTTACCCGCTTCTTACTCCCCCTTCCCCAGAGGTTAAGTTCGAAGTTTTGCGAGATCTCGACAAAGTACATAATGCGTATACCTAATCAACATTCACACACCAAAGTTCGCCAATCAAAGATAATTTAAGGCGAATGCTAAAGGAAAAACGTGTTTATAGCCCTCTCCATACCAAGGGGGTAAGGGGGGGATTTCGTAAAATCCCGTTACAATAAGGGTCGGATACATATAAACAATTTACGCACCAAATTTCGTTACCGCACATCCCATAGATTTCTCAGAACAAATTTAGCGCTAAAAGGTGTGTCTCGAGTTTGCCCCCTTTTAACCCCCCCCTCCCCAAAAAAGAAAAAAGACGCAAAACCCCAAAAAACAAAAATGTGTTTTTGGAAATATCCTAAGGAAGTCGCATAGCCTTTTTTCAATATATTTGTTCCATTTTTGGTAGAGGTCCACTAGAAAATCAGGAATATTCAATATTTCCCCCTTCCCTCTCCTTAAAAATCGAAAATTCTTAAGTGCAGATAATGTATTATTTGTACTCATGTCTAGTCTCCCCATGTGCAATTTCTTTACTGTGAAGTAATTAGGAGCCAAGTTATGCTTACAAACGTGTTTTTGCTTTTGCTTCCCCCAGGGGGGAAAGGGGAGTAATTTCGGAAAAGTTGATAGATTAAGTTGGGTAAAGACCTAAGTTCCTACGAACCGCCGTTGAATTCTGTCCAGCCGTTCTCAAGTGATACCCGGACAAACGTGTTTTTGTCTTTTGCCCCCCAGGGGGGAACGTGGAGGAATTTCTGAAAAGTTGATAGATATAATTTTAAGTTGGATGAAGACCTACATTTCTTCGAAGCGCCGTTGAATTTCGTCCAGCCGTTTTAAAGTGATACCCGGACAAACGTGTTTTAGTCTTTTACCCAACAGGGTGGAACGGGAGGGAGAATTTCTGAAAAGTTGATAGATATAATTTTAAATTGGGTGAGGAGCTAAATTCCTGCCAAGTGTCGTTGAATTCCGTCGGGGGGCGCGTGGGAATTTCTGAAAAGTTGATAGATATAATTTTTAGTTGGGTAAAGACCTAAATTCCTGCGAAGTGCCGTTGAATTCCGTCCAGCCGTTCTCAAGTGATACCCGGACAAACGTGTTTTAGTCTTTTACCTCCAAGGGAGGAAGGGGGGGGGGGAAATTTCTAAAAAGTCGATGGATATAATTTTAAGTTGGGTGAAGACCTAAATTCCCTACTTTCGCATTCTGGGCACCTCATCACGTGATCTTATACTGAAAGAAAAATTTGGAAATATAATTTGTTTACAGTATGGTATGAAAATTTAATTTTCTTTCCTAAGCATTGTTCGTGGACTGAAAAATGTAACTTAATGTTAGTAAAATATAGCAAAGCACTTTCACCAATTGCATTCAATAGAAAAGAACGTTTAGCTTAATTTTGGGTAGCCCTTTATATTGCCTATAAACTATATGCACATCGTATTGTGTACTTAAATTTAGTTTTATATGAAAATACCTAACACAAAATGAAATACACTTCTAGCAATTTCCAAGTGTACCCCAATATATCCAAAAACATTGGGTAGCCGTGTAAACACAAATGATGAATGATTTCCATACCATAATCAACACAAAACATGATTTTATAGATTTTATTGATGCATATAAAATAATGTGGTGTGTCACTCACATGGTATTCCACAAATATAGAGAAATTCTGGGATTGTCCAACCCTTGTTCCCTGAAATTGTCGTAAAATTTGGTTAATTATTATTTACGCTAAGGGTAAGGCTTCTTCTATTCCTCCTTCCTTAATTCCACCCCCTTACGCTAAGGGCACGTCATCCTTTCAAACAGCGATTTTGCATTCTTGCCATTTTGCGATGTATCACCTTGAATAACGCGCAAACATTATTTATATATTAATAGGCAAGCATGAAATTTGTGGTACACTTTTAATATATTGATTATGGAAGTAGAGGGTTAAAAGTGGTATCATTCGAAAGATATGATTAGCCAAATTTGCAGAATACAAAAATTATTTTCTTACGATATCAAGAAGGTATTTAAAAATACTTTTATTTTTTATTCACTTTCATTTTAGACTCGTAATCTTTTGTATTTAAAATTCCTTTCATTTCAATCATCTGCGTTCATATAACAACCGCTCGAAAATTTATACTATTTAACATATGCGCAAATTAAAAAAGGATTTGGTTTATGAAAGTTTTATTTTTTCTTCTAATTTATTTATAATCTAATTTCTTTCTTTCTTTTCTTTTTTTTCTGTCCCTTTTTTTTTTTTTTTTTTTTAATGATTTAAGTCAGCTCCAGTTTAAAGAGATTTTTCTTTAGCTAAAACATAATGCAATTCAATTAACTGAAATTGACTATTAATTTTTAAAAAAGTGGATTTATCGGATTTTTTTTTCTATTTCCGGTTTTTGATGAATTTACACGTTTTGAGATTCCCTGATCACGATTCAACCATTTTTAGAAAATGTCTGTCTTTTTGAGTTAGCAAAACTTTTCGAGCACTATATCTCATGAACCAATGAACTTAATTTAACTGAACTTGATACTTGGTTGGATCTTGATTTGAATTGTTGCTAATTAGCTTTTGAGCTATACCACCCCCGCTACCACGTTGTGATTTCCTCTCATTTCAGGGAAGGCTCAGCATCTATAGTGTATCATATTTATTATAAGTGATATATATATTAAATAAAATTCTGATTATTCAGTTTAAGTCATATCGGCCAAAAGGTGGCGCTGTAAAGTTGCAATTAATCCCATATTGAGGAAAACTATAAGCTTCTATTTATATATTAATATGCAAACGTAAAATATGTCGTACAATTTTAACATAAGAGAATTGAAAGTGTAACTTTCTAAAGGTGTGATTAACGAGAGTTTCTAAAAAAGAATAAAAAAAATCTCTTACGATGTCAGAAAGGCATTTAAATAGAAAAAAAAAAAAAAAAAAAAAAACACTGTCTATATCAAAACAATGTGTCAGCAGTTTGAATATATATATATACTAGAAGGCTTCGCCCGCTTCGCTGGACCCTATTTTTAAATGAATCCCTATAATTACTGAATTCTCAAAATTGCATTATTTTGTATCACGTGAAAAAAAAAAAAAAAAAGCGAAACAAAATCTGATTAGGAAAAATGTCGCACCGGGTTCTCACTGCCTTCGGAAAAATTTCCCAAAATGCCCTAACTCTTATTTCTGTTATTTTCCCCCTTCGCCCCCCCCCCTATCGTCTATCCTAATAATTTTACAAATTCGAAAATATCCGCAATCGATTTGTAAATATCAAAAACCTCTATGCACCAGTTTTGAACGATCTATCTCTATTTTTGTTTTTTTGCCCCACCACTCTCCCCCCCCCCTTTCCAATAATTTTAAAAATTCGAAAATCTCCGCAATAGATTTGTAAGTATCGAAAACCTCTATGAACCAATTTTGAATGATCTATCTCTATTTTATTTTATTTTTTGCCCCTCCACCCCCCCCCCCTCCTAATAATGTTACACTTTCGAAAATATCCCCATTCGACTTGCAGGCCTCTAAAGCCAATCTGTACCAATTTTGAACGGCTTAACTGCATTTCTATTTGTTTTTGCCCATAGCCCCCCCCCCTTACCGCCCCTCCTAATAATTTTACAAATTCAAAAATATCCGCATTCGATTTTAAGTATCGAAAACCATTTGTGTACCAATTTTGAACGATCTAACTCTATTTTTATTTTTTTTGCCTCCCCTCCCCTCCTCTCTTCTCGCCCCTCCTAATAACTTTACACTTTCGAAAATATCCCTATTCGACTTGCAGGCCTTTAAAAACCTATCTGTACCAATTTTGAATGCCCTAACTGTATTTCTATTTGTTTTTGCCCATAGCCTCCCCCTTACCACTCCACCCCCTTCCCGCACCTCCCAATAATTTTACAAATTCGAAAATATCCGCAATCGATTTGTAAGTATCGAAAACCTCTATATACCAAATTTGAACGATCTAACTCTATTTTTATTTTTTTGCCCTCCCCCCTCTCTCCCCTCCCCCTTCTCTCCTTTATATCTGTTTTTTTGTTTGAGATATGAAGGATTTTTTGAATTCACGTTTTGCCCCCCCTCCCCCCCCTTGGGGGGGCGAATTTTTTCATTTTTTTTTTCCTAAACCATCCCTGACCTATAAGGAAAAAAACAAAAAAAGAATGATCGAAATCGGTCAAGCCGTCTACGATTTTATAAAGGACATACAGACAAACATTCATTTTTATATATATAGATATACTAGCAGGCTTCGCCCGCTTCGCTGGACCCTATTTTTAAATGAATCACTATAATTACTGAATTCTCAATTTTTATTTTTTTGCCCCACCACACTCCCCAATAATTTTAAAAATTCGAAAATATCCGCAATCGATTTGTAAGTATCGAAAACCTCTATGTACCAATTTTGAATGATCTAACTCTATTTTATTTTTTTTGCCCCTTCGCCCTCCCCTCCTGTCCCTCCTAATAACGTTACACTCTCGAAAATATTCCCATTCGACTTGCAGGCCTCTAAAACCTATCTGTACCAATTTTGAACGGCATAACTGCATTTCTATTTGTTTTTGTCCATACCCCCCCCCTTACCGTCCCTCCTAATAATTTTACAAATTCAAAAATATCCGCATTCGATTTTAAGTATCGAAAACCATTTCTGTACCAATTTTGAACGACCTAACTCTATTTTTATTTTTTGCCCCCCCATCCCCTCCCTCCTTCTCGTCCCTCCTAATAACTTTACACTTTCGAAAATATTATCATTCAACTTGCAGGCATTTAAAACCTATCTATACCAATTTTAAATGCCCTAACTGTATTTCTATTTGTTTTTGCCAATAGCCCCCCCCCCTTAACGCTCCCCCCCCTTCCCGCACCTCCTAATAATTTTACAAATTCGAAAATATCCGCAATCGATTTGTAAGTATCGAAAACCTCTATATACCAAATTTGAACGATCTATTTTTAATTTTTTTACCCCCCCCTCCCCCCTTCTCTCTCCTCCTAATAACTTGACACTTTCGAAAATATCCCCATTTGACTTGCAGGCTATTGAAACCTATTTGTACCAATTTTGAAAGGCCTAACTGTATTTCTAATTGTTTTTGCCCCTGCTGCCCCACGTGGGGCTGAATTTTTAAAATTCCAGAAATTGGTTTTTAGATATTTGTATTAGCTATATTTTATAGCAAAAAGTTCACGTATATCTGGTTTTTTTTTTTTTTTTTGAGATATATAGGATTATGCGAAATCGCGTTTTACGCATGTGAAATCCCGTTTTGCCCCCCCCCGCCCCCCTTGGGGACCGAATTTCGAAAATTCCAGAAATTGGTTTTTTAGACATTTATATTAGCTATATTTTAAAGCAAAAATTTTACGGATATCTGTTTTTTTGTTTGAGATATGAAGGATTTTTTGAATTCCCGTTTTGCCCCCCCCCCCTTGGGGGGCGAATTTTTTCAATTTTTTTTTTCCTAAACCATCCCTGACCTATAAGGAAAAAAACAAAAAAAGAATGATCGAAATCGGTCAAGCCATTTACGATTTTATAAAGGACATACAGACAAACATTCATTTTTACATATATAGATATTCACTTCTGATGATTTTTTTATTATTAATATTATTATTATTGTTTACTTAAAAGAATTCTGAGATCTGGATAAATTTGTTTGTAGACGAATTTCGACCACTGGGTGATATTAGTTATTATTATTATTATTGGTGCGACAGGTCGTACTGTTTCTTTCAATCAGCTGTTTTTGCGTCGTTACAAATTTTTATCTATCATCTCGAGTGAACGTAGAAGCATTTTTATTTTTATTAAATATATAAAGCTGAAAGTTTGCCATTCTATCTGTACGGATTTTTAGTCCAGATTATTAGATATCAAAAACTGATACATTTACTAATCACGGCAAAATCTAGGTAACGCCTTATTTTTTTAGTTCAGTCGGATAATTGGTTCAAAAGATATCAAATAAAAATCCCATTTTTCCTTTAAAATTAATAAAAAGAAAAAATAAATTGATGACAAAAGTAAATAAATAAGCATATATATATATTTATATTATGTCAGAAATATATATATATATATTATGTCAGAAAAAAAAATTAACGTTCAAGCTCTATATATATATATATATATTTAATAATTAAAATAAAATTGAGAGAAATCGTGCTAAAGAAACAGAATCGCTTTATTATAAAACCCCTTAACGAAATTTGAAATTTGGCACCGAAGTTGCTCGGACGTTTCTCGCCAAGATATTTATTTACGCAATTCCGATAGCCATTTTAATTCAGCACCGAAATGACAACAAAATTTTAAAAGCATCCAAGGGGCTCCTACGCTAAAGCTATACCAAAGAAATTTTTAAAAATGATTAGTAACCGATGCTAGGGAATGAAACACACTTACTGCATGACTTTATACAGAATAGATTAAAATAAGTCCTGTTGTATTAAATAAAATTTTGTTTTGTATAGAATTTTATATCCATTACTTTGAAAACAAAAATATGCTTAGGATTATTATTATCATCATGATTATTATTACTTCTTTTATTATTACGGTTCTCGTGTAATCTGTGGCAACAACTTCTTTTCTGTCTGAAAGAAATAGTCCTCTCGTCCTTTAAGAGAAAGAGAGAGAGGAAAAAAAAAAGCGTTTAGCGTCTTTCTGCTTTTATTAATAGATTTTTTGTATCCCCACGTCTCATGCGATACTTGAAAGTCAGTTAATCATGAATATTAATCTTGAATTAATGATAAACAGAATTAGATGTCCTGAGGGGAGGTGATAGTTTTCAATGGAATAGAAAAGGAATTGTGAATATTTTTTTAACAAACTATATTTCAAGCGTCGTTATCAAAATAGAAATGGCTTTCAATATCAGTAAAATGTAATTCCTAAATAATGATAAAGAATAAAATAAAATAAAATAAAAATAAGGTGAACTTATTTCTCTTTCCCAGGAAGATTTGGTAATCTCAATTGATTTTTCGTCATCAAAGAATTGCGTGCAAATCTTGTCGGCGGGCAAAATTTTCCCATTTAATTAATTTTTCTAATCGAGTAGTTGACGAATATCGGGACTAACGAATATGAATGATTAAAAAAAAATTATTAACATTTCTATATTTTTGAAACGAAATATTAGATACATTTATTTCAATTTATCTAAAATTGCAGAATAATGTCTATGTTAATATAAGGTCATACCGCTATTTGTCAGTTTAAAATATCCAAAATGCCTTGTACTGTAAAAATATATTTTTATTTCCATTGCCCGATTACTGTGTGTAGGTATGGGAGTATTGTAATCGGTCAAAAAATTCGATATAGATTTTTCACCTGATTTACATGTTTTATGGTCTCCTGAGTCCAAAAAAGTGTTTTCCAATAATTAGTTTGTGTATGTGCATGTGTGTAAGTATATACGTATGTGTGTGTGGGGGGGGGGGATATTTGACTATCATATCTCTGAAACTAATAAAGATAAAACGACGAAACTTCAGAATTAAGACATGCCTCGTATATAGATGATTTTTCCAACTTTTGATGAAAAGTAGAAAACTAGAAGTGCGACCGTAAGTCTGTATCTCAAAAACGGCTCGAATGATTTTCTTCAAAGTTGCCATATGAACACTTTATTAGATGTCCTTTCATATGAATTAGTTGGTTAGTTCAGGAGAATGAATAGGCGTCCTGTATAGGTAGTTCAATTTCAGGTCTCGTAGGTGTGCGTCCCTTTTCGTTATCCTTCTGTTAATAATTGTTGTTTTCCGGTCACAATTGAGTATGCCAATTTTTGGTGAAAGTCGGTATCTCAAAAATCTCTCTGATTTTCTTGAAAATTGCTATATAAACCTCTTTTAGATAGACAACCTTTCTCATGTATTAAATGATTATTACAGGAAAATTAACAGTCATCCTGATTAGGTGGGTCAGTTTTAGATCTCAGAAATTAGTGTTTCAAAAACAGCTCTACCGAGTTCTCTCGATCTCTATTTTATATGCCTTTACACATGTATCAGCTCTCTTCCACAGGAAATTCTTTAGGTTACTTTTATGTCTTCTGACCAAGCAGAAACTGTCGTTTTGCCAAGCCAAGCTCAAAAAACAAGACAAACAAACAACTACTAACACAAAACAGAACGCGCCGATAATAAAATCGCCAAAAAGTAACCCAAGACTGTTAGATGCATGCTTATTACAGAAATCAACTTGTATATGTTAAATCGGAAAACTTTTTTTCCGTAAAGTTTTAAAAATTGGGAGAACCAAATATCGCAGAAAAATGAAACAAAAAGTAAAATATTCGTATCAGCGAGAGCTTTAATTTGAGATAAAAACGATTTTTCTAAGTTCATTACCAAGGAAAGCGGAGCATTTTCAAATTAGTGTAAAATTAGATGTTTTGACAACTTTTCGAACTAATTTTTCTTCGTCAAGAAATTTTTTTAGAACAGGCAGGAGAGTTCATAAATGTGCAGAATTCTTTGAAAACTGATTTTTCAGATGGATAATTACTTAAGCTAATCGCTTTTATAAAATTTACCTTTAAAAAAATCAAAATTTTGTACCTTAATTACCGAAAAACTGTTAAATATCGCCAAATGGACATAAATAACCAAATATATAATTGCTTAATCTCAATTCAACAGGAGAGTAGAAATTTAAAATTGAACTGAATTCCTTTACAAGCTATTTTTTCAACCAAAGAATATTTGCTTTTACATATTGTATAATTTTAAATTTTACATTATCGAAAACAGAAAAGAATAAACTTTCTAATAATACTTATTTGAAATCTGTAGCTTGAATTGTTGATTTTTCGAATATTTTTCAAACCATGACATAATTTTCATTTAATTTTACCTTGGAATAACAAAGTCAGTACACGATATATCTAATTTTAATATCCTTCAATATGGCATTTGATGCATAAAGATTTTTACTTCCTTCTATATATCTGTATTGATAAGTATAAAGGATTTAAGTCCAAAAATGTCGATTTTGAGTTAAGTACATAGTCAGACCCAGAAAAAAATTCTCTATCGATTGGTATAAAGGATTTAAATCCATGTCATTTAGTCTTTGAGAAAATCCATTGGTAAAAAAAGATTCAAATCAGAAATTTAGCATTAACCTTTGTATAAAATATTTAATTCAATTTTTTCCCTTTATTAAATGAAGGTTGGCAATCACTGAACGGTATAAAGAGTATAAATCAACATAATCCCTTTTTCCTAATCGATTCTTCTGACTAGTTTTTAGTTAGTTTAACTTTATTTTTCGTCTCCTGAAAAATCAAGAATATGGACTTAAATCCTTTATACTTATCAGTACAGATATATAAGAAGAAAGTATTGAATTCATGAAAATTTTCGAATTCCAGTTTTCGGTGGATTTACACGTTTTGAGAGGTCCTGAACACTATTTGATCTTTTCAGAAAAATCTGTCTCTCTGTGTATATGTATCACAGATTTTATGAAAGCTATGAACCATTGAACGAAATTTAACTAAACTTTGTATTTAGTAGACTTGACAAAAATTGGTGCTGATTATATCTGAGGATCAATCGCTTCACAGATTGATCTGTCCTCCCATTTTTTATAAATTTTTAATGTGGCAATAACAAACTTAAAATCTAAAAATGCCTTTGATCGTTGTGATCCATCCATAAACTAATATTTTGTGGCCACCACATGACTTTCTTCTATATTTTCCTATACAAATTCACTCAGTAAAAATAATTTATAAAAATTATTATTTAAAAAAGTTATCTTCCATGATAAAGCAGACGATTTCCGTATTAGAGAAGTAGTATAACACTATAATATCCAAAAAAAGTCAATTTTATTTTCAATATTACATTAAAAAAAAAAAAAAAAAAAAAATGGGGAGGGGGGTTAAAAATGAAAAAAAAAACGCTAACTTTGTTTCAAATTATCGCAGATCGATGGTTCAACCATTCGTTTTAAAGGTATTGGCGAGCTCTTTTGAAAGATACCGATCATGAAAATTTACTCCTCTCGAGGCCCCCCCCCCCCCCAGGGGAGAGGCGAGGCTCCTAGATACACAATTTTTTTTTCCCCAGTTGACTATCTCTATTACAAATAATTCTTTTAAATTTTATAATGATTATTAAAAAATAAATCTCTGTACGCACATTTATACATAATTTTGTCCTATACCACCCTATTAAAAATTTAGAAAAAGCGGTATGGCAACGCAAGCTGTAGGACAATTTTTACCAAAAGTTGATAGACACTAATTTATGTCAATGTGTAACTACATACCAATTTGTATGAAATTCTGTGCAGTAGTACCTGAAATACAGTCGCCAGAAAATATTGTCACACACACACACACAGACAGACATTTTCTAAAAATGGTCAAATCGTGTTCTACAGCTCTTAAAAAGTGTTAATCCATCAAAAACCCGAGGTCGAAAATTTTTACGAATCCATAAGTAAAAATATTATATGCATAATGGGAGAGATTATGCATGACTGAACTTCTGTTTCAATAGAAGAAAGTACTGGATTAGTAAAAATTATCAACTTTCGGTTTTTAATGGATTTACACGTTTTAAAAGCTCCAGAAAACAATTTGACCATTTTTAGAAAATTTCTATTTGTGTGTGCGTGTGTGTTTTCTATGTGTGTGACAAAAATTTTCTTCCAACGATATGTCAGGAACTACTGCTCAGAAATTCTGAGCAGTAGTTCCTGAGATATCGTTGCATATACATTTATATGCAATTGCACCTTGATGTACAATAATGTTTATCAACATTTGGTGTCGATAGCTCAACATTGCTATATACAGCGATTTCTGCAATTTCAGAGAAGGCTATATCTGATGAACTAATGCATAGAATTGCATATAAATTTACATATAGATTTACCTTGTTATAAATTAGTGCCTATGTACTTTTGTACCAATCTCTCAATAGGTGGCGCTGCTATACAGTGATTTCCGCAATTTAAAGAACGGTTATACTCAGATTCTGTTGTGTGAAATGGAACAAAACTTGATATGTGAAAAGGTCTTTATGGGACATTATGCCAGGGATGGAACACGGGCGCAGAATTCATACCGGAATCTCTTTAAGAAATTTTACTACCTATAATATCGTTGATTTAAGAAGTAGAAAATTTTCTTACATTGATAGTGGTATGAATACTGCGCCCGTGTTCCATCCCTGTTATGCTGATTCAATCTGGATTACTATCGGCCGATAGGTGGTGCTCATGTGCTTCAATTTTTTTTCGAACAGAAAGAATGTCATCTGCACGGTAAAAATTTACTTCCGTTGGACATTTTGTGAGACAATACCTCTCTGAGATGATAATAGTCTGCATTCATATTGGAAAAAATAATAAATAATTTGTACTGCGTTAATTTGTATAGGAAAATGTAGAAGAAAGTTTTGTGATGGACACAATATACTAGTCTGTATAGGAAACTCATGGATAATGTCTATCAACCAGAATTTATGGAAAGTTTAATGCAAAGAATAAATGTACCTTTCATCAACAACACGCAAAAGCCCAGTTGAAATCCAGGACATACGATGTATTTACGATATGTTTGTATTTTAGGGTGTTTTTATATAATATCTGAAAAGTATCAGGTTAATTCAAGTAAATATAGAAACTGTTTAAAAAAATAAATTATATCTATAAAAAAGGTATTTAAAAAGTACAAAAAAGACAAGCTCAAAGAAAGAGAATGGGTTAAATTTGTGTTTAAAAAGGATGTGATATCAAATTCCCAAGCTTACATTCTAATACTTATTTAATATTCCCTTTTAACTAAATTTTCACATGTGAATCAAGTGCCTTATGATATGTTGATAGAAATCATTCTTTCCTGTACTAAATACATCATAGCGTATTTCTGAAAATTATTGTTTTTGATTTATGCATGATGGACTTGGTGGCCATCTTTCAAAATATGAATAAATGTTCACACGATTTGAAGGAAGCTTCTTAAAATAAATATCTCATATAAAATTAATTTAGCTATTCCATTCTAACAGAGGCTGAAATATTCCGATGACAAAAATTGTGAGGGAAAACATCGTGAAAACGCCCGCTACGTACACATGTTCAGTCAACTTGATTTCTTATTATAAGTATTTAGTATTATGTTTGGTGTACTTCCATCCTGTAAATGCCGGCGCCGGGAAAAAAAGAATATAAGAATTTAAATTAACGTAAAAATAAGAAGGGGGGAAAAGCATAGAAGCTTCCCTCCTTCCCTGTTATATTTACCCAATTTGAATGTAGCTTCTGGAATAAAATAATATGGTTATTCCATTCAGAAACTGAAATATTCAGATTAAAAAAGAAAAAAAAAAGCGAGAAACACATCGTAAAGCTTCCGTTATGCACACAAGTTGAGTCAATTTTATTTTTAACTTGCTGTACCCTTCCGCGCTTTGCTGTGGCAAATTGTGGTTGCATGGATGAGAAATGAGGAACAAAACAAAGCATACATTTCACAGAAGTTTAATTTTGCAATACTTGTGGGTATACAATGTTTTTTGTTATTCCATTGTCTGTGTAGATATAAAGGCTATCTGGTTTGCCGACACAGGAACACGCAACATACAGTTGTCCATGTGAGAAGCAATCCGCATTTAATCTAAACCACACATTTCTAAAGATTGACCTTGAGATTTATTGATTGTGATTACAAACGCCAACCGCATTGGGAATTGTAATGGTGTATCGCTCGGGATCATGGAAATTCGAGGAATGGGGACATCTTCACCTTTGAAAGACCCCGTTAAAACCGTTGCTTCCACTACGTTGTTCATTAATTTCTTAACTGCGAGTCGCTTGCCGTTGCAGAGTTTATAATATTCCGCAACATGATAATCGGCACACCTATATTCAATTTTAATATGTGGTGGCATCCCTGGCAGATCAAGTGAGTTCAAAAATTCCGTAAGATAATTAACTTCTTCATCTGCTTCCACAACGGTGTCCATCGACTTATATGTAATTTCCTCACTTTGAATGCTGGATTGAATAACATTATTAATTTGATAGACATCTTTATTCTTCGCGGCAAGAATAACTCGTTCACTGAGCCAATCGTGATTCCTATAATTAGTTTGAATATTAGGAAATACTTTTTCGATCAGTTCTTCTTTCGATGTTACTAAATTACGAAAATTATCAGGAAACGATATTCGTTTTGACTTGTCATTAACTGGCAGCTGTTCGTTCCCATTGTCCAGTATCTGTCATGAGAATACCTCGGCTAGTTGATCGGTCTGCAGCTGGACACGCATATTCGTGGTCAACTGCAATGTACGTACGTGTCGCCACAATGTTGAATATTTCAGGCAAGCATTTATTTTGTCCGCTGGTGTCGATCGAGAAATTACAGGCAATGTTTGCCTAAAATCTTCTACCAGTAATATCAATGCATCCCCGAATGGTTGAACGTTTTCACGCAAATCTCGCAACGATCGATCAAGAGCTTCAAGCGATTTTTTATGTGCCATCGTGCATTCATCTCAAATAATGATTTTACATTTTTGTAATACTTTACCCACCCATGCCGGATGCTTTGGAAATATTGCACGTGGGAGTCTCGATGATTTGCATGTTCAATGGCAACTTCAAAGCTGAATGAGCATCCTTCCACCTGGTAACAATGTCGCAGCTATTGCAGACGAAGCGACTGGGTTATGTCATGTTTTGATCGAACCGTTGCCAGAATCAATCTGATAAGGAACGTTTTCCCAGTTCCTCCTGGCGCATCCAAGAAGAAGCTTCCCCCAACTCCGTCATTTATCATTTGCATTATGCGATCATATATGCGTTAATTTGGGAATGTTTCATTGGACATATGACTGGAGATCACCGGTGTTGTAACTCTGTTCACGGCGCAAATCCACATCAAATGATGCAATCGCAGCTCGGGTGGGTGCTGGCATTTCCCAATTGAGTAAGAACTTTATTTGCAATGGTTAAGCACTTGTTTTCAATATTTATCAATGCTACGTTGTAAATGCCTTCTGTAAATTCCATGGTGATATTGGCATTTTCTAAGCGTACTCTATGAAAAATATCTTCAGCCATATGCAACAGATATTTTTCCCATAACTCTGTGGGCTCGAACTCAGGAAGGGATAAGATTATAACCTCTAAAGGCTCTTACAGCTCTAGATTGAAAAAAATGAGAGACAAGACAAAAAGTTTATTAACAAAAAATTTTCATTTTGAAATGGCCAAAAAAATTCATGGCATTTCAGGCAAGCATTTATTTTGTTAATAGAGCATACACATTTTCGTTTCTTACGGTATTAATATTATTGACGGAAAGAGAAACAGTTGAGACGTATTTACATAAGAGAAGTATTTACGTAAGATAGGTATAGTCTGAGATACGAAAGTCTGAGAAAAAAAAAATAATTGCAACACGAAATCACAAAGTGTAACAGGCGAAGAATCCGACTACATAAACATTAATCGCAACAGGACATCTCGGATCAAAAATGGGAAAGTTATTTCCTTTTCTAAAAAACTAAAAATTTTATACAGATGCCATTCATCGAAAATCAAACATTTTTAACTATCGCGTGCTCATACATTCACAAAAATAAAAAACTGAAACATCAACACTATTTTTCTTTTCATTTTTCACTGAGCACGCGCTGTAATCCGCGATTGTAATGAAATACTCTCCCTCTGGTGAGTTATTTGAGACACTTGTATAATCTATGTGTACATCAAAATTAAACTAGTGTGTTGTGACCACCTCAAGACTTTCTTCTATATTTTCCTATACAAATTCACTCAATAACAAAAAAAAAAAAAAAAAAAAAAAAATACGATTTTTTTTCAAGTTTTTTTCGTTAAAAGTAAAAAAAAAAAACGATAACTTTGTTTTAAATTATCACATATTTATAGTTCAACCATTCGTTTTAAAGGTATTGACGAGACCTTTCGAAAGATACCCATCTTGAAAATTTAACCCCCCGGGGGGGGGGAAGCGGTGCCCCCACATGCACAAATTTTTTTTTACTAATTAACTACTACTATTATCAATAATTCATATTAATTTTACAATCACAAGTTTAAAACAACTCTTATTATGCACATTTATACGAATTTTTGTCCTATGCTGCCATGTTAAAAATTTAGATAAAATGCTATCACAGCGTCACCTGTTGAGCTATTGATCCCCAAACATAATCAGCACCAGTTAATGTCGGGGACCAACTAAATACCAAGTTTGGTTAAATTTCGTTTAAAAAAAAAAAAAAAGTTTTTTTCTGTTAAAAGTAAAAAAAATCGATAACTTTGTTTTAAATTATCACAGATTTATGGTTCAACCATTCGTTTTAAAGGTACTGACGAGACCTTTCGAAAGATACCCATCTTGAAACTTTGCCCCCCGGTGGGGGGTGGGAACCGATGCCCCCCACATGCACAAAATTTTTTTCCCAGTTAACTATTACTATTATCAACGAGACCTTTCGAAAGATACCCATCTTGAAAATTTACTTCCCCGGGGGGGGGGGGGGGGGTACTTACCCCCCAGGGGGGGGGAACCGATGCCCCCACATGCACAAAATTTTTTTCCTAGTTAACTACTACTATTATCAATAATTCATATTAATTTTACAATCACAAGTGTAAAATAACTCTCTTTATGCCCATTTATACGGAATTTTGTCCTATGCTGCCATGTTAAAAATTTGCATAAAATGCGATCACAACGCCACCTGTCGAGCGATTGATCCCAAAATCTAATCAGCACCAGTTTATGTCAGGGTGCAACTAAATACCAAGTTTGGTTAAATTTCATTCATTGGTTCGTGAGATACAGCGTCCACAAAAAAATGATACAGACAGACAGACAGACATTTTCTAAAAACTATTAATTCGTAATCTAGACATCCCAAAATATGTAAATCCATCAAAAAACGGAGGTCGAAAATTTTCGCGAATCCAATACTTTCTCTATATTACATACAGAAGAAAGTAAAAATTATTCTTTTGCATAGAGTTCTAACAGATGATGTCACGAACATGTTTGCTGAGGGACAGTTGACCAAATTGGCCCATTTTATCATTGCGGAATAGTGTTACAAATTTATTGTAACACAGTGTTGTAAATGTATTTGTAAAAGAATAAAAAAAATCGACTACTACGCTTCCAAAGGCATGGAAAAATTAGCGTTGTCCTTCAGCAAAGTACGGTTGCTAAGAAGAAAGTCACGTGGTTGTTAGAACTCTATATTTTATACAAATCAATCCAATGAAAATTGTTATTCAACAATGGGCAAATGAATGATCTAAGAAAAATAAAATCACTATATTTAAAGGGGACTAATGTGCAAGTTGTACCTGACGGGACTAAAGTGAAAGTTGTACCTCAAGGGACTAATTTGAAAGTTGTACCTCACGGGACTAATGTGCAAGTTGCACCGAACGAACAAACTATTTCTTTCAACGAAAATGCCTACTAACCCTGGACGATAGGTCTAATATATCATATCATATTATATATCGTATTTATCGTAATATAACTCAATACTTATTTCGCTTCCTTCTTCGACTCGTTTTAATACGCATTTTTTATATGCATGAGCAGCCCCCGAAAAAAAAAAAAAAAAAAAAACATTAAATCATTAAATTCATTTTTTTACTTATTTTTATTTCATATTATTTCACGCGCACTTTTTATTTCCTAATTCAAAATTATTAAAAAAAACTTTTTCGATATCGCTTGTAACGATACTGATTATTATTATTTTTTTTTCTTTTTCTTTCAATAATAATAACTAGCAGGCTTTGCCCGCTTCGCTGGCCACTAAATTTAAAGGAAACTCGTTTCTATATAGCTTTATAAAAATAAAATAAAATAAATTACTGAAATTGTTCAAAAGCTCGCTCCAGGTCAATGCTGCATTCGGCAGCGATTTGGTCATCCACTGCAACTCGGGCGCTTGTCCCTATTACCTGTGACAATAGTTTACCAATGAGCTTCCATTTAGGTGCTTATTATATAACAGTTTCGAAATAGATAGTATCGATAAAATTGGAGTTTCCCTTTTATATTTGAATCCCAGTTACATGTGAACAACACTATACGTGTTGTTCACATGTAACTCGGACTGGACTCAAACGTAACTGGGTTTAGACAACATAATATTTGCTTTTACGTGATTTCATATGTTTATTTTGTTTATCCAATCAACCATTAAATGACAGCAATTTCGCGCCAAATATTACAATATGCTGTGACCGGCTACGTCTGTCGCATGAGACAATTAATTTTTTGTGTTTATATATAATTCATGGGTTGTAAACCTGATAGTACAGCCTTAATATAGTTCTCTTTGTCGGCTTTTGAATATTTGTCACCATTTTAGACTTAATACATTGTAACAATAAGACTTAATCCCTTGTAACAATATGCTATGAGCGCTATTTCTGCCGTATTTTAGACAACTAATCTTTTTATGGTTATATATATTTCCCATTAAACATATTTTTATTTATTTATTTAAATATTAATTTGAAATTTTCAAATATTTCTGTTCGATAGCGTGCAAGTGCAGTAACACACATAGGCTCATTTCTTTGTATGATAAATTAGCATAGTGATTATTATATAAAAAAATAAATAAATTGGTAAACATTATCGTGTTACACAACTTTATTATGTCGCTCCACTGGCGGCTTTTGAATTTTTGTCGCCATATTAGCGATGGATTTTTTTTTTTTTTTTTTTTTTATGAAAAGGGGAAGACTATTTTGCTAATAATTTTATCAGACTCTTTTTTGTTTATACATAAGAATCCTTTATATTCTGCTTATATTTTTAATGCTTTTTAGGTTTAAAATAGTGCTTGTTGAAATAAATTTCCTATCTTTAAAACTGCATTTGTTCTGTAAATTTTGTGTAAAAATAAATCATTTATGTTTTTATATATTTGATGCGCTACTTAGATTAAAATGGCTGTTGCTATATTAAACTTCTTGTCGAAAAACGTTCGGTGTACTTCAACACCAAAATTTAAAAAATCGCCCAGCAGGATCTGTTAATGAAACTGATAAAATAAAAATATGGTTCATAGAGTTTAAATAATCTATTTAAAAAAACTTTTAAAACCCAAATTATTAATGTATCGTATCACATACATAGATATAGTAATAATATATAGATTGATCATTGGGGAGAAAAAAGTGATTCCTTTTCACTCGGGAAAAGACGGCGATTTTACCAAAATATGGCAGTCTTTCCCCGAGTGAATACACACGAATGTTTTAGCAAATAAAATTCATGAATAATTTATTTACTAAAGGTGAATGAAAAGCTCCAGATATAGTTTCAAATTCATTCTTCCTTTTTTCCTTCAATACCACTTAATGGCTGATTCCAAAGCTTTTTTTTTCGGCATCAAAAATTTTTTCACGATAATATGGGGATGATAGATATATATGTGTTACCGTTAAAGCTCGAAATCCGTTAATGTGCAGATTACCTAGTTAATCTGCAGATTAACTAAAATGACCCGTTAAAGTGTGGAATCAAGAGTTTTCCGCATTTTAACTAGGTAATCTGCAAGATAGCGGCTTCTGTGTCGTTAAAGTTCAAATGTTTGTTTCGAGCTTTAGTTTTTTTGCATTCACTATGACGTCAAACAGTCATGTGATACAGATACGCGAATGACCTTCAAACACAAACCAAAACTTTCATCCTTTCCGCTCCGCTTCCGCTATGATAACTGGTAAACGCAAAACGTGGAGTATCGAAAACATGCTTATTATAGGTTTCTTTATTATGACCAATACAAAACTTAAAGTAAGAAGTAAGTTATAATCGTTTTAATTTTGATTTTATTTCTTCTCTTTTTTAATTCTGTCAATATAAGTTTGATAAGGGTCTGCACTGCATTTTATTATTGAAATCTAATCTTAATTAAACGCTCTATCTCCTGAAATTTCATTTTGAATTATGAATATTAAAATTTACAACACAGTAACTATTTCCTCCCGAAATAAAACTATCAAAACACAACTTTTTAAAACTAATTTATTTAAAAATTGATTTAAATTACTATTACTTACTGAAAAAAACAGTATTAATTTTTAACTCTGAAAAATATGACATTCAATATTATGGCTTTCTTTAATAAATACTTAATATGAAATTTTTATGCATTTTTTAGCATTTCATTACATTTTGTTGTTGTTGTTTCTTTCAATTTCAAGTTTCCTTTATATATTTTATATATCATGATTACATTTTTATTTTTATTTTGTTCGCTTTTTCAGATAATTTCGTTGTAGTTTATCACATAAAATGCGTTAATAAAGTTTTTTTTTTTTTTTTTTTTTTTTTTTTTTAATAATTGTAAAATTAATATATTTGCTAAACTTGTACAGATATATGTATGCTGCAAAATATAGTTTAATAAAGCATTGGAAAACAGTCATTTTTATTTTCATGCGGTCTGTTGAATCCCGAACTAATAACTTTCATTGGAATTCGAATAATTCAGAAGAAAATAGATACTTTATATCTGACTAAAAGGTTTAACTCTCATATTATTTAACTCTCAACATAAATTGACGCATTACTAAAATAACTCAAAAGAAGAATACGCCAAAACATAATGACACTAGTAACACAGCAACTTTATTCCAAAACCAAAACACAAAGACAATATCTAGCTGTTGCCAGATTACTAAATCATAACTAAAAGTTTATATCAGTCCTTTCCTAACATCCTCCCACCTTGAGTTGTGGGGGAGGCACGACTCAAAACAAATTAAAAACACTACAAGTCCAATCTCACAGGAACATTAATTGTCCGCCCACATCTTGTTCTTTTAATTTCTCGTTCAGAGACTACAGGGGTTGTTACACGTTGTTCAGACATCTTTGGTCTTGGCGCATGATTTTTTACTACTTGTTTCTGAATAATTTTGGCTTCAGACGCTGTTATTTCTAGCGGATATAGACGCTGAATAGGCCTAATTAACTCTCTGTCTGCTGTCTGGAGTTTCACCAATCTCACGACTCCTTCGGCTCCAGGAAGGAGTTCTGTGACCCGTCCAAGAGGCCATTCAATACGTCTTCTGTTGTCACATCCAATAATAACCACATCACCTACGGCTATAGTTGACCACCTTTTAGACTTGGGTTTTTGAACAAGTGCACCTAAATATTCTGATCTGAATCTCTTCCTCAGTTCTTTTTGTAGAGCCAGTCTGTACTTCACCCTTTTGTTAAGGCTGTTGTGATCCGCAGCATCACAATCTGGAACACCAAATTCCTTTATGTCCTGCAGAAATAATGATGGAGTCAGAGGAACAAGTTCAGAATCCTTTTCTGAGACATATGTGAGAGGTCAGGAATTTATGATGGACTCACAATCACATAATACTGTGATCAGCTCTTCATATTTTAAACATACTCGACCTAAGATTCTTTTCAATAGATCTTTCATTATTCTTATCAATCTTTCCCACCAGCCACCCCACCACGAGGCAGTTGGAGGGTTGAATTTCCATTGAATACGATTAACTGCACTATATTTGCTTATGCGATTCCAGTCTAAGGACTGCAGCGCGTTTGCAGCTCCAACGAAGTTGGTTCCATTGTCGCAATAAATTACAGAGCATCTTCCTCTTCTTGCTATGAATCTACGCAATGCCAACAAAAAAGCATCAGTTGTCATTTCTGAAACCAATTCTAGGTGGACGGCCCTATAAATTGCACAAGTAAAAAGACAAACCCAAACCTTCTCATGTCCTTTTAAAATTAAAGGTCCAGCACAGTCAACACCGGTGATTTCAAATACTGCAGCATCTCGAACACGATTTTCTGGAAGAGGAGCTGTAATGGCATCTAGATTCCTACCAGAATACCTTTTGCACCTAACGCATTTAGAAATAACGGATCTCACCGTCCTTCTGCCGTTTAGTATCCAAAAATGTTCTCTCAAAATATTTAACAAAATCTGTGTACCTGCATGGCCATTTTTTACATGATGATGAAATATCAAAAGCCTCACTACTTCGTGTTGTGAAGGAAGAATTGCAGGTTTCCTAAAATCCTCACAGTCTTCTCTATAAACAATCTTAGTTCTAAGTCTGAGAATGCCCTCTGGATCTTTAAATACTTCTAAGGACTTTAGTTTTTCATCTTTTTCGTTTATAAATGTCTCCCTTTGTATCATCATCAATATTCTTTTTTCAGCTTCCACAAACTTTTTAGAATCAAGGCTGCCACGTTTTCTTACTTCCTCTGAAATACGACAGTTTCTTACGAATCTCAATATCCATCCAATCAAATATACAATCTTCTCGTATTGGGAAAAATAGCGATAATACCAATCAGTTTCAAGATTTTCATTATTGGCGATCAGGACAATATCCGAGGAGGAACGAATACTCTTTTTCCGTTCTTTAAGAACTTCATCTTCATCAGCAACATACTCAGTAGAGGGCCACTGTGATGTTGAAAAACATCACATATACCTTTTTAAAATAAAATAATAATAATAATGTAAATTACATTTTATTTATTTATTTATAATACAAGCAAACATTATATTTCTTATCCTAAAAGAATTTAATACAATTTTGTTTATTTCGCTTATGCTATTTTATTTTTATTTCTATTTCATTAATCTGTAATTTCATATAATTTATTGTTCTTTTTCCTGCTCTAAATCTCATCAAGTAATAATTAAATAAAATATCAAAGAAAGAGAAACCCATTCATTTTATGCTTTAAAACCGCAGACGATTTTTTTTTATTGTAGCTTCCTGTCTCCAATCAAACATTTATAGATTCCGTTGAATCATTATAGCTGAAAATAATTTCTAATATTTTTTATCAATTGATTTCGCACTGTTAGCCAAATTCTGGATGAATGACAAAATTTAATCACATCCTATGACGTAATTTAATTTTTAGCCAATCCTTTAACTATTATTTAGGTTTACCAGATATAAAATTTAAAATGTGTTCAGCCAACTTGATTTTTGATGCCAATGAGATTTGGCGAAAAAAATTAATTAGCTTGCTGTCTGTCATTCTGTAAAGATGTTATATTTTTATCATTGACTGGAAATGTCGAAATGTGTTCTGTTTAGAAAAAGATATCGTAATGGCTTCCATTCTTCTTTTGGATGTCTGTCTTGAAATAATAAACAGGAATTCTCCATCGTGAATGTTTTCGAATATACTTATTCCATTTTGTCCAAGAATATCATTAATATATGTCTTATAAGAGTAATTAAACATCTCATTTACTAAATGGAAAATGACTCGATGCTATGTTTTGTTTTACGGAGCTTATTGAACCGGGTTCCCTGTACGTCATGGCCGCTTCCTACTTTAGATATCTCCATCCCAGCTCTTCATTAAATATATGTGGTGCCAGACTCAGGCCGGATATTATATCCGGATATCCAAAAAAATTTTTTCGTCTTGAAAAATTTGTGCATCGAAATTAAATTATTATTAACAAATATCGTGAATGTGACGTTTTACGTTGTTGTTATGTTTTTAAAACAGCTGCCCCAATGATGATCCAAAAAGAAAGTAACTACGTTACGGTGAACAGCACCGAATTCACCGATTTGTTGTTCATCTTTACTAAAGGCTAGTGTGCTGCGGGATGTCATCTGTGTTTTTTTTTTAAACAGAAATTACTTTGTGTCTACGGTACCGATTCTTATCGCCGATATTGTGTGATGCCATGCCGGTGGACTTTCTACGGTTTCATTGAATAACATCCTCTCTACAGTCTGCAATGTTCGCAATTTGTGACCGTCTTATGCACTTACCGTTCGGTATTAAATGATCGTTGATTCATCGGTGCAAGGAGAATTGCCAAATATGGGTCGTCTTTCTAGAATATGCGCAGTTAAATTTCTAGTTGATTTTTTTTCTCGCGCACTCGTACAGGAGAAGAGCCTTACAGTTTTAAATAAAAGAATAAATAAAATACCGTAAATAAATAAATTTATATCTATATATATTTTTGTTTTAGCTAAAAGAAGATTCGGAAACAGGGTAAGTTTCCTTTCGAATTATTTTATTGAGTCAATAAAAAGAAACATTTCTCACATTATTTTTTTTTCTTAAATATTGACAATAAGAACTTTTCGTACATTTTTCTTAAATATTGACATTTATTTAAACTTTATATATAAATTTTTACTTATAGGTAAAATCTTTTATTCTTCATATGAGTATTATATTCTACTTTAACTTTTCATTTCAATTTTTAAGAACAGTTAAAAAGTTATATAAATGATCAAAATTTGCTTATATTATTTTTGAAATATCTAGTTTTTGGATATTCAAGTAAAGATTTATTTCATTTGTGAAATTAAATACTAGATCATAGTGATATTTTTTTTTCTTTTCATCATACTGCATAAATTTTTTTTAATTTTTTCATATTTTGATTTTTGTGTTTACAATTTAATATATCTTGACAATTATTTTAATTTGCATATATATCCATTTTTAGTATTATTCATTATATATTTTTAAATATATCTATAATATATATATACAACAAGACGTATATAAGCCAATTTCATGGTTGCAAGCTATAATGTTATACAGGAAAACATTACAAATAATTTCTACATATTTTTATTAATCTTGAAACTTATCATCCAACTTTTGCAGGCGTAATTAAAAAAAGAAAGTATTTAACAATTTTATTCATTTTTAAGTGTCTTGGTAACTTATTTGTTTATATGATATTCAATTGAATTCTTATGCATATTATTTTTATTTAACTTGGTTAACATTTTTATATTTGAAAAACATGGCACAGAATCGAAACGCGTTTTGCTCCGTTCCTAATTTCGATGGGGACGCGAGATTTGTCAAATTTTTCTTTGATCAATTAAGATCCTTTGCCATGTTAAATAAACTAACAAATGACGCGACGTTACATGTAATGAAAGAAAAACTTCGTGATGCCGCGTTGGCATACTTTATTGAAAATGAAACTTTGTACAAGTCGACAGATCTTGAATATATCGAGGAAAATTTCTGTAAGTTTTTCAAGGAATCGTCATATAACACTGGAATATCAGAATTTCATAATTTAAAAATTTTGCCGGGAGAGTCTATTAAAAATTTCGCCCATCGTGTAAATGTTGCTGTACCTAAGGCTTTCCCTGACCTTAAAGACAAACAATCCCTTGATAACATTAAACTTCCAAAATTTTTAGAGTGTGTACCCCCAAATATTAAAATTAAATTAATGGAGGAAAACATAAGAGACTATAATAAGGCAGTTGAACGAGCTCAAACATTATCCGAAATATATGATTCTTTCAACAACACTGCTAATACTAAGACTGTTCTTTCTTGTGATAATAAAAATGACTCTGTGTTATTAAACACATTGAAAGACTTATCTGAGAAAATTAATAGCATTTCACTTACAAACAGCAATCCACCCTCCAATAATGAATCCTTACACGTAGTTCAGTCAAGCAGACCCAAATTTGATCAAAGAAATTATAGAAATAATTACAAAACTAGACAGTCCAATTTTCGTCCTTCCCCTAGAAGAAACTTTTCTAGAAATAATCTGATTTGTCAACTTTGTTCCAAACATGGCCACGTTGCTTTAAATTGTTATAAATGGAGAAATAGAGATAATTTAACTTATAAAACACGTAATTATGAAAACCGTAATTTAAACTAGAAAAGAGGTATGGAGATGCTGATGCTGCCATATCTCGAAAACTAAGGGTCTCATCAGCAAATGAACATAAATTCCCGAATGTGTCATCTTCAAATTCTCTTCCGAAAATTTCACATACTAGACTTGTAAATTCAGTTGGATCTCAAACTGTTGCTAATGTTACTGTAGCAGATAATAAAGCTACCCAAACATTTCAAAAGTGTAGTCTTAATATTGATAATACAGGGTATATTCCAAGTGGCAACAATGAGAGTTGCACAAATAATATTGAAGATCATATTTTATTTAATGTAAACAAAAATTCTCATACACTTCCTATAATAAAAGCTAAATTAGCCAATAATGATATAAAGTTTCTTATTGATACTGGAAGTAGTTGTTCACTTTTAGCCCAATCAACATTTGATAATTTAAAAGCAAATTTAAAATATAAAAGACTAGGTTCGTCTATTACTCTTAAAACGGTCAATTCTTATGTTGAATTTTCTTCATGTATTCGTGCAACTTTCAAAATTGAAAAAAAGTTTTTCCAACACAATTTCTATATTATTGACATACCACATAACTCTAATTTTCATGGAATACTTGGTATGGATTTCATTAAAGAAAATCATGTCACTATTGACTTTTCGAAAAATTCCATGAGAATTGGAAAATTAGACTTTACTTGTTCTTTATTTGATTCGGGAAATGAAAAATTAGATGTATATAATGTTAACTCTGACGATAATAACATGAATGTTTACCTTCTAAAGAAAGTTATAATACAAACTGGTGAAAATATCTACATTACTGCAAAAACAAATAATAAGTTACAAGAAACGAATTACATATTTTGTACTGACTTAAAGGATCCTGATATAGAAATTTTAGATTCTATTGTATCACCAAATTACAAAAGTGAAATTAATTCTGAAAATAATAATTCTCTTTTTACGTTACTTATCTCAAATAAGGGTAAAAATTCAATTCATCTGAATAAAAATATGCATATTGGCAAATTATTTTTAATTGATGAAATTAAAGAACCACATTTAGATAAAATTGAAGACTCTTGCTCTAGTAATAATAATATACAAAATATTGAGGACCATATCCACTTAATTCAAGCTTCAGAGGATATATTACTAAAACGTAAAAATGATTTATCAAGTAAAGATTTTTGTTTGAATCATTTAACCCTTGATCAACGTAACACACTTAAAAATTTATTTTTAAGCAAATTTGCTGCTTTTTCCAAATCTCTCAGTACTCTAGGACATACTGATAAAATAATTCCTAATCTTAAGTTAATTAATGATTTCCCTATTAAAACACTTCCATTTCCGATTCCACAAGCTTTACAAAAAGAAGCCCAAGAACAGATCAATGAATTAGTAAACGCTGGCATAATTGAGCGTAATTGCTCCGAGTGGGCTTGTCCCATATTGCTAGTAAAGAAAAAATCTGATGGTTCAAAGAAACAACGTTATAGACTTGCTTTAGACCTTAGAATGGTCAATACAATCATACAAGGTTCCTCATATCCTCTCCCTAAGATTCAAAATATTATATCAAATCTTTCGTCATTCAAATACTTTACTTCGTTGGATTTCATGCAAGCGTACCACCAAATTGACCTTCCTAAAAAATATCAAGATATGTTAACATTTACATCTATTTTTGGCAGTTATCGATACAAACGTGTTTGTTTTGGTTTAAAGAACGCCAGTTCTATATTTCAGTCTCTAATGGACACAATACTCGACGAGATAAACATTAATGGCATATATGCTTATCAAGATGATCTTATTATTGGATCAAATTCATTTGAAGAGACTTGTGAAAAAGTAAATAAAGTTTTAGAAATTCTTATCAAATATAATTTAACACTATCCCCATCTAAGTGTGAATTCCATAAATCAGCAGTTAATTATTTAGGTTTCCACATTGAAAACCATACTATATCACCCATCACCGCTAACATCGTAAAGATCAATTCTTTTCCACCACCAACGACAAAACGACAATTAAAAAAAATTCTTGGACTTGCTAATTTTTACAAATGGATTTTACCATCTTTCTCAGAACTTGCACAACCCCTTGTGGAACTCACAAAACCCAAAACAACATTCAAATGGACAGAAAAACATCAGAGTATTTTTCAAAAAATTCAAAAATTATTCTTTCTTCCCCCAATGGTTCGACTTCCAGATTGGGAGAAAACATTCTATGTCAACACGGATGCATCAAAAACAGCCATTTCAGGAGCACTTATGCAAAATTTTAATGGTAAATTACTTCCTATAGCATACTTTTCCAAATCTTTAAAACCTTCTGAAAAGAAATATCCTGCGTTAAAATTGGAACTCATGGCAATTCATAAAACTGTCACCGCCTTCAAATACTATTTATATAATCGTGAGTTCGTAATTTTGTCAGATAGTGCTCCCCTTGAAAAATATAAGAAAACTACCAATCCCGCTGACGTTACCACCCGATGGTTAATGGACTTATCTGAATATACTTACGTTTTCAAACACATTCCTGGAAATTTGAACATCTTAGCGGATTATTTATCACGTTGCAATTTTGAAAATAATCAAGAGGATCTCAAAGATAATCCAAACTTAATTCATGACATACAACCACTACCAATTGTTGATGTTGATGAAAATGAAAACAGACTCAAAATTAACAGTAATGATAAAATTAGTAATGATAATCAAAACAAATGCTCAGAATATGTTAATTATATGATTTCTGGAAATTCGAACTCTAAAGACCCCTTGCTAGAAATTTCAGACCAAACATTTGTGTCCGAACAAATTAAGGATTCTGAATTAAAAGCAATTTACGAAGAAATCTTAAAAAACGGAAAGTCAGAAAAATTTCCCAATTACTTTATAAATCCTGATTCTAAAGTATTAATGCTCAAGAAAGAGAATATTCATAACAATTCATTCAGTTATTTAATTATTGTCCCAAATTCTTTAAAAGCGAAAGCATTGTCCATTGCGCATTTATCTCACTTCGGTTTGGCTAAAACCTATGAATTTCTTTCTAGAAGATATTTTTGGAGGGGCATTTATACTGATACCCTCAATTTCGTCTCTTCATGCATTAAATGCTTACAAGCGAAACATCACAAAACACCTCCTGCTCCATTACAAAAAACATATACACCCACTCATCCAAATCATACAATCTCCACAGACTTGGTAGGTCCTTTTAGTAATGGTCAATACGTCTTGACAATAATTGATCACTTCAGTAGACACTTAGAACTTTACCCGTTATCTAATATTACTTCTCCAAAAATAGTTCAATGTTTGTTTTCATACATTACAACCTTTGGTCGCCCTGCATGTATTCTATCAGATTTAGGTCGACAATATACATCTCAAGTTTACAATACATTTAATGACACTCTAGGCATAAAAATAATACATTCGTCTGCTTTTCATCCTCAATCAAACTCTATTAGCGAACGTGTAAACACATCAATTAAATATTCAATTAATATATTATTAGAAGAAGGTCATTCATTTCAAAATGCACTATATATACACAAATCTCTCTACAATGGATCTACGCATTCTTCCACTCAATTCTCGCCCAATCTTCTACATTTTGGTAGAGAACTGGCACTAATTTTTGACACTTATAATTCAAATTATAATTATACTTACCTGGACTCTAATGTAAACATCTATAAATTAATGCAAGACCTTCAGGAAATTTATAAAAAAGCGTACAATAACATTCAAGATTCCCAATCAAAAAGAAATAAATATTTTCAAAGAAAAGCTAAACTAAGAAGCATCTGCACAAAAGATATTGTGTATCTGAAGTCTATGGATAAATTTAAACCTAAATATACAGGTCCTTTCATTGTCACAGTTAAACATTCCCCTGTTTCATTTTCAATTAAACGGTTACATGCTAGTGATGATAAAGCATTTCGTGTACATATAGATAGAATTTTATTGGCACCTCCACGTAATAATCACTTATTTGACATTTATAATAATTCTAATTTTAATAAGAATCTCATTATTTCCAATGATACACATCAATATAATTTACGAAACCGAAAGTAATTTTTCATCAATATTTTTCCCTAGGTTAAAAGTTACGCAGTATAAATTTTTAAATATTTATAATGATTAAAGGTAGATTAAATAAATTTGATGTATACTTTCATTGCAACAGACCTGATCAACCTGTTGTGATTTTTATTTGTTGTGAAATTTCGCAGCTTGGATAATCAATGGCTGGTCCAGAAAATTATATCCTAAGCTGCATTGTCTTACAACAGCAGTGTATATCACTTTTGTTATTTTTCTTTAACTTACTTGTTATTTATAATTGCATTTTATTAAAAGTTAACATACTAGAATAATATTTTGATTTAAAAAAAAAAAAAAAAAAAAGTGCTAATGGAATTATTAAAAAAAAAAAAAAAAAAAAGTTTACATAGACTTTTGGTGCAGGTAATATGTTTTTATCACACACATATGCATATATCTCATATATTCCAATTACAATTACCTAAAAAAAAAAAAAAAAATGAATAAATAAAATCATGTGTTATTATTACTTTCTTTCAACATGTATTATTTCTTTAAACATTTTAATGAATATAAAAGGCTCACTATACATATTTGATAACATATAAATATACAGGGTTTTTGTTTTGTCAAAGTTTCATATTAAAATTGCTTATACATTTGAACTATATATTTATTACAACGAATTCTTGTCCTCTCTGAACTGAAATGGACTCGTCAAAGTTCCTCGCCATGCATGGTAACATAAAAATCTACTGATTTCAGCATCTTACCACGAACTGATAAAGTATATGATGACTGAATTATTAGAATTTTAAATCAAAGGACTTGAGCTCATTTTGTTTGTGGATATATATTCTAACGACTTGTGTACACAGATTTATGGCCATACCACATTATATCTCATCACCATATAATATCCTTATTTTCTGTATTTGTATTTTAATATTGTATAAGAATATTTTTTTTAAAGTATGCATACTAGATTTTCTATTGATAATATGACAATGTACGTATTTTATTTGTATTGGAAGCCATTCGTTTTTTGTTTTTGTTTTGTAATCAATCTATTTTACAAGATTGGAGATAATTTGATTTAATTTTTAATTTTTGCTGAGCTGTCATATCACAGACGATGTAATGGCTGAACCCATTTTTTTTTCGGTCGACGGGGAGAAATATGTGATGTTGAAAAACATCACATATACCTTTTTAAAATAAAATAATAATAATAATGTAAATTACATTTTATTTATTTATTTATAATACAAGCAAACATTATATTTCTTATCCTAAAAGAATTTAATACAATTTTGTTTATTTCGCTTATGCTATTTTATTTTTATTTCTATTTCATTAATCTGTAATTTCATATAATTTATTGTTCTTTTTCCTGCTCTAAATCTCATCAAGTAATAATTAAATAAAATATCAAAGAAAGAGAAACCCATTCATTTTATGCTTTAAAACCGCAGACGATTTTTTTTTATTGTAGCTTCCTGTCTCCAATCAAACGTTTATAGATTCCGTTGAATCATTATAGCTGAAAATAATTTCTAATATTTTTTATCAATTGATTTCGCACTGTTAGCCAAATTCTGGATGAATGACAAAATTTAATCACATCCTATGACGTAATTTAATTTTTAGCCAATCCTTTAACTATTATTTAGGTTTACCAGATATAAAATTTAAAATGTGTTCAGCCAACTTGATTTTTGATGCCAATGAGATTTGGCGAAAAAAATTAATTAGCTTGCTGTCTGTCATTCTGTAAAGATGTTATATTTTTATCATTGACTGGAAATGTCGAAATGTGTTCTGTTTAGAAAAAGATATCGTAATGGCTTCCATTCTTCTTTTGGATGTCTGTCTTGAAATAATAAACAGGAATTCTCCATCGTGAATGTTTTCGAATATACTTATTCCATTTTGTCCAAGAATATCATTAATATATGTCTTATAAGAGTAATTAAACATCTCATTTACTAAATGGAAAATGACTCGATGCTATGTTTTGTTTTACGGAGCTTATTGAACCGGGTTCCCTGTACGTCATGGCCGCTTCCTACTTTAGATATCTCCATCCCAGCTCTTCATTAAAGCCACATATCAGGTTCTAAATACAGCCATTTGGGTCCCTCCCACCATTTCGACTTCAGTAGTTGATGACCAGAACAACCTCTACTAGGCAGGTCAGCAGGATTAAAAGGTCCAGGCACATGCCTCCATTTTTCCTTGGAAGTCAAAACTCTAATTTCTTGGACTCTGTTGTTTACGAAAGTGTTCCAGGGTTCTTCTCTTTTTATCCACGTGAGCACAGTGGTAGAATCTGTCAAAAAGTAAATTTCTTCATGCGGAATCTCACTCAATATTGTAGGTGCAAGTCGAGATGAAATAGTGGCCGCAAGCAATTCTAATCTCGCAATTGTTGTTGCCCTCTTGCCACTCGTAGAAACTCTAGTTCGTGCTTGTAATAATTGTACTCTGACAGATTCACTAGTTTCTACTCTGATAAAAACTGCAGCAGCATAAGCACATTTGCTTGCGTCGGAGAAAAAATGCAAAGAACATTTCTCATTGATGTCACCACTTCTTAAATATCGAGGAATGCGAACATTTTCTAAGGGTGAAATATTCTTTAGCCACTTCAAAAATTCATTCTTGATTAATGAGTCTACTTCTTCTTCCCAGTTTACCTTCATGCTCCAAAGTTTCTGCAAAAGCAGTTTAGGGAATAATGAAACTGGACAAGCCACTCCAATTGGATCAAAAATCCTATGGGCTGCAGACAATATAACTTTCTTTGTAACTTTCTCGAAACATAGCTCTTTTAAGCTAGCTAAATTAATACCCAATGTATCTGCCTCTTTATTCCATAATATCCCTAGCACATTTGTTTCAGGTCTAGCTTCATCTGTGAGGTTCGTGTATTCCCATCCTCTCAATTCAAACTTCCTTTGGGCCATAACATTTGTGGCCATTTTTATGAATAACTCTAATTCGGTTTTGTTTCGCACACTTGTAACACAGTTGTCAACATAGAAACTGTTCATAAGTAATTTAATCATATTCTCAGGATATCCATCATTATTACTTTTCAAAACATTTTGAAGATGATATTGAATCACAATACCCAAAAGAAAAGGGCTGCATGATACCCCAAAAACCACACGACAGTGACGATAGTGCTTCAGCTCGCCGTTTTCTCCAAACCACAAAAAACGTAAATAATTCTTGTCAGAGGGCGAGATACTGATTTGTAGAAAAGCCTTTCTTATGTCCGCTGTTACACCTATTCTTTCTAGCCGAAAACGATATAACACAGTCGGTATCAGTTCAATGAGGTTTATGCCACTCTCTAAGCAATCGTTGAGACTAGGTGAGCCCTTCTGCTTTGCTGAAGCATCGAAGACTGGTCGGACTCTGGTAGTGCTGTTTTCCTTTATCACAGGGCGATGAGGTAAATAGTGTGCAGGTAGGTCCAATTCATCTTGAGGCACTAACTCGATTATTTCTTCATCTAACCAATCTTTAAATACGTTTCCATAGAGCTCATAAAGTCCTCCCTTTCTCAAATTATTCTTGACTCTGTCAAGCCTTTTCAGACACAACTCAAAATTGTCGGGAAGTGGAAGGTGGGATTCTATCCAAGGCATATGTACTACAAAACGATCATTCTCAACTTTAACTGTATTTAAAAAATGTTGCTTTGCTGCCTCTTGTAATTCAATAGCTGTTTTCTTTTCCGATGGGTCAGTTATGCCCAATGAATCAAGAGCCCACAATTGAGAAATGCAAGCATTAGTAGTAAGCATAGAAGTAACTGTCACAGCTATGCTATCATTGTTAGTACGGCCAATAATTGTCCAACCTAATTTTGTTTCCAGAGCAGTGACTCCAGACTTTAATTGTTTGTAGTTTCCAGTAGATAGCTTACCCGCAATATCTGCTCCTATAAGTACCTCAATGGGTCCATCAATATCATCTGTAAGGCGTATACCATACTTGGAAAGTTCTTGAATGTATGGTTCCCGTGTCACAGCAGAAATTGTTTCACAAATTACTGTTTGACTCAAAGCATTAAAGTGACAGTTATAAGTTTCTGACGAATTGGATAAATACACTGTAAAAACATCATGTTGGCAAACTGCTGTATTAGAACCTCCAAACAGTGAATGTTGTAGGTACTCTTTTCCATTAGACTGGTACTTCATTTCTTCAGCAGTAGACCGTAAAACATATGACCTTTGTGATCCAGTATCTATGATGGCCCTAACTTTACGTTTCATTCCTTGTCCTTTCATGACTACCGCAAATGTCTGTAAAATAACATTCGGAGTTTTAGACAAACTTGCCAAAGCTTCATCTTGTTGTATCATCTTTGTTTCCGCTTGGTTCTTTTGAGACATTGGAGTAGATTCCCCGGTAATACTTTTACATAATAGCAAGTTGTGCTTTTTCCCACATAGTTGGCAGTTGAACTTTGACTTACAATTCTTAACAGCATGTCCTTCTTTCAAGCAAAGGAAACAACAACGTGCATTTTCTACAGCTGTCTGTTTTTCTTCCAAGGTCATTTTTTGAGCTTTTCTGCAATTCCATGATTTGTGATCAGCAGAACAAAATATGCAAAATTTCTTGTTATTCTGTGAAGAATATAAAAGCTCAGTTGCTGTGGAAATACGGGGTTGGCCCTTTCTTTGGCGAGTCTCTTGGCGATCCTCAAAGTTGGTTACTTTTACCGAACGATTAAAGCTTTGTGCTGCTATCAAAATTCTCTCTTCACTCTCTACTTCATCTTGTAAAAAGGTAAGAAGACGGTCTAAATTACTTATGGCCTTTGTTGAACCATCGGATTGCCCTTCCTGTGACAACTCTTCTTTAGATCGACGGTTAGCAGATCTAAATCTCTCCCATGCCCGCAATGTTTCATTAGGGATAGTGGATTCAACAAGCGGATAAAGCATAGCAGCATACTTATCTTTTGTTACTCCTAAAGTCTCTAAAGCTCTTAATTTTGATTCTAATTGATCATACAACTTGCGTAGAACAATTCTCTCTGATTTTTGTCTTGACATGATTATTGACAGCAGATCTCGCACGTAGACTTCTATCAGCAGTTCATCCCTGCCATAGCGAACCTGTAACTGCTTCAAAGCTTTCTCGTAACTTTCTCCACCAGGCGGGAAACTTTTTATTAACTCTTCAGCCGACGAGTTTTTCTCCATGGCTTGTGCTAAATATGCAAATTTATCATGATTATCCAAATTTGGATCCTTATCTATTTTTTGAAATTGTCCCCAAAAGCCTAGCCAGTTCTTTATATCACCATCAAATGAGGGTAGTTTAATTTTCGGATAATGCAGTAAAGTATTTGGCGAATTATTAAAACTATTGGCAACTAAAACTTCCTGTTTCTCATTCAAAAGGTCATTTAATTTATTTTCTAAAATTCTCCATTTATCAATATAACATTCTGATTCATCAATTTCTTTATCGATTTGATCATCTTTTTCCTTAGAATCTAATAAAGCCTCTCTATATTCATATTCACATGCTAGCATCAGTTTAGCTTTTGATTCTATTAATTTTAACTTTGAAATTTTCTCATCATTAGGTATTGTATTTTCACTTTCACAAAAGTCATTGCACGCAATGGTAAATAATCGTCTATTCTGCTTACGAGATGCTTTTAATTTATCCATGTTACAAAATAAAGTTAAACCAGCTTACTTGCAGATGTCTTGTCGAACGGACGCCAGATGTTGAATCCCGAACTAATAACTTTCATTGGAATTCGAATAACTCAGAAGAAAATAGATACTTTATATCTGACTAAAAGGTTTAACTCTCATATTATTTAACTCTCAACATAAATTGACGCATTACTGAAATAACTCAAAAGAAGAATACGCCAAAACATAATGACACTAGTAACACAGCAACTTTATTCCAAAACCAAAACACAAAGACAATATCTAGCTGTTGCCAGATTACTAAATCATAACTAAAAGTTTATATCAGTCCTTTCCTAACACGGTCTAAAAATTATTAAAGCAGTTTTAATTATTTGAAGTACTTCTTAAATAATGCTTCTGAATTGTCTAATTTAATATTTCTTTATAGAATTAAAAATTGGTGCATAACTTTAAAAAAAAAAAATAGTAATAGCAATGTAAGTTGTTAATCAATCTTTTTTTTTTTTTTTTTTTTTTTTTTTTAATGGTTAAATATTTTTATTTTGAAAAGAAATCGTTACTATATCCGCGATTGTAATGAAATGCTCGCCCTCTGGTGGGCTAAGGTGAAATTATCACACCACTGCATATCCTCATATTATGCAATCGACTTTCCATGATGAAATGGCGGAGAAAGAATAATAATTACAAGTGGCTGTTATATTTACTAACAACTGCAGTGTTCAGAGAGCGCCATCTATCGATCATTACAAACGCGGATTACAATTCTAACATTCATTTATAAAATAGAATTTATTGAAAGCTATTTAAAGTTATTATATTTCATATTAAAAATGCATAACATCTTCAAACTTATATTGACAGAATAAAAAAGATGAAATAAATAAAAAAAATTAAAACAAATATAACTTTAAAAGACATAAAAATTAAAACACATACAGATTAAAATAAGTAAAGAAAGAAAGAAAAGGAAAGAAAACTATTTTTCCCCCGAATGAAAAAAACAAATACAACACAGCGTGCTGTAAAATTACAACACCAGAGATCTTATTTTCACTTTAACGAGTGCCTAGTAGGTAATGTGCAGATTATCTAGGTAATTCGCAGATTACCTAGGTAATTTGAGAAATGAAACAATTTTCCTCACTTTAACGGATCGCCCTAGTTAATGTGCAGATTACCTAGCTAATCTGCAGATTTACTGATTTCTGCACTTTAGCGGTAACATATATATTATTATATCTATGATCACATAAATCTTTTCGAAGATAGAATAAAACTTAGTTTGAAAAAAAAAAATAATAATAATAATAACTTTTGTTTATTAACCAAAATAATTGATGAAATTTGAAATGCAAGTTGGTCTTGTGGGGTACAGGCTGTATATTATATTTTTGTGTTCGTGAGAGAAAATTTAAAAGGATTTGAAAACTGCAATTTTTAATCCCACTTAAAAATCATGTGACTGAATGTGAAGCAGATTTTTCATTTTTTTTTCTCCTAACGGTTTCCATACAATCTTCTGCTGTTGCCACCTAAAATTCATACTTTAGTTAAATTTAAAAAATCTAATTGTCCGATTGATAAGCTGTTTAATGCATCGGATTTACAAAAATTTTCCCTTTCATTTGGTATCTTATTTGTAACGATGCGACTGATATTTCTAATTTATTTTCTAATTTTTCTGATTTATTTTCCTCATTTTAAATAAATGTACGTTATTATTATTATTTTTTAATTATTATTATTTTGTCGAAAAAAAATTGGCAACAATTAAATTATGGATAAAATGTTAAAATTTAAATGGCTTATTTATCAGAAATTAGAAGGTTATTATTTTCACATTTTAATTAATTAAGAAAAAACTAATCAAAAATTCGAAAATCTGACTTCGATGTTCACAATGACCCTTCGTGGGGCACCTTTGTGTTAAATATTGTGACTGTCCGAGCTACCGTTTTCGAGAACAGTGAAATATACAAATATTGCTCACTTAATAGTATAAGATAATAAAAAAAGATTTTGATGAAATTCTGGCAAAAGCAGAATTTAGTTTAGGACGGAGGACTATTAGTTTTTTTTTTTTTTTTTTTTTTTCCTCTCTTTTTTCAAATTATAACATTGCTTTCAAATTAATCAATTATATTTTCGATAAATTTTAGATTTCGATAAATGTCCAACTATCGAAAAATGATTTCGACAAATGTCCAACTATCGAAAACGACAACGTAAAAATCCCAGATTGAGACTAATAGGCCCTCAGTCCTAAAAAGATTTTGATGAAATTCTGGCAAAAGCAGAATTTAGTTTAGGACGGAGGACTATTAGTTTTTTTTTTCAAATTATAACATCACTTTCAAATTATTCAATTATATTTTCGATAAATTTTAGATTTAGACAAATGTCCAACTATCGAAATCGACAACGCAAAAATCCCAGATTCAGACTAATAGGCCCTCAGTCCTAAAAAGTGAAACATCAACATTATTTTCCTTTTCATGTTTTACTGAGCACGCTCTGTATAGAGCATTTCCTCGTGACATCTGGTGGTTGGCAAAAAAGCGCGCTCGACTTTCCCGCGCCCCGCCCACCATTGATTTTCCGTTGGTAGTAATCAAGTAATCAAGAGATCCCAAGCCTTTTTGCCAACCACTCATAAAAGTTGAGATGTTTGTTTACAAACAAGGAACTGCCCTATAAAATAAATGGTAAACATAAAGCACATTTGCAATGTCAATATGGCGGGTTTGCTTAGTAAACTATTGACCGTTAAAAAAGTTGTTTTCTCGCGGTCGCGGGTATGTTACTGACGCGAAAAATAGATAAAAACAGTCTTTGACGCGCGGTTGTATATCGTGTCAAAATTTGAGCTCAATCGGTGCAGAATATTTTGAGTTTTTGAAGCCGTACACAAACCAACTTAACATTTTTATAGATGTAGATAGTGTTAAGTTTGTGTTCTCTCATCCTATAATTGATGAGATTTATAAAAGAATTCAAATTAACCTAAAATTTTGAACGATGGCCGCAAAGTCCATCATGCATAAATTAAAAGAAAAAAAAAAAAAAAAAACTAGCAAACCCATGCGCAGTTTATTTATTTATTTTTTATTTATTTACCTTTAAAATTTGAAACTTATAAATCTTATAAAAATTTAATTTCACCATCCAATTAAAATTTTTATTCACCAGAACCCAACTTATTCTTAGTTTTTGTGGGATGAGACATTAATGACAGTTAAACCAAATCATTCAAAGAAAAGCTTCAGAATAAAATTTATGTTTGATGACACAGTTTTCATATTTCCCTAGGCAAGACATCTTTAATAAAGCACCCCTATGGCGACTTTTAAATTTTTGCCGCTATACTGGCTAGATTTCTTTTGTTTTATTTTTTCATTATTTATTCATTTTGGCATAATATTTTGTTAAAAACAGTACTTATTTGAATTATACTTTTTATTATTGTACTTTTCAATCAATTTACGAAAAAGTTCATATTTTGCTTATATCTTCAAAGTATTGCTGGGTTTAAAATGATGCTTGCAAAGGTTGTAAAGATGTAACTTTTAAAAGTAAGTTTTTCTATAAAATAATCTAATCAGACAAATGTTGTCATTATTATTATTTTTATGTCGCTGAACTGAGTTCGCGTGCTTAAACATTACTCGTTTCTACAAAATATAATCGTAACTGGTCCGTGGAGAAATATTATATAGATAATTTTCAGAAATACGCTCTGGTGTATTTAGTGCAGGAAAGAAGGATTTCTAACAACATATCACATTAACTGGAAAATGTGCATATAATAGTTGTAATAGTGAGTAATAGAAGTCGTGTGGTTGTTTCACACTAAGGTTCCCCATCCCCTCTCTCTCCCTTTTTTACTTTCTCTTACCCATAAGGTAGAGAAAATATTATTTTTGGGTCAAATTTTCGAAAGTGAGATTTTGTTATATTTACACGTTTTGAGGTCTCCTGAATACGAAAATCATGTTTTTAGCGGTTGGTCTGTGCGTGTATCTCTCTGTTATCAGCATATCTCAAATTATGGCAGAAAGTTCAAACTTGGTATTCTAAATGTGCAACATATAAGGATGCTACACTAAACTTTTCGTTAAGATCAAGCAAATGGTTCGTGTACAGGGACAATCAAGAGAATTTTAATACATTACAAGTCTATGGGCAGGCCCTGACTAACGGCAGGGCATACGGGGCAAATGCCCTGGGCCCCCCTTCTGGAAGGGGCCCCCCTACAGGCGTATGCAGAAATTCTGCAACCTAAAGAGCTCTTATGCCACTGCAAGCCCCCCCCCCCAGAATAGGCTTGCCCCAGGGCTCCAGGTAGTCTAAGTCGGGCCCTGTCTATGGGGGAAACGGCAGGTAAGTAGGGTTTAACTTATATAGACTGCACTAAACCAAATGAAACGAATATATATATTGTGTAACAGAGATAGTCAACTGGGAAAATTTTTTGTGTATGTAGGAGCATTGCATCCCCCCCTGGGGGGGAAGTCCCCCCTCGAAGGGAGTAAATTTTCATGATGGGTATCTTTCAAAAGAGCTCGCCAGTACCTTTAAAACGAATGGTTGAACCATCGATCTGCGATAATTTAAAATAAAGTTATCGATTTTTTTCATTTTTAATAAACAAACAATTTTTTTTTTTTTTGGATATTTAGTGTTATACTACTTATCTAATATGTAAACCGTGTGCATTTTCATTCAAGATGATTTTTTTAAATAATAATTTTTATAAATTCATAAATTGTTTTTACTGAATGAATTTGTATAGGAAAAAGTTATAGAAGAAAATCGTGTGGTGGCCACAACACATCAGTTATTTGTTGTTAGTGGATGTTGTGATATAGTAGGTACGTAGCGTGGAACACATGATAGTAGTCAAAAATTGGTTGTAAATCCCACACAAGGAATAACAAGGCTTGATTTCAAAACTTAACATAATTTTAATTTAAAACTACTTTTAGCATTTTATAGCATTACATGCATCACAGATACCTGTGAAAACCTAACATGAGTATCATTTTTAAAAGATCCAGGAGAACCTCCGTTCTCTTTCAAGTCATAAATCCAAGTCCCCGATTTAATATCTGAAATCTTTAGTCCTTCCAAAAATCTTAGTGATCTGAAAAGGGGGAACAATTTTTCCCACTCGACAAACACCAATCAAACAGTCTTTGGTCAGGAGGAGTATCCTCAGGTCAACAGTTCATTGGAGTTTCAACTGGCGACAAAACGGCGGGGTACCACCCTAGCGTGGGGTGCCCAAGCGGCACATCAAAACCATCTGTGAAATCGCGGTTACTTTGTAGCCATGAGGATGAGAAAACCCCTGGTATGCCCGGTTTCTCGAGACTGCAGACAATCCGGCACCAGAGACCTCACGCAGGCAGTCGAACACAATGGACACAACCTTGACTATGTCACAGCTCCTCTCCCCATAAGAAGATTTTGCACGACTATGGAGAGCAAAATCCAGCTCTTGACACAAACTTCATAACACAAGTTGGCGACACAAGTTGGCGACAATTAGCACTCCAGTAGGCGTCCAACAGCACTCCAGTAGGCGACCCCCATTTTTCAATTAAGTCCCAGGGAGGTCTTTCCCCAGATAAACTTAAAGCCCATTTCCAATTTTACCCCTTAAAAGTGAGTTAACTTTAAATAAATGAATAATAGTAATAAAAAAAAAACAATTGAAAACAATCCACTCAGTTGGAGTTTTCCTAACTTCAGAATTATGCTTAATTCTAAGTAATAAACACAAAAAAAAATTCAAAATTTTCTTTACATAACACTGTTAACTCCACCGTAAAATTGAAAGGCTAAATTAATAATAAATAAAAATTGTATTTCTGAAAGATTTCAAATATTTTTAAAACTTTTCACACACTTTTTTTTTTTCTTTTACAAGGACCACACAAAAAATTTTAAAATATTAAATAAATCATAGTCCACAAAAAATAAATTATAAATAGACCACTCAAGTTCAAAAAAAAAAGATAATAAAACAAAATAAATTTGAAAGGTAAAATGCTAAAAATTAATACGTCTAAGAATTAAAATTTCATACATTCCTACACAATGCTATATACAAAAAAATAATAATAGAGATGACCTTCAGTTAATCCGTTAGGCACTTATCTACAAGAGAAGAAAGAAGTATGCAACCACACAGTAAGGATAAATAAAATACCCAAATAAAAATAAGTAAAAGAAAGAAATCTCAATAAATTTTAAAAGGAAAATTATGCAATGGAAAAAAAACAAACCTACAATATGCATAATCTTAGTTAACATGGATCACTCAATATCCGTAACTAACAATGACATGCTGACAATCAAAAAAGAAAATTATTTTTTCTCTACAGCTTTTCCCTAAATAATTCCTCGCACAGATTTCCTTTCTTTTCATCTAAACAATTTTGTTACGTTGCAGTTAACACTTCTCTACATAACCTTCTAACTAAAAGCACATTTTAACCAAAATTTATATATATGAAAATTAAAAACACAGAAACGATTAATTCAATTTTTGCATAACATTCCAAACACAGAAAATCTACACAGAAAATTGCATAAAATAAAAATAAAAAAACATTTCACTTTTAACAATTCTGAGAGAGGAAGGAAAACTAAATAAACAAACAAAACTTGTAAGAAACCTCCCTCCTTCCCAGTAGCCAACACCTGCTATTGAGTTTCGCGTTCGTCCACTGCATTGTTCAGTTTCTCTCTCGGATAATCTTTTGTTATACGTCTAACAAGTAAAGGATTTGAAAGTCGGGTCTGTTGGCCTACGCGCTTATCTTTCCCAAAATGATCAGTCCTTTTAAATTTTGCTTTCGGCTCCTGAAAACCCTTTAAATATCCTTTCATTTTGTCACAGTTTCGACTCAAATGCTCCGGTGATTGACACGTGAAACATAATTTCGTGACTTTCGTCCTCCACTTTCCAAAACGGGGAGCTGGGTTTTCCCAAAAGTTTGGACTGGATTCATTTTTCTTTTTTCCTTTAGCGTTAGAAAAACGGGATTGTATGGGCGAACGAGAGTTGTTTTTATGGAAAGTTTGTACATGAGACTCATTTTGAAGTTTTTCTTTACTAGTGATTTTACTCTCACCTAATGAGCGTCTTCTCTGCGCTTCAATCAACCTAGCGGTTTTATTCCCCATTAAATAATATTCCTGAATCAAATCGATTGGTTTCACGGCTGCTTTAGTCACAATAATACCAAAATCTCCCTCAATCGTAATCCTAGCCACAGGTAAGGAAATACATTCGGAATCTAATGGCTGCCGTATTTTCACCGTTTCTCCCAACCAATCTTGATCATTAACCCATGAACGGTCACAAATATCTATCTCCGAACCTGAGTCTAATAAATAGTTACGATAAACCCCGTTTATAATAGCATTTTTAACATATGGCCTGAAAGATGGACTCAAATAATGCGCTGTAATTACATGATTTACAATCGCCTCCGATTTATCGTTCAAAGGACACCGAGGTCTTATATGCCCAGCTTGACCGCAGAGATAACAAATTATTTTTCTCGGTTTCTCGAAAATTTCCTCATTCTGAACCGATTCTTTCTTACCTAGTTCTCTTTTTCCCTGCTTATCACTTTCTCCTTTCACGTCATAACTATTTTTAGAATACCCGAAATTTGTTTTTTCTTTCTTGAAGGAATTTTTCCGTTCGAATTTTTTGTGATCACGCCTGACCGCTTCAAATTTATCACATTTTTCGGCGAGATTCGTTGCATTATTTATCTCTTCCCAAGTATCTAAATAATGTTCTCGGATTTCAAACGGAACCCTTTTTTTAATTTGCTCGGTGAGTATCAATTCTTTCAGCGATTCAAAATCTTTAACGTCTACGGCTTCTAGCCAATTGTCTAAATAACCTTTTAATTCGTACACCAAATCTACCCATAAAGCTGCTGGTTTTTTATTATGGTCTTCGAATTTATTTTTAAACGCCAACGCGCTCAACTTGAAACGCTTAAATAATAGTTTTTTTATGTGCTGGTAATTTTCAAATTTATCCGCAGGCTCCTTTACAATTAGCTCCGCTATATCCGTCGGTAATAACGGGATTAATTGGGATACCCAACAATCTTCTTCGACTTTTTCTTTTACCGCTTGGCGCTCAAAAATCATAAGGAACAAAGAAATGTCAATTTGCTTTGGGTCAAATTTAGGCACCAATTCTCTTAATTGAATCCGTTTTCTACCCGGTTCTACTGATGTTACCGTTGACGCTGTGCTATTGACTTCTGCCTCATTTTGAAGCCTCAATTTTTCTAGCTCAAACTGCCTAATGTTGTCTCTTTCCTTCCTTTCTAACTCTTTCTCTCTTTCCTTCCTTTCTAACTCTTTCTCTCTTTCCTTCCTTTCTAACTCTTTCTCTCTTTCCTTCCTTTCTAACTCTTTCTCTCTTTCCTTCCTCTCTAACTCTTTTTCTCTTTCAACTCTTTCTAAATCATTTACAATTCTCACTAAATAATCCTTTGCTTCTTCCTCATCGTAATCAGAAGCGTTTAAAATTGCCTGAATAATATCTTTATTTCTCGTATCCTCCGATACGTCGGTCTCAAATTCTGTTGCTAATAATAGCAAAGTACTTTTATTCAGTTTTCTTAAATAAGCCATTTTAAAAAAACAAATCAAGCACTCGAGAGAGAAAAGAGAAAAAAAAAAATAATAATAATAAAGAAAAATCTGATGTGGGCACCACATGACTTCCTTATACACTTTTAGAAATATACATAATGTTAAAAAATATTGTCACTGGACCCGAAACAGTTAGCTAAAAATATTTAAAAAAAAAATGCATGCATACGTAAAAAAAAAAAAAAAAAATAAATAAATAAAATTGTGCCTTGAGGGGACTCATTTTAAAATCCTTGGGGGGGGGGGACTCATGTCAAAGTTGTGCCTTGGGGGGACTCATGTCAAAGTTGGGCCTTGGGGGGCCTTATTTCAAAGTTGCACCTTGGGGGGACTCATGTCAAAGTTATGCCTTGGGGGGGGACTCATGTCAAAGTTGTACCTTGGGGGGGACTCATGTGCCTTGGGGGGGGGGACTCATGTGCCTTGGGGGGGACTCATGTCAAAGTTGTGCCTTGGGGGGACTCATGTCAAAGTTGTGCCTTGGGGGGGGGGGACTTCGGATCCGAAACAATTGGATAAAAGTGTTAAAAAATGCATTTTCACCGTGTTTCTGAACTATTCCGGAAGTTTCAATTCTCTAACTAGTCGGGAAGTTAGTTAAATAGATTTTCTGTTGAATCATATAAACGCTGCTAAAGGCAGCAGTGACACGAAGCAATTGGCTAAAAATATTTAAAAAATGCAGTGTCACCGTGTTCTGAGCTTTTCTGGAAGTTTTAAATGTCTAGCTAGTCGGGAAGTTAGTTAAAAATCGATTGCAAGATTTGTACTGGTAACGCTGCCGAAGGCAGCAGGTATCGGAAACAGTTGGCCAAAAATATTAAAAAAACGCATTGTAAACGTGTTCTGAGCTTTTCTGAAAGTTTCAAATGTCTAGCTAGTCGGGAAGTCAGTTAAATTGCAAGATTTGTCCAAACCGTTTTTGAGTTATTACTGTTTTTTGATACATTATGGCCAAAACCAATGTATTTTTGGTCATTATGAACCTAATTTTCCTAAATATCTCCAAAATGGAAAATCATACAAAGTCCAAAAAGGGAGGTGCAAAACTATATGTTATAACAAACCTATGTACCAATTCGCAACTTTCTACGTTCAACCGTTTTTGAGTTATTACCGTTTTTTGATACATTATGGCCAAAACCTATGTATTTTTGTCATTATGAACCTAATTTTCCTAAATATCTCCAAAACGGAAAATCATACAAAGTCCAAAACGGGAGGTGCACAACTAGATGTTATAACAAACCTATGTACCAATTCGCAACTTTCTACGTCCAACCGTTTTTGAGTTATGCGACATACACACACACACACAGACACACACACATACAGACGTCACGAAAAATCGTGTAAAATCGCTTATATCTCTAAAACGAGAGCTCGTGTTCAGACGACACTTGCAGGTGTACAACTATACATCATGACAGTCACACGTATAAATTGGCAACATTCAGCGATCATTCGTTTTCGAGCAATGTGAAATACAAAATCCATTTCGCAAATCGGGATTACTATACTTCCTTATACTTTGTATAAGGAAGTAAAAAAGAGAAAGGGAAAAAAAATAATTGATACTAAATATATTTTTTCTCACAAGAATAATAAAAAATACATAAACAATTAATGACTACAATAAAACACTTCACTATTACTGAACTTCAGTTCCTATTACAACCACAACTGAGTGAATTTTGAAATTCAATTGACAAAACGAAGCAAAAACAATTAAATACTCCAAAATAAAATATGACATTAAAATTAACCCGATGCCTTTTATTTTGCACAGAAAAAAAAATTATTAATTAACTTTTTTTTTTTTTTTCTTCACTTAACTCGGATTAATATTGAGTTAAGCAATTTCAAAACAAATAGAAACAAAAATCCCATTTACTTTTGATTCCTAAAACTTTCGTTAAAGATTTTTCTTCTTTTAACTACAAAAGAAAACACAGAACTATTGAAAATCTAAAAGAAAAAATCTTTCCTATGACCATTTAACACCTGCAAGAAAGTTACCCCAAAATACAGCTAATCTCCTACAACTAAGACCTCCCTGATACTTAAATAGAAAAGGAAAGGGACTCACCACTCGTAGTTCTGAGACATCTGTTGGCTGGTAATCTTCTTGATGCGTTTCTTATCCTCTAAGGCTTGGGCTGCACCTAATTTACTCTAGGCGCACATCCTCCTTGCTGCCACCACTTTTCTTCTGCTGTGATATAGTAGGTACGTAGCGTGGAACACATGATAGTAGTCAAAAATTGGTTGTAAATCCCACACAAGGAATAACAAGGCTTGATTTCAAAACTTAACATAATTTTAATTTAAAACTACTTTTAGCATTTTATAGCATTACATGCATCACAGATACCTGTGAAAACCTAACATGAGTATCATTTTTAAAAGATCCAGGAGAACCTCCGTTCTCTTTCAAGTCATAAATCCAAGTCCCCGATTTAATATCTGAAATCTTTAGTCCTTCCAAAAATCTTAGTGATCTGAAAAGGGGGAACAATTTTTCCCACTCGACAAACACCAATCAAACAGTCTTTGGTCAGGAGGAGTATCCTCAGGTCAACAGTTCATTGGAGTTTCAACTGGCGACAAAACGGCGGGGTACCACCCTAGCGTGGGGTGCCCAAGCGGCACATCAAAACCATCTGTGAAATCGCGGTTACTTTGTAGCCATGAGGATGAGAAAACCCCTGGTATGCCCGGTTTCTCGAGACTGCAGACAATCCGGCACCAGAGACCTCACGCAGGCAGTCGAACACAATGGACACAACCTTGACTATGTCACAATGTGCTTTACTAATAATATTTTACCAATTCCAGGAAAGCTGTTCGGGAATTGAAATAAATTCCTTATAGAGATATGGTAAATAATGTATGTTTTAAGCTAAATATTCATAGCTTGTTCTTTGTACATCAATGAAACGGGGAATTGAGGGGGGCGGTAGCCCCCTCACACAGAGCTAATTATCATATAAAACTCTTTCTAAGTCTAATTTGAATTGTTTAACATAGGTTTACATAACAGTACTCGTTATCTTACCTCTTAATCCCCAACCTGTATTTATAGTATTAAATTTCAGGGTAAGAGAAAGTAGTGTGAGTGACACACCAGATTATTCTTTTACTTTTTGTGTAAAAATTATGAAATAAAAATAAATAAATAAATTTTTAATGATAAAAACAGAATAGTAATTAAAATATTTATCTCTAAGAAATTATACGTAAAATGATTATATTTTGTACTTTGAAATTAGATTTATTTCTTTTTGCCTTTTTGTTACTAGAAGAATTTTTTCTATTAACTTTTTTTCAACTTTGATGCGTTTTCATCTTCGACTTTTAAATATTAATTCTTCAAGAAATTTAAAGAGTTTTATACACATCACATGTATTTATTTAACATTGCCTTTTTACCTTTGTCTGTATTTAATTAAGAGAAAAAATTCATATTTTTATACATATCTTGCATTATTGACAAGTTTAGTTTGTTCTTTTTAAATATATATTTATATAGTTTTCATTCCTTATGTTGAACATAGTTCTTTCTCGTTCATTTCCGATATTATTTAAATTACAGTAAAACCTCTCTAGAAATCTACCTCTGTTGAGGTAGACTTTTAAAGGGTCCTACTATTCATCCCTACCTACTTATATGACCTACTTATTATTTCAACCTACTTATAGGGCTCGTTTTTCCTAGAACCAAAATCTCCTGTAGAATTTAATTTACCCCCACATTAAAGATACCACAGGGGATAGCACAGAAAATATTTCCGAATACTTTTTCGCGGATAAAACTTTACCTTTTCTCTATGCATCGTTTTAGCTGTGACGCCTTTATTTTGTTTTATTTTAATTCGATAAATTACATTTCATCTCAACCATTTTATTCGTTCCAAACCATGGATAAAATTTTGCTTTCTTTATCTCACTTAATACATTATTGTAGCTATGACACGACCTCACATTCTCAAGTAGAGTAAGTCAAATCGATATAGTGTTCTCCGCGAAATTATGGCTATTCTTATCATGGAGATTATTAATCTTACTATCTATATATTAATAGGCAAGCATAAAATTTGTAGTCCCTTTTTAACATATTAATTATGGGAGTAGAGGGTTGAAAATGGTATCATTCGAAAGGTATGGTTAGCTGGAAAGTGCGAATACAAATATTATTTTCTTACGATGTCAAGAAGGTATTTAAAAATACATTTATTTTTTATGCATTTTCCCCCGTTTTTCCCTTTTATACACGTATTCCTTTACATTAAAAAATACCTAAACGTAGAAAGTTGTTAAATCTGGCAATTTCATAAAGCTCAAATAAAATCATAGACACAGTAATAATGTAGCATCACTATACGCAAGCGAAGTGATGACGTCACTGTTTGTCCATGGAGCCATGAAAAAGATTTTCTGTGTTAATCGTCCATTGGATTTTTTGTAAAAAATTATTAAAAAATAACGGAAATTATCTGCCGATTTTAATTCCGATATTTAGGTATAGTTATATATAAGTTACTGCCTACATGTGTTTGATTGAGTTATTTTTTCTGTAAAATTGATAAAATTTTAATTTAAAATCACAAAACTCCAGAAAAAAAAAATGGCAAACTTCCAGTTTCGAATGTAAACATAAACATTTCATTTCAAAGGGTGATATTCAAACAATAAATATTGAACTAATATACTAAATAAAAGGAAAATGGATTTGTTACTAACTGCTGCATGTATAAGTAGACGATACGGAAAAAATTCCGATTTCCGTTTTTTGCTGAATTTACATGTTTTGAGCTTTCTTTACGTTTCAATTAACTGAAATTGGCTACTTATTTTTTAAAAAAGTGTCTTTATTGCTAGCTTTTGTGGGTAGAAGAAGCAAGTAGAAGATACATAAAAACTTTTGATTTCCGGTTTTCGATGAATTTACACGTTTTGAGATCTTGCATTTTAATTAAGTGAAATTGACTACTTATTTTTATTTTTTAAAGAGTGGATTTATTATTCTTTCCTCTGCATATATAAGTAGAAAATATAAGATTCAGAAAAGTTTTAGATTTTCGGTTTTCGATAAAGTTACACGTTTTGAAATTTCCCGAACTGATTTCGACCATTTTTGAAAAATATCTTTTTTTTTTTTTTTTTTTTTTTTGTTCAAACACTGTATTTTATGAACCAATCGAATTAATTTAACAGAATTTGATACTTCGTTGGGCCTTCGTTTGACATGGTACCTATTAGCTTCTGGGCTGTATCACACAACAAGGGGTGTTTTCACGTTGCGATTTTCTCTCATTTCAGGAAAGGTTAACATCTACAGAGAGAAATAGTTATATTAAGTAAAACTCTGCTGATTCAGTTAGAGTGAATATCGGCAAACAATTGCCGCAGTTGTGTCAGTGGCGGATCCAGAACTTGACTTTGGGGGGGGGGGGGGCTAAGATTTTTCAAAGTGTTATTCTAGACCAATAAAAAATTTACAGTTGCAAAATTCAATTATGAATGACAGTGTTTTTTTTTTTTTTTTTTTTTTGGGGGGGGGGGGCTTCAGCCCCCTAGCCCCCCCCTTAAATCCGCCACTGAGCTGTGTTGCAATTGCATTCCGTTTAGGAGAAGGCAATAACTTTGTTTTGCCTCGCTTTGCAAAAAAAATGGTCGAGTTTCGACCACTGGGCGATACTAGTTCATATTATTATTTTATCAAAAAATTCTCTAATGATTCTCGCACGTTTATTTTCTGCATAGTTGCTATTGTCACTCATGTTCCACTCCACTCCAACTTTTTTCGGAGATACGATTACTGAAGTTTATCAATCTAATACATATTTTTTCATTTAAAATCATGCTAAAAGGGCAAGGAATAACTAGCAAATACCTTACCGTTTGCAATGACAGCTTTTACGTATTTTCAGTGTAGTTCCTTAAAAGAGAATTAAATTCCATAAAATTATTAATTTTAATTCCATAAAATTATTTACATTTTTTAATAATTTTGCTTGGGAGGTGATATTCCCCACTTCCCTTATTTTCTTTTCAGTAGAAGAAATTAATAAACAAACAGCAAATGTCTAAAATGTATTAGCTTAAAAAATATAAAAAATTTTATCAATGAATCAAATAATTTTTCAAGGTACTGCAATACAAGAATTAATTTTAATACACTTGATTTGTATACAGATATAAGAATCATACAATGACTTGCTGAAAATAACATCAAAATTTCTTATTTACATTAAAATGGAATAAAACTAGTGGATCTACAGATCAGGGGCCTCAATGTGCCGTTAGTATTCTTCATTACTAAGCGGTTACTTACGTATTAGACAGTTTCATAATGAAATATATTTCTAAATGGGAGGGGGAGGTCACCACACCCTCAACCCCTGATTAGTGTTTGCTTTCTTTATCTAATATAAGTAAAACGTTACCAAAAGTATGCATTCAGTAGTTACTACCATAATACATGACCTATCGAAATTTTTTGTATAAATCTGCAAACTAATTATATGTTCAATGCACTCCATTTTCCAGAGAAATCACGCTTTTAAGCATTTCAAATTTCAATAATGAATGCTCATTTGATTATGTTAAATGCAGTGTAACCGTGTAAAAATGCCCTTAAAAGAAATGCTGTCCATAGACCGTAATGTATCAAAATAATTTTCCGTGTCCATGTACACGAACTATAAACACTATCTATATGCACCAAAATTTATACGGGTAATTCTACGTAACTGATAAATAATTCTACAAAATTCCAGGTAAATCGGATGATTTTTGTAACCGCAATCGCGTTGATTACGTGCACATACAGGATACAGGCACCAAAATCTTTTTAACGAGACCGCTGCGGCAATAAATATAAATACGGATGCAGGTAAAATTTTACCGTGTAGCATTTACTTCTTTCTCCCGGGCAAACGTTTTGTTGCAAAGTTCTAATCCGAAGGTCAAATGCGTTTATTCCTGAATTACCACCCTCCTTTCAATGGAAAGCTAAAAGCAGGGATTTGCAAGAATGGGAAATGGGGGAGGCGACTCAGCCTGTGGCTAGGCTATCACCTTTCATTTTGGAAATCTGGTGAAGTCAAGAGTAGATCTCATCTATTTTCCTCGATCTTTATTCACTCATATCATACTGACATATTGCATTTACAAAAGGGAAAAGAATGCCAATATAGTATCGAGTACAGATAAACATGTACAATACAATTCTCTTTGTATGTCCATTTTATGTAGGTACAAAGCATTTTTTTTTTTTTTTTTTTTTTTTGAATGATAATCTTATTATTATTTTTTTCCCCTTCGTAGGAGTGTCATAAATTTTTAATTATTGCTATAAAACAAGCGAAATATATGAATAAAATTTATTCTGCATATTAAAGTTGTAGATTAAAGTGAAATGTTCATTTGTTTCGTTTCAGGGAGACGTAGATTGATGTAACTCAAATCCGTCCTATTCCTCAATGAGATCCTCCGAAAGGTCAAGAAACGGTAGATGAAATGTATTATATGGTGGTTTACGTAAAGAAGTGTTAAAAATAACAAATAAAAATTCAGTCTCTATCTCGATTACTTGTTAGTCATAAGTTAAACTTTAAAATACCCTTCTGTAAGTCATATATTTATTATTTTTTTCACTAATAAATTTTAACACTAAGTCTCCTATATCGAGATATAATATATTACACTTTGGAATCCCAAAAACTAAGACTTTTACTAACACTTTTCAACAAAGTTGAAAAGTGCTTATCATTTCAGTTTGTCTGTCAGTACACGCTCTAATTCTCATAAATATTTTCAGAATGTCAAAAAACAGATGCATGTCATTCAAGTATATTCCCTATTGAAATTGGTATAAATTACACTGCTGGTTTGTGTACAGGAATACCTAAGAGAATTTTTATGCATTGTGTCCGATGAGAGAGTCTTTTATAAATTAAATTTAAATATCTTTATACTGCACAAATCATAATGAAAATTTGACTTATTATTCATAGGCATAAGAATATACTTCTTGTAGAATATGATACAATTACCATTAAAGTTTATAGGACCACAGAAAAATATTCAGATACATTAAAGGCTGCGATTGAAAATTGCTGAGATTACATTTTCAGATCTGTTGAACGTTTTTAACACATTCCAAACACTTTTAAGAGTATTTAGGAATTCAATTTGTTTGTCTTTCTGTTCATTCGTCTGCCCCCGCTCTCTCTCTATATATAAATATATTTTTAATATTTATAAAAGGCGTTGAAATTAATTTATGTTGTTCAAGTTCACTATGGCATGTTCTCTATTGAAAATGGATTAAATAGCGCAACTGGTTTTTGAATAAGACCGGCAAAAGATTTCCAGAGGTTTCCATTAAGGTTTATAGGAGTGAATTTTTAAAACAAATTTTAATATCTTTCTACTACATTCAACAAAACGAAATTAATATATGTTATAACGATGTAAAAATCATTTATCCTGCAAAATGAGGTATAAGTAGTGTAAATGATCGGTTTAAAGAAACCCACAAAATTGTTCAAACTCATTATGGGATATAAAGGGAAATTATTCAATGTAAATTTTCAATTTTTTTTTTTTTTTCGATTGTCATACGTGACGCGTATGCACAGTTCAGAAGATATACGAGGTACAGTGAGTATAATAGTTGCCTAACATAAGACATAAGGTACATAATCTTTTAATACTTTCTGTTTAGAAATTAAGCTATAAAGATGTTTTGGGGGTAATTAAATATATATTTATAGACTTGCTATTTTTAGACAACATGCTACAACATCAGTCATTATCTGAGAGCTATACACAGAAACAATCGATTGTACTATATATTACTAGCAGGCTTTGCCCGCTTCGCTGGTCACTATATTTAAATGAATTAAAAAAAGAATCAATATTTTTTATACCGTTCTACAAATTAAAACTGAAAAGAAAAATACATAGAAATTGCTTAAAAGCTTTGCTTCGGGCCCTCGGTAATTTCGGCAGACTTCTTCATCGCAACGTATTGGTACTCGATAATTTAATTTATAGAAATGTCAATAATACAGGAAAAACTGCATTAGTCATTTTCTTTTTGGCAATAAACAGAACGGAAAACGCATAATATTTTACATGGAAATATTTTGTATAATTGGACCTATTTAAAAAAAAAAAATGCTTTTTTTTTTTTTTTCCCACTCACATTACAAAAATATTTAAAATAAAATCGAGAAAAATTGTGCAAAAACATTGAAACACTCGGACCTCTTGAAATTTGGCACAGAAGTAGCTCGGGCGATTCTCGCCAAAATGTTTACTTATGCATTTGCGATACCCATATCAACTCATCGGCGAAATGACAACAAAATTATAAATAATTATAAGATTAAAAAAAAAAAAAACCTTTTTATATATCATGTTTTTAAATTTCCTGTAGAATCATATAGCTATAGAACTACATTAGCACTTTATCAATGTATAGAAAATTTTAAAATGATAATCACGTCAATTTTTGCGAGATGCATAATTTAACTTTTTACACTTTTTTAATATTCACGTTTAATTAAATGTATTTATTTTTATGTCGAAAAAAAAAAAAAAGAAAAAAGAAAAAAGAAAAAAATGAACTCGTATTTTTATTTTTTTCGGGCAACTATTAAATTATAACTAATATTTATTTTCATATTTTAATTAATTAAAAGAAAATTTTACAACGTAATCTATATAAATAAAGAGAAGTGTCTGTGTGTGTGTCTGCGCTCTGGTGCTCACACTATTGATCGCAGAGGTTCCAAATTTGGCATACAGGTACCTGGGACCCTGCAGGTGTGCCCCTCATCGAGATTTTTTCGGATTTCGAATTTGAATTTTTAAAATTAATGTTTTTCCGATTTTAAATATTGGTTTCTTTGTTTCATTTTTCATAGATTTATTATTTTGCTTCAATAGTCTGCGTATCTTAGCAACGGCTATTACGCAACTTATTTTTATTTAATACACTCATTTAAAGGCGATTTTTTTTTTTTTTTTTTTTTGAAAATAAAATCGTAATGCAGTAGAAAAAATTAAGTATAATTAGTTTTAAATTTAAAAACGTATTTATAACAGTTATGTTTAATTTTTTATAGTAGAACAACTTCTTATTTTTCATTTTTTGAATTAATTCCTTTAAAAGAAAAAAAACTTTTATTTATTAATTTTTTTATTTACAGTATTTATCGGGTAAAATGGTAGTATATACATAGTAAAAAGGATTAAATTGATTTAAATTTATTAGTTTATATATATATTTATTTTTTAATCTACTTTTTATTTTATTACATTGGGCGGAATCAAATCGTAATATAGTGTAAATAGCATGAGCTATAAATACATGGTTCAAAACTAAAATATTTAATAGATGCTGAGATACAGTCATCTTTAAAATCGTAGTTCTTAAATAGTAGAAGATCCCTCCTGTCGTCGATAAATATCCAGATTGAAGTGCACGGGAAAGATCTTTCTGCAGGCATGGGAAACCTAGACCTAATGCAGTGCGGGTGGGAAAAGAGGTGTCGTAGACAGCGGGTAACCGAAGCGAGGTTTGGAGTAATATCTGTTTCTTTTTTTTTTTTAGTTTTTGTCAATAATGTGGTGTAAAAAAATAAATATTAATTCAATTCTTTCGAAAATTCAGTTAAATATAGTGACCAGCGAAGCGGGCGTAGCCTGCTAGTCTATATAAATAAAGAGAAGTGTCTGTGTATCTGTGTGTGTGTCTGCGCTCTGGTGCTCACACTATTGATCGCAGAGCTTCCAAATTTGGCATATAGGTACCTGGGACCATGGGCGTCGGCACACAGGGGCAGGGGGGGGGCACTTGCCCCCTCCTGGAAAATTCTAGTAAGTAAAAAATTATTGAAAAAAAAATTACATTTAAAGCTTTAAAATTATGTCATTAGATTTGAAATGATTAGCCAAATAAAATTTATGTCACAGTGCCATTTAGAGTCAAACCAACCCGACTTGCATTTATAGGTTATGAAATTTAGATATATATATATATTCTGAAATTTTGCACTTTTAAGTTTGCCCCCTCCTGAAAAATTTTCTAGCGACGCCACTGCCTGGGACCATGCACGTGTGCACCTCATAGAGATTTTTTCGAATTTCGAATTTGAATTTTTTAAATTAATGTTTTTTCGATTTTAAATATTGGCTTCAATGTTTCATTTTTCAGAAATTTATTTCGTTTCAAAAGTCTGCGTATCTTAGCAACGACTATTAAACTATTTATTTATTTAAATTCATTTGAGGAAGAAATTATTTTTATTATATTTATTGAAATCAAATAGTTATACACATACAGTAGTAAAAATTAAACATTTTAGGTTTTGGCATATAGGTACCTGGGACCCTGCAGGTGTTCACATTATCGAGATGTTTTCGAATTTCAAATTTAAATTTTTTAAATTAATGTTTTTCCGATTTTAAATATTTGCTTCTTTGTTTCATCTTTCATAGATTTATTCTTTTGCTTCAATCGTCTGCGTATCTTAGCAACGGTTATTACGCAACTTATTTTTATTTCATACATTCATTTGAAGGCGAATTTTTTTTTTTTCTTAATTTGTTATATTTATTGAAAATAAAATCGTAATGCAGTAGAAAAAATTAAGTAAAATTTGTTTTAAATTTAAAAACGTATTTATAACTGTTATGTTTAATTTTTTTATAATAGAACAACTTCCTATTTTTCATTTTTTAATTATTTCCTTTAAAAGAAAAAACTTTTATTCATTATTATAAAATACATGGTTCAAAACTAAAATATTTAATAGATGCTGAGATACAGTCATCTTTAAAATCGTAGTTCTTAAATAGTAGCAGATTCCCCCTGTCGTCGATAAATATCCAGATTGAAGTGCCCGGGAAAGATCTTTCTGCAGGCATGGGAAACCTAGATCTGATGCAATGCGGTCAGGAAAAGAGCTGCCTTAGACAGCGGGTACCCGAAGCAAGGTTTGGAGCAATTTCAGTTTCTCCCCCCCCCCTTTTTTTAAAGTTTTTTTTTCTATAACGTAGTGTAAAAAAATCAATATTAATTCAATTCTTTCGAAAATTCATTTAAATATAGTGACCAGCGAAGCGGGCGTAGCCTGCTAGTACCTTTAATAATTTGACGTATATAGTGCCTACACAAAAAATGAACAATTTTTAGAGCTCTTTTAAAAAGTATAAAATCTATGCAGTATAAAAAAATAAAATAAAAAGGCCAACTTTCACCACCAAAGTATTTAAATCTAGACCAAACAAAAATAGGAGTGGTTCACCCGGATGTGTTCCCGACAAACTCTTTGCTTTATTTATATAGATTATTATTTTAATAAATAAAAAGGTATAAAATAATTTTTTGCAAGTTTCTTCCTCCCATAAATAAAAATGTTTCATAAAGTGTCATTATGGAGGCTAAACGATGCAACGGGTTCGTATATCTGGAAAGTGTCTATAACGTATGTGAACCGCAGAACTTTTCATTCTTATTATTTATTACTATTATTGTTATTATAGTTTTGTTCTACCAAATACATTATTAACTCAGATTGCAAAATTTTATATTTTGAAAGTACAAATAAAACGTCAATTGCATCAAGTAAAGAAGCGTAGTTTTGCTAAAGTTGGCTTTTTCTTTTTTGCATTTTCAGTGCTTAAACGAAAACTCAATAATTGACACAGAGGAATTTTGAGATTTGTTTGAAATTTTGCTTTGTTACATATAAATGATAGAAATATACACCCTTGTTTAAAAGTTTAGCAAGATTTGCAAAGGATCAGTTTTTTTTTCAAATTAAAAACTTATCTCTCAATGAAATGTTTTCAAACACTGGGTATTTAAAGAACTGGGTCTTCCTCATGTTTTTCAGTGAAGATTGGTTTAAGACAACAATTAGGGGGGCTGGTAAAAAACTGAGAAAATTAATGTTTGTGATCACCCTGTATCGTTAAGTAAAAGAAATGAGCTGTAACTTTAGGATATGTTAACATAGACCCAGTTCAATTTGTGGATGAATTTGTGTGATGATAGCATGTTAAATAAGGGAGATATAAGCATTTATTTTAAAACTAAAAAAAAAAAAAAAAAATCAACATGTTTTTTATTTGTAATATACAGAGTTTTTAACAAAAACTATTTCCACTTTCAGATAAGTTGGAAAAACACTTTTAAAACAATATACTGCAATCGGAATATAAATATCTTAAATATCTCAAAAATATGAGCATTTTTATGAAAAACGTTTTCACTGCGCATGTGCGAAAGGTAAAACATTTTTTATTGCATAGGTTGAAAGCTAGATGTGTTGGGCAACTTTTATCAAAAGTGCATTTGAATAGAATAAAAATTAAGTGAATTGTACGAAAAAGAACGAGCTAGATTTTAGATATTTTCCAAAAGTTGAAATTTCTTAAGGGGTTTTTCACATGCCGTGTAATTAATTTGTATTTCAACCACCTTCCAAAGGTTGTTTTTTGGGAAAAATCCCTTATGATCTCACAAATCATAGTAAATAAACAAAAATATGTTAGAGTTACAAGCTTATAAGGGATTTTTCATTTAAAAAAAAGTACATTTGGAGTGTGGTTGAAATAATTGGATCTTAAAATTAATTAAACCATGCATAAAATATGGACGTATTAAAAAATGTTCTTCGTATGGATCACACGAGTCTTTCAACACAGTTGGTTTTTCTAAATTTTGGGCACTACCATCCCAATACAATATTTTTGTATTGTGGTTTATTGTAAGAATATCGTGTGTAGGTAATAAGTACTAAGATAAATCTTCAAAATTATCCATGGGAAGATATCTTTAAGGAAGTCATCAACTTAAAAAGAAGTCATTTCTTCCCATTTTCTTTCCCAAAGTATTTTTTAAGTTATATTTTAAACTTTTTATTTTATTTATTGTATAATATCATGTTTTGAGGTTCCCTGAATGTGAAAGTCCAATTTTTAGCGGTTGATCTGTATTTATATCTGTTATTAGTATAATTTTAAAACAAATGATTACAGGAAATTAAAATTTGGAGATTTGTATTATGTTGCTACTTGGAAAAATTAATTAAGATTGGCAAGTTTGGATGCAAACTAATAATAGCCTTGATTTTTCTTTCTTTTTCTTTAATAAATATAGGCACTATAATTGAACGGAGCATTATATTTGAATGGGGATTTCAGAATTATATGGGAAATAAAATTACTCCTAAACCTTTTTTATTATTTTTTAAAAATAGATTGATGTTTATTACCTTATCGATCTTACGACTTAATCTGCAATCTACCTTTTTAGTATTGAAATGCAGAATAAGAGGAAGTTGTGTGAGTGGCACACCAGATTATTTTTCATTTAATTAATTCATTTGAAAAAGAAATCTTTATTTTTTTTTTTTTAAACGCATGCATTGAAAAAACTGGTAATACAGTAAGAAGGATTAAACTGATTATAATTTAAATTTAATTAAAATTCTTTCTTTTCTTTTTGCTTATTATAATACAATTGAAAGGAATATCTTCTCTTTTTATTATCGGAATCAATAGTAATATAGTAGAAAGAGTGAGAGCTATAAAACACATGGTGCAAAAACTAAAATACTAATAAATGTTGAGATACAGCCATCTTTATAATCGTAGTTCTTGAATAATAGCAGCTTTTCCCATCTGATAAATACACAGGTTGAAGTGCCCAGGAAAGATACGACAGTAAGATGTGAGCACCCGAAGTGAGGTTAAGAATAATTTCAAATGATTTTTTTTTTTTTAATAAAATCATAAAAAAAAAAAAAAAAAAGTTATTCAACTTTTTTGAATATTCATTTAATTGTAGCGACCAGCCAAACAGGCTTGTCTGCTAGTATTAGATAAATGCAAACTTCTGACAGAAATGCACTTACTGAATCTCGCAAGCGCTTTTTCTGTTACTTATTGTGAAATAACTTATAATGCTGCAGATTATTTTCTAATGCCTAAATAGTTGTCGCAGACTGATAGAAAAAATTCTACCACTGGGTACACGAACACGAGCTTGTCCGTATCCTTCTTCATGCGCGTATGAACATCTTTTCTACAAAGTATGCATCTATGTGTATTTCCACATTTCCAGATACTTGTCCCATAGCACAAACTACACAAGTAAACTTCGTAGTTTTCGTTTTTTCATTTTGGTATGAGACTTCATGAGCAGTCTAGCTACTAGTTTAATTAATTTTCCTGAATTTCTCTATTTTAAGGGTAGATTCAAGTGATTCGACATGAGTAATTAAAAACTTGTTTATAGTAGGCAAGTTTTGTAGGCGCATGTGATATTTCATGTGCCTACAAAATGTGATTATCACATGAAATATAGATTGCTTCAAATCTTTGAAATACGATTCAACGTTTGCAGTATCCTGTTTTGTTTCATTTCTTAAAGTATGGTTGAATTATCCCTGACCACAAAAGAAACTTTGCAGCAAGTTTTCTAAAAGGCTCTCATAATGATGGTAAATAATGCATGTTATCTCTATTTTCTGCTGCTGGATTATTTTCCGTGTTCTGACTGATTGCCTGTTATATATTTGTAAAGAAATTATTTTCACAATTTTCCTTTTCAGAAGTTATATTTTCAGAACTAATTCCTTTTGATCCAATATTAAACTGTTTTATGTTCCCAAAGGAACAGAAATTCCCTTGAAGTAGTCTTCTGTTTCACCTAAAGCCTGAATATGGGTGTCAGTGATTATAGATTTACAAAGGAAAAAAATTTTTATACGCACACCTAAACAAATCGATGTCTCTCACTCTGTAATCTACATTTCTGAAGCAATTCCATTCAGTAACTGTTTCTTTATTAAATGAAATACGACTAATATTCGTGATAACTCCAAGATATGGCGGAGTATATTTCAGTTTCCAAACAAACCAAAAAAAAAAAAAAAAGGAAAAGGAAGATTGGTTCTAAGAAAAATTCTTGGAAGCATAATTCTTTTTATAGGGGTTTTCCACAATGGTCTGTTAACGTCATCATCATTGCGAAAACAGACTTGAGATTGAGATGCAGGTTTAATCTTCTATTCCTTCTTCGTTAGGTGTATTTTCACTTTTTTGAAAATCCAGTGGAAAATACTCGTAGAGAATTTTCTGAAGTAGGAGGTAAAGATCTGTCTGTCTTCTTCGCTAGCCTCACTTGAAAAAAATCGAGAACTTGATTCTCAGTAATTTCTTTTAAAGAATAAGCATAGGAATTAATGGATGATTGCAATTTTTCTATGCCAGTTTTTTGTAATTCATTTTTACATCTAAATTTGTTTACAAATGTATATATGCCCTTAGCAGATAAAGCATGGTTTTAGTACCTCATATTCGAACCAAATCTGATGAGTAGGTTGCTTCAGTTTGTTGTCAGTAAAATTTCTTTAGCATCTTTACATCATTTATAAGCTTTTCTCTAGGTACAAGTGATTTTCTGTCAGTCATGCTGAAAAAAAAAAGTTTATATAATACATTAAAATATGTGTTATACAATTTTAAAATATAAATTACCAGATAATGTACATGTTACAAACTGCAAAAATTCTACATTTTTATTCAGTAAATTTCACCACTGTTCCCACCCCTCCCTCCCCTCAAAAAAGGGTTTTAAAAGTCTATTCTTAAAATTTTTAAGGCCCTAAATGAATCGTTCAGAAACCAATGCGATTAAGTCTATTTCCAAACAAAGTCAAAAATTGTTTATGACATCGGTTTGTCTGTCTGCCCGCACCCTAACTTTCATAAACATTCATAAAACATTTTCAAACCTATATATTACTGATATTCACTTTAAAATATTCTCTACAGGGACACACAGTAATATTCCAAAACACTGCATTCTATGAGAGGTATTTCTATAAACAGAATTTTAATTGCGCAATTTATAATAAAATGGACATTTATTATTCATATACATAAAAAACATTCTTTAAAACACATTTTTTTTTTTTTTTTTTCGACAGTATATGGTATAATTAGCATTAAGGGAATATTCTGGTCTAAAATTTTGAAAAAGTCTGGTATAGAAATTTTTTTTTCTTATTCTTAAAGTTTAGGCCTTTAGGAATATCCGGCCGATTAATGTATACCATTGTATGACTTTGACTGCTACGGCTACTTAAAACTTATATTCAAAACTTTAAGCGCGTTCTTCTCAAAACTATTTTTTTCAGCATGGTTGGTAAAGCTCACATTTTATTTAACCAATTTAGTTCAAACTTTGTACTAGCCTTGAATGCATAAGCTTTTATCGCCTCTACCATTACTGTATTATTATTATTATTATTATTATTATTTTTTTTTTTTTTACTTAAAAAAATAAATAAATAAATAAATAAAGGAAAAAAGGAAAGTCAAAAGATGTACTTTTTTCTTCCTTATACGTAAGTATAGGAAGGTATATAGAAGATATATAGCAGCTATAGTGACATTTTTACTTGGAAACTTTTTGTATATTTTTAAAATATCAATAAATATATTGTAAAAAAATAAAATAAAAATATATAAATATGTACATAATGAAGCTCGACAAAACGCCTAAAATTTATGCCTCTGGACCAGAATACCCCTTTTAGGTTTACAGAGCCACACAAAAATATTCAGACACATTCCGGATTATAATTGAAAATTATTAAAATTGTACTTTTAGTTTTTTAAAAGTTTTTTAACACTTTCCAACAACCTTTATTAATGGTTTTGAGTTCGGTTAGTTTATTTGTCTGTCTGCGCTTCATTTTCCGTTAATATTACAGAGGGACTGGTTACTGATACATATATATATTATTTAAGTTCACTATTGCATGTTTACTATTAAAAATGATGTAAATAATGCAATTGATTTGTGTTCAGGGACTTACAAATTCTTTTTTTTTTTTTAATTAATTATGGTCTATAAGTACTTTTGCAACACATATTTTAATTTCTACTGCAAACACCACAATGGAATTAATATGCATTATTCAAATACATTTTTTTTAAATGAAAAATAGATGTCGGGAATCCCCCGTTCATTCTTCTGCTTTCAGAACAAATGCCTTTCCAGACAGACTGACGCGTGCCTCTTTTTCTGATTGCAACACTCTTTCGATTTGAAATGAGAAGTTTCCGAAAAAGGTGCTTTTTAGAATCATTACCAGAACAGAAAGGACCTTGCACAGAGATGGGGCTACGTTAAGATCGTTGTTTTTTCAGACGCCCCGGTCCTAGAAAAGTACTATTAAAACTTTTAGAACTTAAAAACTAAGAAAGAACATTTTATCAGAATTAATTACAATTTAAGAACTTTAATGTTAAGAAACAATTTAATATTTAATTGTAAATACTGTAAATAATTTTTGTTCGTTTCGTTTTACGTGTATGCTAACAAAGCATTAAATTTCGTTTTCTCATCTAAGCAGTGCTAGTTTCATAAAGTTTCTTTAATGGATAACAGCTGCCACCTTCCACATCCGGACCTTTGTGATGGAAGTTTTCAGGTGAGACCTATCCATATTTTATTATTTAAGAAGTGAATATATTTTAGAAGAATAAATATTTATTAGAAAATTTAAATAGTAACTATAAGAAAAGTTAAGATTTGAAATATGCTGTATCGGGTATGTAAGAAGAATAATTAAGTTTTAGATCAGAAATCTGGTGCAGCAATAACCACAATGGAATTAATATGCATTATTCAAATACATTTTTTTTTTTTTTTTTTATGAAAAATAAATAATTATTAGCATAATTTGTTGGTTTACAAGATGCCACAAAGTTATTTATATCCATTATGTGATATAAATGGAAATTGATCGATACAAGTTTTTAGTGATACAAGGATTTTTTTAATGCACTATATACTACGTAAACAAGTTTAAACTATGTACAAAGCTGCAGAAACGCTGTACAAATAAATTCATAAGGATGCTTTTGTGAGATTCTTTTGTTAGTTAAAAACAAAATACCTTCTTTTTTTTTAAGCCTTGCTGTTTTTTAACAGTAGGCGGACAACAACAAAGCAACCTACTGTATGGCCTTTCTTAAACACTATATAGCCATAAAAATATTTTCCGAAAATTATCTTCCTCCATAAAAAATAACGAAATGCATTTTTAGGCGCCTTTACGGATTAAAATAATTTAAAGGTTAAATGATGGAGCGGGTAAGGGCAGTTGAAAAGTGATTCTAATCTATGTGAAACTCATCATTTTTCTTTCTGATTTTTGTAAATTTTAATGGAATAATTATATATATTTTTTCAGTTCTTTTTATATTTTTCTTATAAAATTAATGAATCATTTTTTTTTTTTTTTAATTATTATTATTTCATGTATATATATATATAATATATTCTGTACTTACCCGCATTCGCTTCTGATCAATTCAAATATTGAAACAGTATTTATTAAATTTGACATCATACATCCTACTGTTTATGTATTATTTATAGCTTATACAGTAATACAGCTTAAACTTTACAGTATACAATTGTTATGTATGAAACTTAAAAAAAAAAAAAAAAAAAAAAAAAAAAAAATGGCTATATTTTCAGCTGCAATTAAGAAAAAAAAAAAAAAATCAATGGCTATATTTTCAGCTGCAATTTAAAAAAAGAAGGTGGGAAAACAGTTTCTTTTCTTTCTTTCTTTTTCTTTTCTTTTTTTTTTTTAATTTCGCTTTGTAAATAAAAATTTGATTAAATGTTAAAATGTAACATTTTTCATGTAATTTTGCAACATAAAATGTTCGCAATTTGAGTGCTAGCACTTTTTGCTGTAAATTTACAGTGGAGTAGTAAATTATTTGTTGCTCTAAAAACAAATTCATATTACAGAACGGTCACTTTCGACTAGTTGGGAATGAATATCGGACCATCATCGTCACAGGTGAGAACTTACGAGTGAACCACAGATTCACATATTAAACATGTTATACTACGAAATTTTTATTCATGAATTCATCAACCGTGAAAATTCATTTTAAGTGGATTGGAGTGTAAAAATTGCTTTTTTTTTTTTTTTTTTTTTTGGTATTCCAACTATGTGAAAAATGTCAGGGCCGGGAATCGAATTTGGCTATAAAAAATTCAGGATATAAAATCCCGGATATAATCGGACCTGGATATAAAAATAAATAATCAACCTTTACACTCCAATCTACTTAAAGTGAATTTTCACGGTTGATGAATTCACAAATAAAAATTTCGTGGTCTATGGAGTTGTGCTACGATTAATATAGTCTCACCTGTTATAGCTGCGTTTGCAAACATGGTGAGCATGCCAACGGTTATTGTGTGAGAAATGCTAAGCTGGTTATCAGCCATGGTGGCTCAGTGGAAGAAAATCCGCACGTTAAGCGGAGGGCCCGGGATCGACTCCTGGTTCTGGCATTTTTCACATAGTTTGTATATAAAAAAAATAATCAGCCTTTACACTCCAATCTACTTAAAAAAGTTATTAAGAAGTTCACAATCAATCATGAGCAATATTATTTTACCCATTTTTATTTCATTTAGCAACAAAATAAATTTATAAGCTTCCCTCGAGTAATAATATACAGTCGAACCTCGTCACGTGATCACGCATAAAGGCCCTCTTCACTCACCGCTGCCGGAAGCCGAAGCTAATGTTATTCTATGGGAATTTTTTCTTAATTTTTTCTTAAATTTTTCTCAAATAACTTATTAACTAATACATATTTTTAAATTCTGTTTCCACATTCTGAAAATTCCCAGCTGTTAATTTGACGGACCTTTTTAAAAAATTATTATTTTTATATTTTATTTTGAAGCTGCAAAATACGAATTTTCAAAATGTGAAATTTTTTCATTTTGCAATTTCAAAATAAAATATTAAAAATTAAAAAAAAAAAAAAAAAAAAAAAATACATTTTTAAAAAAGGTCCGTCAGTTTAACAGTTGGGAATTTTCTGAATGTGAAAACAGAATTTAAAAATATGTATTAGTTAATAAGTTATTTGTAAAAAAAATTTCCCCATAGAATAACATTGGCTCGGGCTTCCGGCAACGGTAAGTGAAGAGGGCCGTTAACGTGAATTACTTTTAACATGAACTGTTTCCACAAGCCTCGTCAAAATGAAGATTAGTTTAATTATATGAAAATTAGTTACTAATAGCATGAACTACTGATAACATGAACACATGTTTTATTCCCCTTGAGATTCACGTACTCATTTTTAAGTACATTGACATGTCAAACATGGGGATATTGGGATTCTTATTGATCAAGCCCAGTTTTGAGCATGTCAATATACTCAAAAATCAGTACATGGGTTTTCAAATTTAAGTATATATTGTTTCGGAGCTATTTTGAGAAAATATACTTATTTTTAAGAACCTATTTTTTACAGTGTATCAACATAACACTGTCAAAAATACGATGAATACTTTTGTCTAGCCCTATAAACTATTTATTAATTTTATGATCACCATTTACCACAGAAACGATGCTTTTATGTACATGTTAATTTCGTTATGTTGAATGCAATGTAACGATGTTGAAATGTACCGTCCGTATCAAGATTCTTCTTTGTGGCCTTGATACAAGCCACAAACATTACAAACATACATCGAAACCGCACAAACTAAAAATTTATATTACATCGCATATTTTATTTAACTTATAAATAGTTGTACCAAATTTCAGGTCAATCGGATGTATTTTGTGACAGCTAACTTGAGAACAGAGTGGAAGGTAGAAGAAGCTTTTCACTCCTTTTTCCATGCCATGTACTCATGCAGATATGAGATACTAGGAGTACTAGATTTGGCTGTTTATCCTTATTTGGAAGAATATTTTGTACATTATATATAAAATGATATTAAACAAAAGTGGTTATTAAATAAATTGATAGGTTTTAAAAGAGTTTGCTCCATGATAAATGCATTAGTAGGTTATTATTTTGACCAGTAATGGATGTGTGCGTGCGTTTATGTTTATGCAGATAAAATATGAAATTTAATAGGCTCAAAATAACATAATTATTTAATCTCAAAAACAACAAATATAATTTAATCTACCAAAATATTTAATTATATATTTTCAGTGTCATAGTATAATGAAGAATTTTTACCTAATATTAACTATCTATCTACCTATCTATCTATCTATATATCTATTTCATTTATTATTACATTTATTTTAAGCTACTTCAATATTTTTGAGAATACGGTCATTAAAATTTGAAAAGGGCTGATGACTCCGATTCATCTTTCAGTCTATCTTATTTACCAGGGCTTTTAGCTGTCTTTTAATTGAATGCCACTTTAACACGCTTTTATTAGCTTCACCTGTATGTATGCTTGTATGTATCAATGTATGTTTGTAACCGCTCTGGAAACAAAAAATCTATATTGTAAAAAAAAGACTTTTCCTAAGTGAACGCTGTGGCTGTGAGGTAAAGCTCCTCGCTACGAACCTAATGGTTTAGCGTTCGAGCCCAGTCAGGGGAGATTTTTTAAAAATGGTTTTTGTTTAATTCTAAGTTATTTTAATTAAAGATTTAAATGTATGTAAATATTATGGTGTGTCACTCACACGATTTTCTCTTACTCTGCATTTTAATACTAAGATAGATATTTTGTGCTTTTTAGTTCACATTTCTATAAAAGCGTGTTTAATTTTTTAAAACTATAATATTATTCATTGCAATCTTCGTATTTTTCAACGAAAGAAAATTACTGCATAAAAAATGAATACAATTATGATTACGGAAATGTACTAAAAAAATATTATTCAAGACCGTTAAAGCCTTGTTTTTCGTACATATTTTTAGAATCAGAGTGCCTTTGAAATGAATATCACATTTAGGTCCACTTTGGCATGATTCTTACAAAAATAATATAAATAGCTTTATTAAAAAATAAATAAATAAATAAAAATCAGAAAAATATTTGCGTATTTAGCGTTTATGAACAGCAAAGCTTGAAAAATATATTTCGTTTTAAACTATGAAGAAAAGAATTTCACAAAAGCATCATCTTTATAAGTTAATTTCGAAAGGAAAAATCTTTTGAAAGATTGCTTTAGTGCGCCATATAGAGAATCAGAAATTTGATTGCACTAATAAATAATGCTTAATATACTAAAAGAGAAAAGAAAAGAAAGGAAAAAGGGAAAAAATCCTCATTTCACTGAAAATTTACCTTGAGTAATTTCCTTTTATATCTCATGCGTCTGAACATATTTGTGTGGCCCTTTAAATTAATTAATTACGCTGATCATATCTCATTAATTCTTTAAAAAATGGTTTTGTGGATTTTAATTATGTGTATTAATTTTATGCTATTTTCAGTCTAAAGATATCAAAATATATTTTAAATATATATCTTTCGTAGACCGTAATGAATCAATTTTTTTTTGTGTGTGAATCTCTGTATACAAACTGCACTATTTATACCATTTTGAATAAAAACTATGCTTTAAAAATTGATAACGCATATCACTTTTATGGCATTCTAAAATTACACTACGCTGAAAAAAAAATCGAGCCCCGATACCATTCCTGCTGGTTCTTATGTAAAATGACCTCCTGAATCCGAATATAACCCCTATTTTGCCCCAACACCCACCGTTTTCTCGGGACGTCACCTCCCTCAATTTTTATCACTCTTCGGTAATTTTATGACCATGAATTTGATTTGGAGAGTGGAAAATAATTATTGTAACTCTTAAAAATAAAAGTATATATAATGTATAACTGATAAAAATAATTGATTAATAAGATATAATAAATGTAACTCATAATTTCAGTGGCAAATCCCCCCCCCCCCTTCCTAAATCTTCCCCTTACTGTAAATGTTCATGTTATAGAATTTTTCACCTTTCACCTCTTTAGGCCCTCAGAAGATATTTAATAGTTTTAAAATATTTCTTTTCTCCACTATAAATCAAATTTATAGCCATAAAACTACCGAAAAGTGGTAAAAATAGGGGAGGGGGCGTCCCCAAAAAACGGTGGTTGATGGGGCAAAATGGCCTTCATATTCGGATTCAGGAGGTCATTTTACATAAGAATTTGCAAAAATGGTGTTTGGGGGCAAATTTCATGCCGAGCGCAGTGTTATTTACGTAAATTACAGCTCGTACAAAAACAAATAGACAAACCAAAGTCATAATCATTCTTAAACTGTGTTGAAAACATACAACACGATTGAAAATGTATTTCCAATAATTTGCGGTTTGATCCAGGTTTTAATATTTGTAGCTTATTTTTGTAATAAATAAAAAAAAAAAAAGTATTTTTATGAATTTTATTTATTTTTGTGAAAAACTTATTATTGTGTAAAATTTCCTACCTTAGCAGTCATTCATATTATATGATATATAATGTGTAATACTAAATTAATAGCGTTTCATTAAATCAAGTACTCGTATAAGCAATCATTTGAAATAATACTGAAAACATAGAAAATATTATAAAAGGATTATTTTTTTTATAAAATAAAATTTTGTGAAAGGGCTTACCTTTTAATTTGAATTTTGCGAAGGGACCAATTTTTATGAATTTGAATTTTGTGCAGGGACCAATTTTCTGGATTTGAATTTTATGAAGAAACTCATTTTACAGATTTAAATTTTGTGAAGAGGCTGCAAAAAGTCCCCAATTTTCCTCTCAATAAGCTCTTGCATAGTGAACTTGAATAACATACATCAGTTTCAAGACATTCTGGCAATGTTTAAGGAAATCAGAGTGCGGGCAAACAGACATATTGAAGTCCTAAACATTTTTCAACTTCTTGGGAAAATTGTTGAAAATAAAATATTTTTTAAAGTAGGGGAGATGGGATGAGACAGTTTTGACAAAAATATTTTTTACAAATTTACTTTTACTGGTACAACATTGTAAGTTTTAGAGAAACAAATTGAAACATTTTAATATCTTTTAAAAATATAAATTTGATGGTAATTATTAAAATATTAATTTTATAAGCCATAGAAGCCGTGGGTCACAGGATGAAAATGGGACCGTAAGTCTGTATCTCAAAAACGACTCTAACGATTTTCTTCAAAGTTGATATATAAACACTATTAGATGCCCTTTCGAATGATATAGTTCGTTAGTTCAGGAAAATTGATAGGCGTCCTGCATAAATAGCTCGATTTCAGATCTTGCAAGTGCGTTCCTTTAAATAAGGCTGTACGGATTTTTTTTCATCCTTTTGTATGTAATTATTGTTTTCCGTTCAATAATTGAATATGCCAAGTTTTGGTAAAAGTTGGTAACTCAAAAACGTCTGAAACAATTTTCTTAAAAATTGTTTCATTAAACCCTTTTAAATATCCTTTTTCATGTGTTACGTGGTTATTATAGGAATATTAACTGTCATCCTGATTAGGTAGTTCAATTTTAGATCTCGGAAAGTGGTGTTTAAAAAAATAACTACTTTTTTTTTTTTTTTTTTTAACTCGCTATGTAAACTGTTTTATATGTCTTTATACGTGTATCAAGTTTCTCTTACTGGAAAATTTAAAAAAATGCATATAATACGTGTAATAGTGGGCAATGGAAGTCGTGTGGTTGTTCCACAGCAGATTTTTTTCATTCCGCTTTCAAATTTAGAAAACTCACAATCGTTAACATGTTTCTCGCTTTTCAAAAATTAATTTTTTTAATTCTCAAAGCTATAATATACGAAAAATTAACCGAGATCATTTTTATCACATTTTTGGAAAACGAGAAACATGTGTTAACGATTGTGCATTTTCCGAATGTGAAAATGGAATTTAAAAAATACATTAAGTACTGAGTAATTTAAAAAAACTAATTTCGTCATTAAATAACATGGGGTAGAAGACTGCCGATCAAATTAGGTGAAGTATCTCCTTAATAATCATAATACAGAAACCACGATCCCTTTAACAAGACAGGAGAAGCGTGATAAGCACGAAAAAGAGAGTGATTCAAAATATCTAATTAAAGAAAATATTGTAGACATCATAAAACTTCTATATTTTCTTATACAAGTGCACGTGATTCAGACCAAAATAGTCATCACAGATCTGCATACTACAATGTAAAAATGAGGGGGTGAAATAAAGGGTCAAAAGAGTGCCCCTTTTATTGTGCGTGTGTGTGTGAGGGGGAAAAATGATAACTTTATATCAAATTATCTCACTCAGACACATGGTCCAACCGTTTATTTTAAAGGTCTCGACGAATTCTCATAAAAGATACGCATATTGAAATTGATATTACAGGGAGAGGGGGGAGCAAACAATGTTGCTCGTACATACAGAAAAGTTTTATCCTTGTTGACTTTTACTATTATAATTTTTTTTCAATTTCGCAATGATTGGTCAAAATAATCTTAATTGTGTATATTTTTTATAATTTTTGTCCTATTCTGATATTAAAAATTGTAAAAAATATCAGGCGATAACGCCACTTTTTAAGCGATTTGAACCAAAAGTCGATAAACTCCAATTTATGTCAAGGTGCAACTAAATATAACTTTTCATAAAATTCTGTGCATTAGTTCTTCATTTAGAGCTGCCACAAAATTTTTGCAACAGACAGATGAACTATTTTTTTAAGTCGAATTTTGTTCAAGACATCTCAAAACATGTAAATCTATCGAAAACCCGAAGTAAAAAAATGTTCACGATTCACGAATCCAATACTTACTTCAAATGAACATAGAATAATATAAAAATGCAATAAAAGCACTTTCTTGGAAACTCAGCCAGCGTTTAGTTTTCCTAAATGACTATAGAGTGCTTTTACATCATTATCACAATGACATCATTATCATTTATTTGACATCAATTATTAACTGTTGAAACAATATAGTTCTCAAGAAAATGGAAATAACCTCGTAACGCATAAAATAAAAACTTTTTGACGTAACGCATAAAATAAAAACTTTTTGATCGATTATTTTTTTCCGTATAGCGTAAGCCAATTCGAAAAGTCACCTCAACAAATGAAAAATTTACATAAATGCGAAAAACGCTTTCAAGATCCGAAACAAAAAAAATATTTTACAACAATCGGTATAGTTTAGTCAAATATTTTATATTGAGGGTTAAAAGTAATTTATTAACTTCAATATGCGCGAAGTAACAACCGATCAACTAAACTCTTCAGTTCATAAGGGAAGGGATTCGCTAATGAAGAAAGCCTTCTTTCCACCTTCTACCACCTTGATATGTGAAGACAAGTTTAATGATTGTTTGATTCTGAACTTATGCCACAGGTAAGGAAAAAAAATCTTTTAATTGAAAATTAATAAAAAATAATCGTTCCAAATTTTTAAGATTAGAATAACAATAATAAGAATGAAATACATGATTAAAAACAAAATTTAAATTAAATATTTTAATAATCAAAATAAATTTTAATTAAAATTACAGAAAATTTGAAAGACAGCGAATAAGCCAGAACTTAAAAGAAATAAATTGGGTCCAAATTTCATGAAGGATTTAGATATCAAAGATAAAATCGGAGTATATTCTTTATCAAACAAATTAACTGAAATGCAGTGGCGTACCGTGATATTTGAAACTGGGCATGCTCTGAAGCCAACTGTGGAAAGAGCACTACTTCTAAATTCGTTATCATTTCTTTTAATTTAAGTACGTAAAGGTAAATTTCCAATTTCTTCAAACCATAAATATAATTTTACACACGTATTTTATCGAATTTATCTTGACAGCATTTATTTAATAATTTATTGAAGAACTAGTAGGCTTTGCATGCTTCAGTGGTTACTACATAAAAATGAATTTTCATAGAAATTGAATCACTAATTTTTTATATATCACTTTATACATGTATATATAAATTCATTAAAGTCACGCAAAATATGGCAGTGACTTTCTTACAATGTCGGATTCGGGTCCCCACTGCTTGTGATAGCGCTTTAACTCGGACCACAAATAGTTCTTATACATGAACTTAATTGTTGAACATTTTAATAAAGTTAAAAATGTAATAAGTGTAATTATTTTTATTATATTGACATTTGATACCAAAAGAAAAGAAGAAAAAAAAAAAAAATTAAAAAATGATAAACGTTTTTCCCTTTCAAAGAAATTTTTAATTTTCCAAATAAAAAATGGTTTTGAAGAGGCAACTATTGAAATAAAATATCTTATTGTGTTCAATTAAAATAAAAATCTGTCGATAGCTTCGCTTTTTAAAAGGCATCAGCAGGTAGAGAAAGCGTTGCTATGTAGTAACTGTATTAAGCTAGTAATCATTGCTAAGGAATGAAGACGATTAAAAATAAAAACCAGGCAATTTGAATAAAATTTAGGAAAAGAAAAAAAATTGAGGAGATGGGGGCGGGGGGAGGAGATACTATGATTAAAAGAAAAAATCTCGATGAAGTGCGCATTTGCAGTATCCAAGCTATACCTTTGTCACATTTTGTAGCTCTGTAATCAAAGGCATTAGCTAAGTCCTTACAAAAGGAAATTTTGATACCACTAATTTTATATTGAAAAATTTCATTTCATGAATCGTTGATATTCATTTTACCTGTTTAAAAAAATTATATATTAAAATAATGGTATCTAAATTTTTATTTGTGAAACTGTCCAGAATGCACGCAGACACACAGGGAGAGACAGACAATTCTCTTTACAACATAAGTAAGAGAGACAACATAAGTAAAATTTTGATCATAATTTTATTTATTTCGAAAGTTTTCGTTTAATATGAGTTGTTTAGGTAAAAAAAAAAAAAAAGCAGTAACTTTCCTGTCTCATAAAATAACAGAGATATTTTTTCAGAAATTTATGCAAATTTCATTTTATTGTTGAATGATCATTTATAAATAAATTCAGTTTTTTCTCTTTGTTAAAAGTTTTTTTTTTTTTTTTTCAATTAATTCATTGTAAAATCATTTTTGAACTGACAACATCGTCAATCTATTCAGTCATTCTTGTCTTTGAGTAGATGGACAAAATGGAAAAACTAGTTCTCACTGACTTTTACGGAAGATAAGAAAATGAAAATCCCTAATACTTTAGCAGTACGGGAAAACTACAGGACATGCTCTCGATGAATAGCATAACTTGGATCCTTTAAAGAGCGGAAATCCCCTTGTGTGGGAAAATTAGTGCAATGAATATTTCCTCACACAACGAAAATTCCCTATCCAAGGGTATGCTTTAGAAAAGTAGCATGCCTTACGGAGTAATCGTTCAGGAAACGATGCTTTCAAACAATTATCTTATGTAACAGAAGGCATTTTCTTTCAAAATAGTTTTCGAAAATTAATTGACGGCTAATGGATGGATGGTAGCGAGTGATTAATAAAATTAGCTGTTAAATTATTATTCTTTCTTTCTTTTTTTAATTAAAATATGTTTGAAGTTTAGACAGTTTTTAGCGGGTATGCGGCGCATGCCTAGCATACCCAGAGAATACGCCACTGCTGAAATGATATATTTCATTACACATATTAAAGATACTGTGAAAATATTATCAACATGTGCCATGCGTGCAATATGAAAATAAGTTAATTTATAGATATATACGTAATATATTCAAAGAAAACGGGTATTTATGCACAGAAAAATGTCAGTTTTCTAAATACATACATGCACACATCCACAAAGAGAGAAAGTCATTCATTCCGCAGCGCTGTACCGAAACTAACTAAAGCGTCTTTTAAAAGCCTTCTATAATAAAACAGATTTTAACAGCAAAACACCCTCTTCCTTTCGCAAAGCAGACGCACTCAATGAATGAAAAGTAAGGAAAAACCCGATTTTATCCGCGCTATATCATGTGACCTCTCAAGTCGTGACGTCACGAGCAGAAACGGGTCGAATTCGAAACTAATCGTGTATATTGCGTCATTTGTTGTGGTGTAAAAACCATGTGTTCACTTAAAAAAAAAAAAAAAAAAAAAGTTATACTGGAACATATTGGCAATTTGACAATAAATAATTTGTATTTTATCACAATTGAATGATAATAATTTTTATGGGTTTTCATTTAAAAATTTTTAAAGATTGATATTCTGAGAAAAAGCTCTTCCTATATACTATATATACCATATATATATATATATACTGTCGTCTTGCTTTGTTTTTGTTTTTAATTGTGAGTTAATTTGTTGGGGTATAAAAAGCCCGTGTTTAATAATAATAATAATCCAATTTTGTAGAGGAAGTTAAAAAAAAAAAACTAAAACTTCACTTTTTAAAAAAAACCCATTCAGTACTTTTTAAACTAAAATTTGACATTTAAATGATAAATAATGTGTTTTCTTATTAGTCACTTTATAAATAATAATTATTTTAATGGGTTTTTGTCTTACAAAAATTAAAGATTGGTAGTCAAACAGTTTTTTCGATTTTTTTTTTTTTTAATTAGCATTGTTGCGCTCTTTGCTTATTATTATCTCTCTTATATTTATGTGTAGACTTCAGTTAATTATCTTCTTTATTAAAAATTATGTTTAATGATGCAAATAAATATTATTCATTCTAAGGACCATTTAGATTTGTTTCCTGATTTACCTGCTTTTTCCTGGAGATAATTTATAAAAATGGAAATAAGTAAATGCAGCTATTTTCTTATTGATTAGATATATTCTTTGAAGAAAGTTAATATTATATTCAATTTATATTGTTATTAAAAAAAAAAAAGTACTACAAGGTTTAAATTAATTGAAAACTTTTATAGCATTGAATATTACGCGCAACAATTTTTATAAGATGCTAAAATCAATAACAAAAATGCTAAAGACATATTCATTATTAATAAGATTATACTTCTATATAAGATTAATATAATTAGCTATGCAGTTGTCACTCGCATTGCATTGCTGTCATAATTGTTTTCCAGCACAATTCTAAATAAATAAATCAAGGAAAATTGTACAGTGGCGCAAAATGCAATTTCTTTCTTAAAAAAAAAAGAAAAAAAAAGTGGCTGAATAAATTGAAAAATGCTGAAACTTTCGATGCTATATTATATAATTAGTCACAAACTTTTGTTGTCATTTGGAAAATGCAAATATGCAATAATAGTGAAAGGCACCTTAATAATGGTGTTAAAACGTAATGACTATATGAACGCTCTAAGCAATTATCATAATTCACAAAAACTCGCAATATTGTTTCGGATCAAATTAATTGAGCTAGACCCTTCATCAGGAGGGGGGAAAAAGGGAGGGGGGGGGACGCGAGTGGAACATGAAATCGCCTGTTTATGCAGGTTGCAGCTTTCATTTTCATGTTGCACTCACATCTTTTTTTTTTTTTTTTTTTTTCGCCTAATGAAGATTTTGCTCAATTATTTCCACCCGAAACAATTGTAGGTTTTTGCAATTAATGGTGTTTGCATAAAAAGCTTTTATTCAATGTCTTTTCAGCTAATAGTATTTACGAAATTTAGAAGAACATAACAGATAAATTACTATAAATTACCATGTAATGATATTCATCGTAAGATTGCCTGGTTATAATCTCACGATTAGTATTCTATATTTGTTATATTTTATCCAAGAGGGACATTTGCAACTTCAGAAAGAAAAGATATATATATATATATATATATATTTACCAATTATCTTTTTACAAATGGAAAGTGCTAAATCTTAGGATGCTAAATCTTATTTTTATGTTATTGAATACGAAGATGTTTAATTGGAATTATTTTATGCATAATTCAGTTTTACCGTTATCCTTCAAAAATAAATCTGGTCTATCTAAGTTTAATTTGGAAAGAAAAATAAAAAGAAGGAGAGGGAGAGAGAAAAAATGTTCGTTTATAAATCTTGATATGTAATTAGCAATTGATTACATTCATGTGAATCTTAGATGTGTGTATATGGATATATTACATTTCTCCTCAATCATCCAACAAAATAAGTGAATGAAATAAAATAACTGCACTTAATAGCGCATCTAATAATTTCATCTAGGGTGAATTTTTAAACATGGCTATTTATGTTAAAAAATATACAAAATTTATCAAATTTATTATTTTACATGTGCGTAACTTTCTTATACAAAACCCCTTTGTAGTATTTGATATTAAAGTATTTTTGATAGTTTGAATTTTATGTAAATTTAAAAATGAAATACAAACAACTTATCCTTTGGGATAGGAAAGTATAGCACAATTAAAGTATTTATTAGCTGTGCTTATCCCTTCCATTTATGTAAAGTAAGTCATAATTATTCAAGATATATACATATTATATATTTTTTCAAAACAATAATAATTTTTTTTTTTTAGTTTTATACTTTAAAGAAATTTCCATATTGTAAGTTATATATATTTCATTATACCATATAGTATTAAATAAATATATGCGCTGATGTTCAAAACTTAGACAATAACCTGTTTTCTCGTTTTCTTCTTTTACACATGATTTTAAAATAAATGAACATATGAATAAAAAAATCTAGATCGCATGTTCGAAATCAATCTTTAATCGAATTTTATGTAATTCTAGGTAATAATATTTAAACTGATATTAATTCAATTTTTCCGAAGCTCTGGAAGAAGTGAAAAAATTAAACAATTTTAGAAAAGAAAACTAAATGAGAAATAGAACATATGCCTCAAACGTTAAATAAATTAAAACGAGATTTCTCTTCTTGTATTAACTGTTCTCTCTCTCTCTTTTCTTCTTCCATGTGAATAATTTTGTAAAAGAAAAAAATACGCATACGAACATGAAAATTGAATGATATGTTCGTTCTAAATTGATATTTTTATTACTTTCCGAACACTATAGTGAGGAAAGTATTGTAATCATGTCAAAAACCCGCATTTGAGATTTTGATGTTTCTATACGTTTCGAGGTCCCCTGAGTCCGTTTTCGCTATTCTTACGATGATGTATGTATGTGTGTGTGTATGTCTGTGAGTGAACACGCTAGCGTCTAAACGCTTTGTTCGAATAAGCTGAAAGTTGGTACGTATATTGTAAGTCACCATAGTACGAACCCTATAGATTTTGGTGAATCTAGCACTTATCGTTTTTTACAGGGACACCAGGAAAAATTCTTTATCATTATGGCCTATCGGGCCAAATTTTTAAAAGTGCGATAGCATCTAAACGCTTTATTAATCTGAGCAAAAATTTGTTACACATGTTATAGGTCACAGTTGCACCGGTGAATTTAGCACTTATAGTTTTTTTTACAGGAACACAAAGAAAAATTCTTTAGCATTATGGCCTATGGGACCAAATTTTTAAAAGTGCGATAGCATTTAAACGCCACATTCAATTGAGCTAAAAATTTATATGAATATTCTACCACTGTTGCACTAACTATAAGCATTTTGGTGAATCTAGCATTTATAGGTTTTTACAGGGACACAACGAAAAATTCTTTATCTTTACTATCTATGGGCTCAAAGTTCAGTAGCGTTAAATAAAACATCGTGTAATATATGGAGAAAAATACTCAAACACTCTATTGTGGTTTTCTCTCTTTTGTTTGTTTAACAACTCCGCTTTTACTTTATCTACAAAACTGTTAATTACTCAATGTTCGGAATGTCGAGTGGAGTCACTCCAGATTTTTATTATGGCAATGGACATAATTTATAAATTAAAAATTAAAAATTTTCAAATAGTCCTTTATGGAAAAAAAAAAAAAAAAAAAAAAAAAAAAACTGAATATAGTATGAAAAACTTTGACTTAATTTTACATCAGGAAGCATAAGTGTATCTTCGCCTTTTAGTAATGCATGACGCATCCAACATTTCTCGCTTACTTTACTTTTTTTTTTTAATGTTTATTTTATTTTATTTTTATTTATTTATTTTTTGCAAAGCCTACCTTTGGGGAAAACTGAATTGACGCCAGTTTACCTATGTAAAATTCGATTAATGATTTGATAACAAACAAGCCACCAAAATTTCCTGTTCATATATCATTTGTTTAATGTTTAAAAATTATACGGAACAAAATAAAATAGGTTTTGAATCTCTTGTATACATGTATAGTCGGTAACAAAACTAAGAACAAGATTCGACAAGGATTTATTTAGCAAAACTGTATTAAGCGTACTTCTTTTATATAGGAAATTTTGCTAGTGTTCGGACACTTTTGTTACCGACTGTACATTTGTATTTATATTTGCTTTAGCACTGCAGTGCTTCTTCCTGTTGAAATTATATTAACCTCCCTCTTCTATATATCTTCTAGAAAAAAAAACTTCTAACTTCTAATATAAAAAAAAAAATAATATAAATATTTAAAAAATCAGAATATCAAAAATTGTTTTAAAAAGCATTATAATTTATAACTTTTAGCAATTATTTTTAGATTAGATTATTATTATAAAGATTTCGTTTATAGATAATCTCTGATATTATACAGTTCACATTTCAGGTATCATCGAAAAGAAATTTCAGAAGAGTAAAATGATCAAATTTGCTACTTACTTCCTCAGACTAAGTACAAATATTTGAAATTTCTATTTGCAGTAGTTTTGAGTATTTTCTATTAGCGAAAATACAGAAATATAACTTAAAGAACTTCTACTTTTGTTAACATATACTGCCACTAATTTAAAAGATTTAATCTTGTATAAGTAATGATTTTACCATAAAATTATCAGTGTTTAGTGTTTATTTTAAGAAAACATTGAAAGTGAAAATGAAAGCAGAAAAATTAAACGCGCGCGTTCCGCCTCTTCCCCGCCTCTTTTCAGTTATTTAGCAGATTCCCAATGCCATCTACAGGATTTAAAACACCACACAATGAAACACTGTATCGCTAGCATGTAAAATTTTGTTATGTTATTTTCTCTCGATAGATGGCACCTATAATCAGACGACCACTTTTCAGCGACCGGCAAAAACTTCGCCACATTGTACAAGAAAGTTTCATATTTTTAAATTATCTTTTTAAACGATAAATAAAATATTTCTTTTCATTTTAAATATCTTTATTTCAGAGTATGATATATATTTTTTTTTTGCATTGTTTTTCTTAATATAAACATTTGTATAATTTATATATTATATAAGAACTAATAAAATAAATAATTCATTAAGAAAAAAAAAAGAAGCTTTAAATAAAATCATGAAAAAATATGTTAATTTATTTATTATAATTCTTTTTTAAGTAATTTCAAATGCTATTAATTGCGTCTGAAATTCCGACAATGAGTTTTAATGCCAATAATAATAAGAAGAAGAATAGAAACATTTTTAATGTATTGATTCCTGAGTACAGTTTTGCATAAAGGGATTGCGAGGGCCGCTGAACGGGGGGTCCAGCATGAAAGTCACAAATTTTATAAAGTGAGCCCACTAATATTTTGCAGGAAGTGCCCAAACTTTTAATGACACCACTGTATAAAACAAAAAAAAATTAATTAACAAACGAACACGATTAACGATCACGGAATTTCTAAGGGCACCAAATTTTACTGATTGTTAAAAGTATCTTATTTATAAATGAATCTCTCCACTTTTATCTATTCATATTTTATATATGTTTTATATATACTCAGGAGTGTTTCGTTTACATAAATAAGATTTTAAAATAAAATCTGTCGTTAGACTAACTTGACCTTGAGTAATTTTATTTATCTTTTGAATTAAAAACAGAAAAAAATTTCATCCGTTAGTTGGCCTGTTTGTTGCCTATAAAAATTGTGTCAGGATTAAGTTTTTTTTTTTTTTTTTTTTACTTTCTCTTACCTATAATGAAAGGGAAAGTATTATTTTTGGGTCAAATTTTCGAAATTGAGTTTTTGTTATATTTACACGTTTTGAGGTCCCCTGAATCCGAAAATCATATTTTTAGCAGTTGGCCTCTGTGTGTGTGTGTCCATTATCAGCATATCTCAAGAACAAATAATAGCAGAAATTTCAAACTTGGTATTCTAAATGTGTATGATATAGGGAGGGATGGCTACACTAAACTTTTCGTGCAGATTGTAACGAATCTCTCTCTCTCCAACCCCCTGGAATTTGAAGGGAGTGAGTGCTCTTTCCTCCTACTCACCCCCCAATCCCATCTCCGGACCGAACGAGGGGTAACACGGGGATGAGAGAGAGAAGAGAGACTGGCTTCGAGATAAATAGAGGGAAGCATACTGCTTCCGAAGATGTTTTATTTACAAGTGATTCTATTAAAAATAATAGCTAAATTCAACATGTAAATATGTACATATCCTTTATTAAATTTTCAATCGTAATCGTAATAAGGATTTTTTTCATTTGTTCCAAGTCTTTACACGAACACGCTACCAAAATCATCATGACGTTACAAGATCAAGCAAATGGTCTGTGTACAGGGACATCCAAGAGAATTCAAGTGCATTACGTCTATGTGGAAATGTCTCGTAAGCACATCTATAGGCTGACTTAAACAAAACGGAATGAACAAGATCTATTATATGCATAAAAGCACGTTTTGTGACAATTGTTGTATGGAAATCATTTATCATGCATTTACAGTTCTGCGCTACCCGAAGTATTTGGATATATTGCGGCTATACTTGGAAGTTGCTGGAATTGTAACTCCTTTTGTGTCCGATGTTTTTCAAGTAAGACTAAATTTAAGTACATAATATTGTTCATAGTGCATACTGATTATAGACAATATACAGGGCTATCCAGAATTAAGCTAAATATTCTATTCTATTGAATGTAATTGATGGAAGTGCTTTGCTACATTTTACTATGTCGACGAGCACTACTCAGGAAACAAAATTAATTTTTCATATACAAAACAAAGTATTTTTTTAATCTTCAAGTCTGATATTTTGTATAATATCACATTTTGAAGTGCTTTGATTACGAAAGTACAATTTTTAGTAGTCGATCTGTATGTATGTCTGTTATCAGCTTAACTTAGAAACAAATAACTGCAGGAAATTCAAATTTGGTATTTTGAAGTCCGTATTAGGTTACCACTTAAAAATTTGATCAAGATTTGTAAGTTTGAAGGCAAATTAATAACAGCTTTAATTTTCTTTTTCTTTTTTAATAATTGTATGCACTATAATTGAACGTGGGGTTGAGGAGGGCAGTAGACCCCGCCGCTCACACAGAATTAATTACATGTCAAATAAAACTGTTACTGAACCTATTTTAGATTATTTAGAAAGTACATTGAACTTTATTATCCTACGGTGCTGTTCTTAAGACTTAATATGCAATCTATCTTTAAAGTATTGAAATGCAGGGTAAGAGAAAGTCGTGTGAGTGACACACCAGATTATTTCCTTTTTTTTTTTTTTTTCAAAGTTGCTAAAGTATTTTTCTTCAGCTTTGTGCATGTGTGTGGCGGGGGCAGCCCTTGTCCCTGACAATTTTTACAAATTCACCCTTAAATAAATAAATAAATAATAAAAGTGTTCTGGGCCGCGGTATACATCAACGTATCAAGACATATAACAGGCATAGATATACACTAACTTAACTTTTAAAAAAAAGTGATTTTTTTTTTTTTTACACAAATAAAAACACCTTATATATACACTAAGCGACAAAAAAAAAAAAAAAAAAAAAAAAAAGCCGCACTGCAGAAAAATTGACTTATACTTTTTGGGTTTGTAATAATTTAAAAACTGATGATTGCAACAAATAAAATTGTTATGTTTGTATAATACGGAAGTCATAACATGATACCTATGTACATTTTCAATTTAATAATTCGTTTTATTACACTCTACGAAGTATTTAAAAAAAATCTACATAAAATTTTCTTTTTAAACATAATATAATAAACGTATACTTTGTATTCTATCATGATTTATTATATGAAATAGGCAAGTATGTACTATTTGAATGTATGAGATAAAACTATTTATTTGTTAGATCTAAAAAATTATTTAATAAAAATATGTATTCTGGATTGGATAATTCCGCATTTATATGGAATTATGAAACTCACAAATTCCACTGTGCCAAATATCATAAAATATTTTTTTCTAGATTCTAGTTGCTTCAAAGATGTAGGCCACAAATTTCTAATCCCCACCCTCTTTGATAGACTAAACATTTTCAAGCGTATTCAGATTAGGACAATTTTCAGGTCTAATAAAGAAGAAATCCTGCGATATTCTTTGCGGGATTTAATTTTAAGTAAAAAAAGTTATAATAACTTACAAAAGTATAGATGCTCATGAGAATGGATTAGTAGTTTTAACAACTTGAATCTAATAAATGCATCACAAGCGCTATATAACAAGGTGCATTGCCATTATCGTCTTGAAAGGCTGATTATGGAAGAGTCTGAAATACCCCCAAAGTAGTCGGTCAGGTATCAATTTTTTAATGGCCAAGTTTTATTTCGGGTTAATTGATCCCTTGAACATGAAAATTTGCCAGACTAACCGAAAAATTATGCATTTTCGTATCATAATGTACGGGGAATATGTCATTGTTTTACAAGTGCGGATTTCATTAAGTCAGTCACATTTTCGTGATATCTGCTTCTTTCCGTCAGTTCGAAATAAGTTAAATTTGTCTCACCAGAGAGAACAGCTTCAACCCAATAATCAATTGATCATTTTTTTTTTTTTTTAACCCTCTAATGTCTTGGTTTTGTAATTCTTTTCGTTAAGAATGAATTTTTTTCAGATTTTCAGGCAATTAAACCTGTTTTGTTTAATTGTTATTTCACTGTATTTAGATAAATTATGTTACTAAACACTTTTTCTGAATCCCTGCTATGTTCTAAATGTAATACAAACTGATTTTTTAAGCGCTGGCTTTTTAACCTTGCGGTCATCTCGACTGGATAAATAACGTGGCCGCCTAAGGACAAATGTGCAGTTTAAACAACCAAAAAATATTATATCTTGCTAAAAACCAGATCACTAATATTTTGTTAACATTTAATCATTTTGACATATCCCACGTATTAAAATATTTTTTTTATTTTCGCTCTAAAATGAATATTTTTTGCGGTATCGTTAACTGCTTTATTCTTGCCATTTTTGAAATACTTTCTAAAATTATTACTTTCCGAACAATTGCATCTTGTTTTTAATACTTGGCTCAATCCTAAACTGCACGCGTAACACAACGTAATAAAATCTGTTCAAAAATTTACTTTTGAAACAATAAAATTAGCGATTACAGAAAGAAAAATGGAAAATATCCAAGTGCGGCTTTTTTTTTTTTTTTTTTTTTTTTTTGTCGCTTAGTGTACATGCTAGCAGGCTTTACCCGCTTCGCTGGTCACTGTTTTTAAATAATTAATAATAATAATAACAATAAAAAGAATCACTATTTTCACTTTATAAATAAAAACTTTTAAAAAGATCCATTGAAATCGCTTAAAAACTTTCTTCGGGTCCCTGCTGCTTTCGGCAGCGTCTTCCTCACCCTCTGTATCTCGCGTCCTTGTATCTCGCGTCCCTCTGTATCTCGCGTCCTTGTGTCTCTATTGCCTAAGACAACCTTACCCATAGACCTTTATATATATAGACTACGCCACCAATAGGACTTCCCATTACAGTGAATGTCTTCAACATGAGGGTGTAATCTGAAACCTTCATCCTTTGTGGTCAGCACCGTATGTCACATGACAGAGAGTTGAGGGAGGTTCTTCCATAAGAAAGCACTTATTTTTGTAAGAATTCAAACAAAAAATTCTCCCCTTCAGAATGGTTTCTCACAAAAGAAATTTTTCTATAATTAATCTATGACATTTTAGCTTTTCAACGATGCGTAAATCTAAAGGCTTAAATAAAAAGTGTGTGTACAATACAGAAATTAAAAAACTCAAAACTACTTCCTTTCCTACGGAAAAATCACATAATATTCATTCTCGTCTCTCTCTCCAGGTCTGCATTACGTGATAATTTCGCTGGGGAAGCTACTTCATGTCGCAGACAGAAAATGAAGGGGGATGCGTGGTCTATCTATATAAAGTCTATGACCTTACCTAGGTCCTCTACCTCTACCCTTGGACTTCAATTTAGGTGTTTATCAGATGACTGTTTCAAAACGGAAAAAAGTTGAAGTACCTCTTTCATATTTCAATTGCGATTATATTGAACAACACTGCATCTATCATCGGTGGTTCAGAATCAAATCACTTATCTAAGAATCCAAATCAAAAGTCACAATCTATATCTAATAATTATTTAATCTGTAAGTTTCATTATTGCCTAAATCTAAGAAATCTAAAATTATCTAAAGAATCGACACTATAAATCCATAAACAACTACTCGTAGCTTTACAGACATACATTTCTCTATATATTGAAAAAATGTTACTGCCGCTGGCGTCAAATTTTTTTGTCTGCGACAGCATCTTCTCGCGAAGGGCAGGGTCCTTTGCGTCATGAGAGGTATCAATGTGTTCCGAATATGCCAAGGAAGACATTTCAGCTGCTTAGAAATTTCTATCAATTTTTAATTAAAGAAGTTATTAACCAAAAACGACAGGTTTATGAAGGTACTCTATTTGCCACCTTGAAAAAAGTTTCTCCCAGTGACGTTGTTCTTCTGTCATGAAGTTATTTTACACGGGAAAATTAAAATATGTTCCGTGGTTGTAAGCAGGTAGGTAGGTAGGTTGGGTTTAACATCGCACCAGTACTGCGCTATGGATAATTGGCGACGGTCTGGGACGCACCCCTAGGGATGTTTCGGAGACATGCAATCACAATTTTGATACTCCACGGATGGGATGGCTCCCTCGCTTTGCTGATTCCCAGCGGTATAGTTTTGATGGGAATATGGAGGACTTAGCGACCACGATGGATTTTATGTGCTCCAGCCACCATTAGTGTACACGACAGTCTTTTGCCGGTTCAAGTATCCAATTGGCTATCTTCCAATTACGAGCTCGGCGCTTTACCGACTGGTGTACCGCGGCCGGGAACTCTTGTTGTAAAAAAAAAGAAAATAAATGTCAGTGTTGCTATTAGTAACTTAATTTCTCGACTTTTAGAAAATTAATTTTCTTACACGAGAAAATTGAAATATGATCCATAGTTTTATGTAGGTTGGGCTTGACGTTGCGCCATTACTGCGCTATGGATAATTGGCGACAATCTGGGACGCACCCCTAAGGATGTTCCAGAGGCATGCCATCACAGTTTTGATCCTACACGAAGGGGATGACTCTCCAACTTCGGTGGTTCCCAGAGGTATGATTTTGATGGGAACATGGAGGACATTGCGACTACGACAGATTTTACGTGCACCAGCAACCATTAGTGTACACGACGTTCTTTGGCTGGCTCGAGTACCGAACCCGCAATCTTCCAATTACGAGCTCGGCGCTCTACCGACTAGGATACCGCGGTCCGGATCTATGGTTATAAAAAAGAAATAAACAGAATCATATACAAAAGCTAGATATTACGAGTTTCTTTCTATTATTAAAAAAAAACTGATTTTTAGCGTAATTTTCATAAAAATAAATAATGTGTTATTAAACATTATATATTTCAATTTGACATTGATTATGGGGATTTTTATAGTAATTTTCTGCTTTTGTCTTGTGTTATGCATTATTAATAAGGAAAGGGCACGTGACGTCACTCGCAATCAAATTTTGGGTAGCATAGCAAACTGTTGGTATTTCCACCAATACAGGTTGATCTTTTGCCACTCGAGAGTGGCAAAGATTGATTGACGGAGCTTTTGTTTATAACATTCCCTTTCCTTATTCAGTGAAAGGAAAGCAGCGAATAGGTGGGTAGAGCTCTGCATGTGTTAATAAGTAAAGTGAGTCAGGGGAGGCGAAGCCTCCCTCGGGGGTTGGTGAGCGGAGCGAGCAGGGGGCAGAGCCCCCTAGTAATGTAAAACAAGAAGTATATTAAAAGAAGAAAAATAACATATCTGGCTCGCAACAGCCCAGCCCATTTCTAAATCAACACTGACTCGTTTTTTAGGAAGGAAAAAAAAGTACTTTTTCGCGCATGCGCCTGCTTAAAGAAAGCAGGTGTTGCATTTGTCAAAATTGAGAAATCATAGTCTTTAATACTCTTCAAACACTATACCGACAGTACATAATATTTACTAACGTGTTATTTCTGATATTTTAATAATTTACAGTCAGCCATATAATGACAGCAATTCCTCTCAAAATATAGTACTACAATATGTCATAAAATTTAACTTGGTGTAAAAAAAAAAAAAAAGTAATAATAATAAAAACAATCGAACCATTAATAAACGCACATAATTTAAATAAGGGCCTTTTGTAGAGCCTTATAGCGCATTGAATAAAGAAACAGCAGTATTTTCGGAGTGTGAAAGGGAACGTCTTGCAGTAAAAATCTCGTAGTCAATCACTTTTTAATTAATAACTTGCTTCCTAATTAAAAATTTGAAAAGTCGACTTCGAGGTGCATACGGAGACATTTCAGACTATGTGTATGCTTAATTTCACGTCTGTAAGTGCGATAGATTTTTCTGGAAACGGCTTATAAAAGGGAAGACAGATGCCAGTTCGGTTTTATTAATAAATAATTGAAATAAACTAAATATACCACATGGGGAACAGTTTTAATATAGCACCCCCTTGGCGAAATTTGAAATTTGATCAACAGCCCGTACGTTTCTTGCCAAAGTCTTTATATCTGCAATATAATGCATTAACCATTTTTATTCATCGCGAAAATGGCAAAAAATACTAAAAGTCACTATGGGGATTCTATACTAAAACTTTATGCAGGGCCTGGTCACGCAAAAGGTTCGCTAAGCAATAGCTTTTCCTCTTGAAAATTTATGAGGGCCCCCCAAAAGGCAAAAAAATAATGCCTCAAATTTTTAATATCTCTACATTTTATGTTGTTCTTTAAGGAAAAATAAAATTGCGGGATAATTTGCTTCAACTGAAACTCTGAGATGCTATCATACGAGAAACAGAAAACAGTCAGGAGTTGTCACTGATCAAACAAGAACTTCAATCAAGTCCCATCAACAGTGATTACATTTTGGATAATGGCATTTTATTTAAGAACAATCTGATTGTAATACCTAAAATACTACAGTCAGAGGTCCTAAAAGAGTTACATTCCACACATATTGGAATAACAAAAATGAAGGCTTAGCTCGATGGTACTGTATATGGAAGAATATCGACAAGGACATAGAAAACTTAGTAAAATCTTGCCAGGATTGCTCTTCAGTGAGTCATAATTCTGCGAAGTCACCCCTTCACCACTAGGATTTACCAACTAACAATTGGGATAGAATTCATATCGATTATGCAGATCCCTTCCAAGGAATTTATTACCTACTCGTTGTAGATGCAAAATCACGTTGGGTAGAAATCAAAGTATGACAGAAAGCTCCCAATGCCAAAATTACCATGAAATTACTTAACGAAAGTTTTGCAATGCATGGATATCCACTAGTTATGGTTCCTGATAACGCCTCAATTTTTACGAATGAAACATTTAAAAATTTCTGTTGCATAAATGGAATAAAGCAAAAATTTATCGCGCCTGGACATCCAGCAGCTAACGGACTTGCAGAACGTAACGTACAAACGCTGAAAGATCGACTAAAGGCAATGGCTACGGAAAATCTTCCCATCCACTTAAAAATTCAAAGGATTCTTTTTCGATATCGAGCAACGCCTTTAGCAAATGGAAAATCACCAGCAGAAATGTATTTAAATCGCCAAATTCGTATTAAACTTGACGCAATGTTTCCATACCACGGAAAGAAATCTGAACAGAAGATTAGATCTCACACTCAAACAATCCATGTAGGGGAGAAGGTGAGGGCAAAATTCTTCATAAACAATAAAACCATATGAAAACTAGGAATTATAACTAAAAAACTTGAACATAATCCACTATATACTTAAATTAGACGAAGGCAGGGAAATCAAGAGACACATTAATCAACTACAAAAAACAGATATTCCAAAGGAAAATATAGCATCACCATCAATCCCGCACCAGAAATCCTTCATACAAATCATGACCCTGCATATTATTAAGTTATCAATCCTCAAAGAAAGGAGTTGAATACATACCCAGCCACAGATCAAACGCAGAATCCCTCGCCACCAGTCCGAAGATCTACTAGAACGAGGCGTCAACCAGCATACCAACAAGATTATATTTTATCTTAAAAGGTTGGCTCGGTTCGGTACTGTACTTCTCAGGTGGGGGAATTATTGTATTCTCCTTGGATACCTATTTCTATTTTTTCCGAGATTTGTACTAACATTAGTTCCAACACAGATTAAATATATATATAGTATATAATAATGTGACCAGTACTCTGTGAGTTCCAAAAAGGAAAATGGCAATTTCGATTAAACTTACATTTGTTACTTCCATGATCAAAATTATCACCTATCAAATATATCAAATGTTGTTAAAAATTGTAAATATGTACATAGTAAAGTATATGGTGCTAAATGATAATTAAAGGTTGATAAAGGTTCATCATTATTGTCATCAATACGCGGACTATTCACCACCACAGTCATAACAATTTTTGGCGACGAGGATCAGATAATACTGCTCTCATCATCAGTTTTTAAGTAAAGATATGTCTTAAACAAGTCTAATTTGCAGAAATACTTCGAATTCCTAAGACTGTTCAATACTTCGTCAATTTTCTTAATGGATAATTTGCAGTCATCAGTAGATCGTTAACTCCAACTTCATAGTCACCACAGAGTCGAACTGTTCCATCCTCTTTAGTAATTGCAACTAACGGTGATCCCTAATCACCTGTAAGTAGGTAAGAAATGAGAGTTCAAAGCCAGGAGGGGGAGGCGTTGAGGCGTAGGCAAGCCGTGCTGGTGTCACACCGTGCTCTGAGGAGTCTAGACGAGTTGGTGTCGACCTTGACAGAGTTCAGAGCCCCCTCCAGCTTAACCGACTTAATTGTGAAACGTGATGAGGGTATTAATTAATGTTGTTAATGAATTATTATTAATGAGTAGTGTTAAAGATGATGAGGGTTTTAAATAGAGATTCTTTTTGAACTTGTTTTAATGGTATTGTTTGAGAAAGATGAGCAATTTAAAAAATTTAAATTTAAAAATTTAAAAAATAGATAAAAATTAAGAATTTAAAAATATGAATTAAAGAAGAAGAATGTTTTATGAATGTGAAAATAAAGATGGTTGAAATTTTTATCGTTATTGGAACCCGGCACTTTCTTGAAGTAAAATATTTCCATCAGACAGTAGTTTTCGAGTATTTTAACCACTGTCCTATAGAAATATGACCTGATGAATTTATTTTAGATATAAATATGGGTTTTCCGATTGAATATCATTTAGTGTTCGCCATGTTACCGTCGTGAGAGGAAGGGATTTTCGTGTTCTGCATTTATTTTGTTATGTGTGTCGTCTTTTCGATTCTTTATATTTTTTCTGATGGTGGAAAGTTTAATGTTGATTTTATTTTAACTATAAACGATACGGGGAATTTATTTTTTTCAATCTAATGTCCTCTCACACGTGTTGTCATGGAGGAAACTTATCGAGATCCGAAAGCGGCTGCAAGTTTTGGAGGTGTAGCACCGTGCTGCACGCGGCAAGTTATCAAAGAAAAAAATTCGAGAATGGTTATGAGGAATATATGCATAGTTACTTCCCAAACCGATTTGAAAAAAATTCCCCACGAACCGTGTCATAGTATCCAGAATTGATCAACAATGGCAAGCAGATTTGACTTCTCTTCAAAAGCTTACCGATGGGTTTCGCTACATTTTAACTTATATCGATATTCTCTCAAAGCGTGCGTGGGTGATTCCTCTGAAATCTAAAAAAAGTGTAGAGATTGTAAAAGCTTTAAAAAAAAAATTCCTCTGAACGAAAACCCAACTGTTTGAATACGAATGTAGGAACCGAATTTTTTAATAACAATTTTCAAAAATTTTTAAAAGAGGAAGCTGTGAAATTTTTCAGAGCATTTAACAACTCGAAAGCGTCCGTAGTAGAACGATTTAACTGCACTTTAAAAACTAAAACGTGGAAATATTTTTCCAGTCGTCGTACTTACCGATACGTAGGTGTGTTAGATCAATTTCTTTATAGTTATAACCATACTTATCATTCGAGTGTTAAAAGAGCACCGGTCGAAGTAACATCGGAAAATGAAAACGACGTGCGGTTTACTTTGTATGGAGATATGGGAAATTAAAAGAGAAAGCCTTGCGTGTTTACACCGGGGGACACTGTTCGAGTATTCAAACAAAAATTAACTTTTGAAAAAGGATATTAAACTAATTGGACGGAAAAACTATTCGTCGTGACCGAGTGCATGCCACGGGAACCGCCCGTCTATCGGATCAAAGACCTGATGAGCGAACCTATTCAGGGAACGTTTTACGCGCAAGAACTTCAAAAAGTCCAACCTAAAGAGAACTTTGCTACCGAATTTTTCTTTTTTAAAGCGAATGAGAAAAGGACAATTAGAATGTAAAGTGAAATATAAAGGTTATCCCTCTAAATTCGACCAATGGATACTGGCTTCTAATTTATTTCATTTATAAATTGAGACGACATTCATTTTGAGAATCATTCGTCAACATATCTTTCTACATGACGTTACCTTCGGACAGTTCTTTAAACTACTATCCGGAAAATAAAATTTCTATTACGAGATTACCTACTCCTATCGAGTTGAAAGGAGAATGGGAAGTAGGACTTGTAGAATTTTTTTACACGCATACCTGGTATAACATTAATCCGAATAATAACTTAATCGGTTTTAGTGTGGATAACCAACTGCCCAATGGTAAACGTGTTCCTCCTGGTTATTACAAATCAGTCAGCGATATTTTAAAAACCCTTCTTATTAAAGGTATTGAAAATAAAATTTCTTTCTCTTTTAACCCCAATACGAAAAAAGTGCGTTTTGATTTGAAAGAAAAAACGAGAGTGATTTTAGAAGACGGTTTAGCTCAAGTTCTAGGGTTCGAACTCTGCGTATTGAAAGGACCTACTAATAAAGAACACTCCTATTTTAGTCCTTATGTTGCGGATCCGTGTGCTCATTACAGAGTGTTGATGATCTATTCGGATACTATAGAACCTCAAATTGTCGGTGACGTGTTGGCACCTCTTTTACGTATCGTAAATATTACCGAAAAAGATGGAGAGGTGATATTCACCACATTTGGTCGGCCGCACTATTTATCTGTTAGTCGAAAATCATTTGACTCTGGAAATCGTTATAAGGAACCACCTCGGTGAACTCACGCCCTTTGAACGCGGGAAGTCATACGTGAAACTTCATTTTCGTCAAAAGTATCTCATAATGTTTGTTCCTTACAAGTGTTGCGCGAAATCTTTTGAAGATTATTACATTCACCAGTCGGGTAGTGGTTTGAATTACTACCAAGGTGCTGCCTTACAAAAAGGATATGGATTAGGTGGATTGCTTCGATCTCTTTTTCGAGCAGCGGTACCCCTTTTTAAATCGGATGCGAAAGCTGTCGGCAAACAATTGTTTCATACGGGTGTGGATGTGCTGAACAACCTGTCACGAGGTGAAGATATAAAAGATGTTGCCAAACGTCGGTTGAAAGAAGCTGGAAAAAATTTAACTGACAAAGCTGCTACAAAAATTAAAACAATGATTGTTTCAGGACAGAGAAATAGAATAAAAAGAGAAAGTGACAGATAAAAAGACAGAAAAGAGAAAGAGATCGACCAAAACCATCATTCGTCCCAAAGTGAAGAGATTGAAGACATACGATATTTTTGCTTAAAGCTTCCATTGTATCATCTGCCCCTGAAATAAGGTCATCAACATACATACATGAATCAAGAACTTCAAAAACATCAGGAACCAAATTTCTAAATTTTTGAATATGCAGCTTTATGGTTGCTGCCAATAAAAAGGGGCTTAAATTCACTCCAAAGAGTAAACGCTTGAACCTTTATATTTCCAGTTGTTCGTCAAACTCATTCATAACAGGCCTGTCGGTTTTCTTAACAAAAAGAAATCTAACTGCGTCTCTGTCTTTCTCAGCAATTCAATTTGCAAAAAGACTTTTTCTATATTGGCTAAAATTGTTACTCTGTTCAGTCTAAAATATATAAGCAACTGAAATATATTAGAATTTAAATTTGTGCCAGGCATAGACAATCATTAAGGGACAACTGACCAACTTCATGCGAACTAGCATCAAAAACAACACGCATTCTTGTAGTGATACTTTTTTCTTTATACGCAGCCTGGTGAGGGAGATAAAAAACCGGTCTATTCAGTGGATTTATAGTATCAGGAACCTTTTCTATCATATCCTGATCAAAGTATTCATTCAAGATGTCCCTATATCTTTGATATAATGAACTATCAGGTTGCATTCTTCTTTCTAGACTTTTTAACCTTTTTTTTTTTGCCACATCAAAATTATTCTCTAATTTATTACAATTCTTCTTCCAAGGTAAACTAACGGTATATCGACCATTTTTAAAACTAACAGTTTCATTAAAAATCTCAAGTGCTTTTTATCTTCATCGTAACAGTTCTGATCATCTCTAATTCCGATTGATTCTAAATCAAAAAAAATTTTCAATTGTGTCTCGACATTTTCATGAATAAATCCACAATGTGCTGGCGTTTTATCATCTCGAAAACTTTCAATACTTGTATTAGGTACATAAATTTGTTCTGATCTAATTAAATCCAAAAATATCTCCGAATCAAGGAGCAAATCAATTGTTCTTGGTTCATAGAATTCTGGGTCGGCTAATTTAACATTTTTTTGGCATTGCGACATTATGTAATTCAATATGCATTAAAGGTATCAAATAAGTAATGTTTGGAGCTATATAAAAGTCCAACTTACGACTTTGTCTACGTTAGAGATTACAGCACTCGCTTTTGATTTTACAGTAGTTGAAATTCCTCTTAAACACCCTACTGATAAATTTACATTTTCATTTTGCAACTGAAGCTTTTCAGCTAATTTAGAAGAACAAGGGTGAATCATACTTCCACTATCTAGTAAAGGTCTCGTTTGATATACTTTTCCCTCATTATCCTTAATCAGAACCATGGCAGTAGATAATAATACTTTCTTCACAATAATATTATTATGACTAGTCGATGTCATAAAACATGTGTTTTCATTTTTACTTTCAAAAGAAATCGCATTAACATGGAATTCCTGAGAATTCGCAGACTCACTGTGAGTCTAACATTTGATTAGACGACGGCGCAATCTCATGATTTTTTTTTATTCTAAAGGAACGGAGATTTTTCTCGATCAAAACAAATTAAAGAATTGTGTTTCTTTTTACAAACTTTGCGAGAATAATTAGAAAAGCAATTTATCACACAGTGATTGCCAAAACAACAAAAACATAAGCTTTGTTTTTTACAAACTCAAACCTATCTTTCACGCTTAATTTTTGGAATTTATGGCATTTAAACAGTTTATGTTCACCAGCCTTACACAATTTACCGGTGTTTTCACTTTTATCAGTTACGAATGATATCATTGATTGTTCGTTTTTGTATTGTTTCGTTTAGGAATTATTGAAGTTTTTGTTGCAATTAATGTTCTCGCATAATCTTTAAGGAAATCTAATACTTCAGTAAGAGTAGGTAATGTATCCTTTTTCAGATTTCTTTCCCACCAAAATTTAGTATTTTGATCTAGCTTTTGGCTTAAAATAAAGGCAAAAATAGTTGATGAAAAGGGCGACTACCAACTGCACTCGCTTATTTTTCCCCCACTTTAAAAAACTACCAAATGCACTCGGACATGCAAACGCCTCCTGCTACCTGACCCCCATTATGAATTTAGATCATTCCACTGAAATTAATGAAATAGAAAACGAAAGATGCAATAGGAATCAAAAAAAAAAAAAAAAAAAAAAAAAAAAATCACTGGACATCCCTACTTTGCTGTGCATGAATCTGAGAGCGTCTGTAAGTCGGCAATCACTCACGTAAAAAGAAAAAAACATCACTGGACACCCCAACTCGCTGTGCAAGAATCTGAAAACGCACGTAACTCGGTTCCGCAGCAATCACTATCACGCACATTAAAAAAAAAAAAAAAAAAAAAAAAAAAACTAGTATGTTGTGGCCACCACAAGACTTTCTTCTGTATTTTCCTATGCAAATTCACGCAGTAACAATATTATTAAAAAAAAAAAAAAAGAATTACGATTTTTTTAAAAGTTTTTTTTCGTTAAAAGTAAAAAAAAAAAATCGATAACTTTGTTTTAAATTATCACATATTTATAGTTCAACCATTCGTTTTAAAGGTATTGACGAGACCTTTCACAAGATACCCATCTTGAAAATTTACCCCCCCCCCCCCGGGAGGTAATTCTCCCTAGGGGGGAAGCAATGCCCCATTTTTTTTTCCTAATTAACTACTACTATTATCAATAATTCATATTAAGTTCACAATCACAGGTTAAGAATAACTCTCATTATGTACATTTATACGAAATTTGGCCTATACTGCCATGTTAAAAATTTAGAAAAAATACGATCACAGCGCCACCTGTTGAGCGATTTATCCCCAAATCTAATCATCCCCAGTTTATCTCAGGGACCAACTAAACACCAAGTCTGGTTAAATTTCATTAGTTTTTTTTTCGTTCAAAGTAAAAAAAATCGATAACTTTGTTTTAAATTATCACAGATTTATAGTTCAACCATTCGTTTTAAAGGTATTGACGAGACCTTTCGAAAGATACCCATCTTGAAAATTTACTCCCCTCGAGGGGGGACTTCCCCCACAGGGGAGGTGGCGAGGCTCCTACACATGCAAAAATTTTTTCCCAGTTGACTATCTCTATTATAAATAATTCTTGTAAATTTCATAATGATTACTAAAAAATAATTCTCTTTATGCACATTTATACAAAATTTTGTCCTATATCGCCATGTTAAAAATTTAGAAAAAGCGGGATGGCAATGCAACCTGTAAGACAATTTTTACCAAAAGTTGATAGGCACTAATTTATGTCAAGGTGCAACTACATACCAATTTGTATAAAATTCTGTGCAGTAGTTCCTAAGATACAGTTGCCACAAAATTTTGTCACACACACACACACACACAGACAGACAGACAGACATTTTCTAAAAATGGTCAAATTGTGTTCTACTTCTCTCAAAACGTGTAAATCCATCAAAAACCCGAGGTCGAAAATTTTTACGAATCCAATACTTTCTTTATATTACATATAGAAGAAAGTAAAAATCACTGGACATCCTTACCTTGTTGTGCATGAATCTGAAAACGCACGTAACTCGGTTCCGTGGCAATCACTATCACGCACGTTAAAACCAAAGAAACATCACTGTACACCCCTACCTCGCTGTGCATGAATCTGAGAATATCTGTAACTCGGTTCCACGGTAATCACTACCACGCATGTAAAAACCAAAAAAAAAAAGACATCACTGAATACCCCTACCTCGCTGTGCATGAATCAAAGAACGCCCGTAACTCGGTTCTACTGCAATCACTACTACGCACGTAAAAACCAAAAGAAAAACGTCACTGGACACCCCTACCTCGCCATGCAGGAATCTGAGAACGCACGTAACTCGGTTCTGCGGTAATTACTACCACGCACGTAAAAAAAAAAATCACTGGACACCTCAACTTTGCTGTGCAATGCAGAACGCCCGCAACTCACTTCCGCGGCAATCACTACCACGCGCGTAAAAAAAAAAAAAAAAAAAAAAAAAAAAAAAAAGCCAGTGGACTCCCTTACCTCGCTGTGCAGGAATCTGAAAACGCAAGTAACTCCGTTAAATTACAAATAAAATTATAAACTTCCAGCTACTGCAGTTAGTATAATTCTACCAACAAACTTTTGGGTTCTTCCTATTCAGAAGGGGTGGTAAGATAGAAACTTGTAAGGGAGTAAGTGAAAGGGGGGGGGGGGTAAGACTAGCCAGTGCAGTTGGTATATTTCGAGTGCAGTTGGATAACGCCGGATGAAAAGTCTTCTAATTTTTGATCTAACAACTTCACTTGTCACATCAATTAAATTTAGAATCGCAGATGCTGACTTATTCTGAACAACAGAAATGTTTATAAGTCTCTTGAGATGAGCATAAATTTGTTCCCGTTTATTCGAATACCTCTCTTCTAGTAGAAACCACGCTAATCGATAATTAGGATCTGTTATAGAAATCGTTTGAACAATTCTGAAGGCATCTCCTCTTAAAGCTGATTTTAAATACTGCAACTTCATAGCATCTGATAAATTTACGTTTTGATCTATGCTAGCTCTAAAGATATCTTCAAATGAAAGCCAAGTGTGTATTTCTCTCGCAAAACTGGGTAAAGAAATCTTTGGTAAACGCACTACAGAGTTCTCTGAAACCGAAACTGAATTTAAGGTAGAATTTTTGTATTTATTCTGAGTATCTAATTTTGACAACGTACTATTAACATCAAATTCCACATCTATAAGAGTAGCATTAATTTCATTTTATTCATCCATAATGTTTTCGACATTTTCGGCTGTACTTAATTTGATAATAGAATCGAAAATAGAATCAAACTCAACCTGTAAATTCTTAAATTTTGTTCTCAATAATTCTAAATCACTAATATTTAATTCTGGTCTAGATAATTTTTGTTTTAACTTCGTTAGCACCGCTTTTTGTGCTCTTTTCTTTGCGAGAACATATTTTATTTTTTCTGCAATTTCGTTATATAAAAAAAAAGAAAGAAAAAAGAATGGATTAACAAAACGTGTTATGAAATTACGTAAAGGAATATTCAAACAACAACTAACAATAATTTTTCCATACAAACCATTAAGACTTGACTTTCTGTCGTCATTCGACGTCATGATGAAATTTAACCTATAAGAGTCTTAATTTAGCCCACAAATAAAGGACTATAGCCAATCATAGCGCAGCTTTTCCCCACAAACAAAGGGAAACTCCGCCTCGTTCTAGTCGTCCATTCAAAGAAATATTCATTATCTTCAAATGATAACTAACACCAAACGATAATTTGTTCTTAAATGTTTCAAATAATAAATAATACTAATTATTGTTATATAATACTATAAAAGTCATAAAAGTATTCAAAGGGCTTTACTCACCCTTAATTTAATTCAGCAAAAGCAATTTTAACAGAATAAATCGTGATTTTCAAGAGAATAATCCTCATTCTTTAAAGAATAGTAACTTAGGTTCACAACACAAAATGAAACTAATTAAGTACTTAAGTTCGAACACTCCAACAATCAGCGGAGCAGAAATGTTAATGCAGCAATATTATTACTCTTAAATCGACAAATAGATTGTACAATTAATCAAAGAAACTAATTTTAAATGATATATCAAACTTTATTCTCGGCAACGACACTTCGGCGTTCCGAGCTTTCATGCTGCTGTTGTTGTTGTTGTTGTAGGGGTTTTCATTGAGACCTATAGCTGCTGTGGCTGCTGTCTCAACTGTTCCATAGATTGCCAGATATTGCAGAGTGGATAAACCACTACGATCAATAACTTATTCGCAGATTTTTCAAAAACGGTTGATGGAATACAGAAACCTGAACATACACAATGATACACATACACACACACAAACATCTTATTTTATTATATGTATAGATGATTGAGCCAAATTGCATATCTAGAATCTTTATCATGGGAAACTATATTGATTACGTTTTAGTGCATTTATCTGGTAAATGGCGCTGTTATATCGAATAATATAGAAGACTGATAATAACAGGAGACTTGGCGTTGAAATATTAAAACCCGAATAAACTACTACGTCAGAAACGCCAAAGAAAAATAATTGAGGTGCATACAACTGTTTCGGTAGCCTAAAGCGTACCGTCTTCAGTGCAAAAAGAATTCTGAATCAGGAGAAGTGCTCATATATATAGGAGAGGGACCGGATTTAGTACAACCAATAGGATTACGGAAGAGGTGGGGAGTATGGCCAGTAGGAAATTAGGAATGTGTAGCTGTGTAAACAGTAGAAAAATTAAGAAAATGTGGAGTGAATGTAAAATTTCCAACAATCAGACAAATAGGGAACAGCGAAATCACAATTTACAAGGTTTTTAAAAATTTTATAGATATAAAAAGCTTAAAAAAAATCGAGTTCATGAATGGATTTAGGTCTGCAAATTATTTTAGCTGAATTAAATTTAAAATTATGATTTTCCTCCCATCAATGTTTAGAAATAGCCGATTTATTGGTTTCTTGTTTGCGGACGTAATTCATATGTTCTTTTAGACGAAATTTAAGACTGCGTTTAGTTTGGCCAATATATGATAAACCACACTGACAGGAAATACTATAAATGCCCCAAGAATTATGCATATCAATGGGATCTTTTAACTGAGAAAAGGTGAGTTTATTGGAAGGCGAAAATATTATTTTAAAATCATATTGTTTGAGAATTTTAGCTATGGTTTGACTGGTTTTTGAAAAATGGGGTAAAACAATACTGATATTAGATGTGACTGATTTAGTAGACGAAATGCGAGGGAGTTGTAATTTTTGGATAGCTTTGTCTATAATGGAAGGGTCATAACCTCTGTCAATTGCGATGGCTTTCAGGTATTTAATTTCAAATTTTAATAAAATAGGATTTGAACAAATATTAAGGGCACGGTTTACAAAAGTGTAGAAAGCAGCCATTTTTTGGTTAGGTGGGTGACATGAACGCGCATGGGGAGGAAGGGAGACTGCAAAATTTTTACGATAGACGGTGGTTGAGAATCCATTTACAGTGCGAGAGACGAGGGTATCAAGAAATGGAAGGGAGCCATTATTTTCTATTTCATATGTGAACTGGATATTACTGTCAATTGAATTTAAGGTTTCTAAGACATGGTCAATATTGTGACGAGATATGTCGATAAGCGTGATGGTGTCGTCAACGTAACGGGTCCAAAAAGGAAAAGATATTTTTTTAAAAAGCTTGCTTTCGAAATAGTGCATGTAAATATCTGCGAGAATTGGGGAGAGAGGGGAACCCATGGCTAAACTTTCAGACTGGCGATAGAATTTATTTTGGAAAGAAAAAGTGGTTTGGGATAAACAAGGCGGGTAAGAGAAATTAATTCTTGTATTTCAAAAGATGAGAAATGAAACTCTTTTAATCTATTTTCGAGACAGCAGAGGGCGCCACTTATTGGAACATTAGTGAAGAGAGATTTTACATCAAAAGAAACCATAGTGAGATTAGTGTGAGGGCAGTTTTGAATATTTTTGGCAAATTTTATGGAATTGTTAACAGTATAACTATTAGCAACAAGAAGGGGAGCAAAAATTGTGGTGAGAAATTTAGCTAAATTATAGGAAGCAGTACCGATATTAGAGACTATTGGACGAAATGGAATATTGGGTTTGTGAACTTTTGGTAAAGCATAAAATCTGGCACAATTAGCAATAGAAGGGATAAGATGAGATTTAGTCGAGTTCAATAACAAGGGGCGAACTAATTAATGATGGCCCATATATTCCTCTGCCCCGTGACCCCTCTCCTCAAGTATTAAATAAAATTAAATCTGCTATAAAATCTTGCCCCTTGTTATTGAACTCGACTAATTCTCATCTTATCCCTTCTATTGCTAATTGTGCCAGATTTTATGCTTTACCAAAAGTTCACAAACCCAATATTCCATTTCGTCCAATAGTCTCTAATATCGGTACTGCTTCCTATAATTTAGCTAAATTTCTCACCACAATTTTTGCTCCCCTTCTTGTTGCTAATAGTTATACTGTTAACAATTCCATAAAATTTGCCAAAAATATTCAAAACTGCCCTCACACTAATCTCACTATGGTTTCTTTTGATGTAAAATCTCTCTTCATTAATGTTCCAATAAGTGGCGCCCTCTGCTGTCTCGAAAATAGATTAAAAGAGTTTCATTTCTCATCTTTTGAAATACAAGAATTAATTTCTCTTACCCGCATTTGTTTATCCCAAACCACTTTTTCTTTCCAAAATAAATTCTATCGCCAGTCTGAAGGTTTAGCCATGGGTTCCCCTCTCTCCCCAATTCCCGCAGATATTTACATTCACTATTTCGAAAGCAAGCTTTTTAAAAAATATCTTTTCCTTTTTGGACCCGTTACGTTGACGACACCTTCACCCTTATCGACATATCTCGTCACAATATTGACCATGTCTTAGAAACCTTAAATTCAATTGACAGTAATATCCAGTTCACATATGAAATAGAAAATAATGGCTCCTTTCCATTTCTTGATACCCTCGTCTCTCGCACTGTAAATGGATTCTCAACCACCGCCTATCGTAAAAATTTTGCAGTCTCCCTTCCTCCCCATGCGCGTTCATGTCACCCACCTAACCAAAAAATGGCTGCTTTCTATACTTTTGTAAACCGTGCCCTTAATATTTGTTCAAATCCTACTTTATTAAAATCTGAAATTAAATACCTGAAAGCCATCGCAATTGACAGAGGTTATGACCCTTCCATTATAGACAAAGCTATCCAAAAATTACAACTCCCTCGCATTTCGTCTACTAAATCAGTCACATCTAATATCAGTATTGTTTTACCCTATTTTTCAAAAACCAGTCAAACCATAGCTAAAATTCTCAAACAATATGATTTTAAAATAATGTTTTCGCCTTCCAATAAACTCACCTTTTCTCAGTTAAAAGATCCCATTGATATGCATAATTCTTGGGGCATTTATAGTATTTCCTGTCAGTGTGGTTTATCATATATTGGCCAAACTAAACGCAGTCTTAAATTTCGTCTAAAAGAACATATGAATTACGTCCGCAAACAAGAAACCAATAAATCGGCTATTTCTAAACATTGATGGGAGGAAAATCATAATTTTAAATTTAATTCAGCTAAAATAATTTGCAGACCTAAATCCATTCATGAACTCGATTTTTTTTTTCAGCTTTTCATATCTATAAAAATTTTAAAAACCTTGTAAATTGCGATTTCGCTGTTCCCTATTTGTCTGATTTTTGGAAATTTTACATTCACTCCACATTTTCTTAATTTTTCTACTGTTTACACAGCTACACATTCCTAATTTCCTATTGGCCATACTCCCCACCTCTTCCGTAATCCTATTGGTTGTACTAAATCCGGTCCCTCTCCTATATATACAGTCGGTAACAAAAGTGTCCGAACACTAGTAAAAATTCCTATGTAAAAAAACTACACTCCATACGGTTTTGTTAAATAAATCCTTGTCGAATTCTGTTCTTAGTCAGTGTAAGAACATGATTCGATAAGGATTTATTTAACAAAACCGTATTAAGTGTACTTTTTTTACATAGGAATTTTTGCTAGTGTTCGGACACTTTTGTTACCGACTGTATGAGCACTTCTCCTGATTCAGAATTCTTTTTGCACTGAAGACGGTACGCTTTAGGCTACCGAAACAGCTGTATGCACCTCAATTATTTTTCTTTGGCGTTTCTGTCGTAGTAGTTTATTCGGGTTTTAATATAGAAGACTGTTATGTAGTAGCTACACCATACTAGTTTAACTATCTTTTCATCTGTCCGTAAATAACATAAAATATTCATAAGACTATATTACTGCTTATTTTGAAAATAAAAACGATTACAATTAGATATGAAGAAAGATAGTAGCGTAAAAAATAACAAAAAGCACATGCTCATGACGTAAATAAAGATTTTACAGAAACTTCTTTATCACAACTCGTTACTAGAATATATTCATGACTTTCTTTAAAAGTAATTGCTAAATAATTATTAATTAAATCTCATATAAAGAAATAAATTTTCAACTGTTCAATTTAGGTCTTAAACCTATCTATCTCAGTCAGTAACCTATCTATCTCAAACAGTTTAACAAAATGGGATTTACAGTCGGCAGCAAAAGTATCCGAGCACTAGCCAATAATTCCGATATCAAAAAAGTACACTTAATACTGTTTTGTTAAATAAATCCTTGTCGAATCATGTTCTTAGATTTATTAAGAACATGACTCGACAAGGATTTATTTAACAAAGCAGGATTAAGTACTTTTTTTAAACAGGAAATTGTTACTAGTGCTCGGATACTTTTGCTGCCGATTGTACTTTCAGTTTGATTAAAAATTAATCGATTTAATATACAGTTTTTGTTTAGAAATAAAATTATATTATCCGCGTATATAAAAGATGATGACGTATATAAGTTAAAAGAGCTCAAACTCTATAGAAGAAACCTGATATAATACATTAAGTATACCTAAACATATCTCTCTATAAGTTCTTATTATTATTAATGTTATTGTTGGCGCAGTATTATTAAAAGCTTAGGATTCTGCAAGTACTTACTGGTTAAATCAATCATAATTGTTTATTTCATAGTCTGCCAATGAAATGTTTCTCAGTTTAATCGCTTCGTGATTGGTTGTTTTTCAATCCGTTCTAAAGTATGTACATGTCTGTTTTTCTGTATTTGTGTAGTTGAATGTTGTCCTGTCTAATAAAACCACGTTCAATCCAACCTCTGTTTCGTCATTTAAATCTGCTCTTGTTTATATTTAACAGCAGAGCGTGGTTTTGGCAGCGGTCTAGTATTGCTTTTCATTTTCTCCTCTCGCCGGTATGAATGGCGAAGTGAAATACGGCATTGAGCAGTTTGACGGCTCGAACTTCAATTTGTGGATCCGAAGAATAGAATCAGTGTTCACCGCAAAGAACTTGGATGTTTATCGTGAGAAGCAGATATAACAAAAACGGATGAAATTGCGGCGAGTAAAAAGGCTTATGCCTTGATGTTATCTTTTCTTAATGACAAAATTTTAGTTTAGCTATCGGAAGAAAATACTTGTGCTACAATTCTTGCTGAATTAAAATCTATATATGTTCGAGAAGGTGCTCTCAGTCAAATATTAGTGAGAAAGAAACTTGCTATGTTGAAAAAGAAAAAGGAAGTATCCATGCAAGATCATATAGATGAAGTTAACGGACTTGTGACGCAGTTGAAATCGTGTGGTTGTGGTGTTAAAATAAATGACATGGATGTTATTGTTTATCTTCTAATGTCACTTCCTACGGAATATGATTCAGCAAAGTCAGCAATAGAAAATCAACCATCGAATAACTTAACTTTAGAGTTTGTGTGTGGGCGACTTCTGGACGCCGAAGCGATGTTAAGGGATCGTCGGTAATCTGAATCGAAAGTGGTGAAGACTGAGTCACCGAGTAATGCAGTTTTTCTACGAATCATAAAAACGTTGTTTGCTACAGATGTCATAAAATTGGGCATGTTGCCAAATTTTGTAAGAATAATATAGTGTGTGGCCAGTGCGGCCGAAAAAGACATGTGAAACGAAATTGTCGATCTCAAATGAGAAAGAACATTTCTTCGAGAGAAGATTCGGCTGTAGCTGTAACTTTTGTTGCCGGTGAAACAGAAACAAGAAAATTTATTGTGGATAGTGGCGCAACAGCGCATATGTGTTCAAATAGAGACTGGTTTTAAGAATTAAAGCCCTCTACTGGAATTGTTTCTTGTGCTGCAAAATCTAGTCAACTAGAAGTTAAAGGAATAGGAACGATTCGTGGCATTTTGAAAAACAAACGGGAAATTATTCTTACAAAGGTTCTGTACATTCCTGAACTGAATAGAAATCTAATATCTGTGAAGCAAATCCAAAAAGCCGGATTTGAACTAACCTTCGGAAAAGATGAAATTGTTGTCAAGAACGAAAACAAAACTTTTATTCTGTGTAAATTGAATTCCAAAGGACAATATGCTTGTAATCTGGCCCCAATTACATCAGAATCACTTTTGGCAGAGAAGGAAGAAGCTGAAATCTGGCATCGCAGACTTGGCCATTCAGGAAATCATGTAATGAAGAAGCTTGGATTACCTACGACTGATTCCTTTTGCAAAAAATGTGTGCTTGCGAAACAAAACAGACGAAAAGTCCGATCGGAAAGGGAAATCGAAGCAGAGAAGTTGCAGTAATGAGGATGATCCATTCAGACTTATGTGGACCTGTTGAGCCACAGACTCCGTTTGGTGAATGGTATGTTCTAACTTTTGTAGATGACTACTCACGTTTTTGTGAAGTACACTTGATTTAAAAGAAAAACGATGTAGCTATAGAGATTAAGAAGTTTCTGAAAGCAAATGACAGCATCCGTAAAATTCGTTGTGATAACGCTCAAGAATACCTTTCTAGTGAACTAAAACAAATTGTAAATAAAGCTGGTGTAACAATTGATCCTTGCCCTCCTTACACCTAAGCCTGCTGAAAGAATGAACAGAACCCTCTTCGAGAAAGCTCGTGCCTTGCTATATGAATATGACTCAAATTTACCCAGAAATTGCTGGGGATTGCTAATGAAGTAGCTGCCTATCTGCACAACAGGATTCCTAGTTCAAGCATTGATGATAATATTCCGTATGAACTGAAATATTCGAAAAAGTCTGATCTAAGTCAAATTAAAATCTTTGGCTGTGATGTTTACATGAAGATTCCTGTTCATAGAAGAAAGCTTGACCCAAAATCAAAGAGAATGATTTTTGTGGAATACTCCAGCATGAGATACAGTGTCATGGATCCTGTGACAAAAAGAGTTTTCGTGGCAAGAAACGTTCATTTTAATTAAAATAAAATCATAGTGAATGATTCTATTACCTCAACAAATTTTGAACAAGAGAAAGCTGTCAGTGATTCAGGGGAAGTTAAAGAAGAAATTGAAAAGGATGCAGAAATAAAGGAAGAGGTTGAAGACACGGATAAAAATGCAAAGCATGAATATGAGAATTATCTAAGAAGATCTCAAAGAGAGAGAAAGTTCCCATCAAAATTTGAACCATATGAAGTTATGCTTGCAACTCATGAAACGTTAACTTATGAAGACATCCAGTCACTACCTGAAAACGAGCAAATCCACTGGAAAGCTACAATGGATAATGAAATGCACTCTATGGAAGTAAATAAAGTGTGGGAACTAATTAAACTGCCAGCAGATGAAAAGAAACCAATTACTTGTAAATGGATTTTTAAAAGAAAAAGAGATGGTACATATAGAGCTCGTCTTGTCGCTAGAGGTTCTCAACAGAAGGAAGAAATTAATTATACTGAAACATTCTCTCCGGTAATCAGTGTGTCATCTTTAAGACTAGTTTTGGCTATAATACTGCTATAAAATTTTCACGCTTATGCTATGGATGTGAAAACAGCTTTTCTAAATGGTGAATTGGATGAAACTGTTTACATGTGTCAGCCCGAAGTATACGACGATAAATCTGGCAGAGTTTGTAAACTTCTCAAAAGCTTGAATGGTTTAAAATAAGCCCCAAGACAGTGGTTTAAAAAATTTCTACAGTTCATGAATCAAATAAATTTCAAGCAGTCAAATAGTGATCCGTGCGTCTTCAGTCGAGTTGTTAAGGAAAAGAAGATGCTCATTTGTTTATATGTTGATGACCTCCTGTTAGCTGGATCTAATGATTCTGAGATGAAAATCGTCATCAAACTTCTGCAAAACCAATTTCAGATGTCGAAATCCGAGCCAGTGAGAGATTTTTTAGGAATACGATTGGGCTTTACTGACAAAGAATTGCATCTAGATCAACAGGATTACGTTTTTAAAATGTTAAGGTTCTTCAATATGAGTGACTGTAAGCCATGCTCCACCCCCTTGGAACCAAAATCTACTCCAGCTGATTTCTCTGAAGGTCCGAATTTTGAAGGACCTTATCGTAAACTTGTGGGTTCCCTATTTTATTTGGCTTTAACTTCAAGACCAGATATACACTAAGCGACCCCCCTCCCCCCCCCAAAAAAAAAAAAAAAAAAAAAAAAAGCCGCACTGCAGAAAAATTGACTTATACCTTTTTCATTTGTAATAACTTCAAAACTAATGGTTGAAACAAATAAAACTGTCATGTTTACATTATATCAAAGAGATGAAATGATACATATGGACATTTTTGATTTAATAATTCATTTTATTACAGTCTACGAAGTAAATATTAAAAATCTACATAAAACATTCTTTTTAAACATAATGCAATAAACATATACTTTGTACTGTATTATGATTTATTATATGATAATAAACAAGTTATATTTTAATACATGAAATAAAACTATTTGTTTGTTAGATCTAAGCAATTTTTAATAAAAATATGTATTCTGCATTGAGTTATTCCACCTTTATATAGAATTACTGCTTTAATGCGCAACGGCATAATATTATGCAGTATTTTAATATAAATATCAGAAATTTCTCTGTGCCAAAATCACAAATAACTTTTTCTAGTCCTTGCAGAGTTGTAGGCCGCAATTTTTTAATCCTCACCCCTTTTCCGCGCTTTTTTATAGACTAAACATTTTTGAGCGGATTGAGATTAGGGCTATTTTCAAGTCTGATGAAAAAGAAATTCTACGATATTTTTTGTGGGATTTAATTCAAAGTTAAAAAAGATATGATTGCTTACAAAATTATAGGTGCTCATGGGATAGGATAGGTAGTTTTAACAATTTGAATCGAATAAACACACCACAGACGCCTTTTAGTATGGTGCAATATCATCTTGAAATTCTATTTGCGGGAAAGTCTGAGATACCTTCAAAATAGTCGGTCAGGCGCCGTTTCTATAATGGCCGCGTTTTATTTTGAGTTAATTGATCCCTTGAGCATAAAAATTTGCTCGACTCATTGAAAATTTATGCAACGACGTACCATAATGTACGAAGAATGTGTCACTGTTTTATGAATGCAATTTTCAACAACTCGGTCACATTTTTTTTCATCTTACTAGTTTTTTTTTATCAGCCCGAAATAAAATAAACATGACTCATCACAGAAAACCAATTCGGCCTAATAATTAACTGATATTTTTTTTAATTTTTGGTCAATTGAAGTCTTGTTTTTTTTTAATTATTTTCCTTGGTAATGACTTTTTTTTGCAGATCTTCTGGTTTTTAACATATTTTGTTTAATTGTTCCCGCACTGTTTTTCAAGAAATTACTTTGCTATGCACTTTTTTTTAATCTTTTCTAAGTTATGAGCATGTACAAATCGATTTTTTTTAACTTTGGTTTCTTAACTTGCCATCATCTCGCTTGGATGGGCAACATGGCCACCTAAAGACACATTTTCCGTTTAAACAGCCAAAAAATTTTATATGTTCCTAAAAATCATCTCAGGAGTATTTCGTTAACATTTAATTAATTTGACATCTCACGTATTAAAATATTTTAGGTTGATTTCTTTAGAAATCGACCTATTGCAATCACTTCGTTTATCTCTCTCTATATCTATCTATCTATAATGAAGATTTTGTCATCACGATAACTCTCGAAATAATACTCCAAATTGAACCAAATTTGGACAGTGAACTGATCTTAAAAATATCTTGGATGATTTCGTTAACCAAATTGCTCCGACTTTTTGTTTTCAAGTGGCAGCCACTTGAAAATTTCAAACCGACATTGTAAAAAGCATATTTAAAGCAAGATTTGCTTAAATTTTGATGTAAATACAGGCCACATAAGGGTCTCAATGAAGTTTATTAATGAAGTTTATCCGCCTTTTTTAGTAAAGTGGCAGATATTTTAAGTTAAGCGGATTCCGAATTTGTTTGAAATTTCATGTAAATATAGACCACATAAGGGTCAATGAAGTTTATTAATGAAATTTATCCGTCATTTTTAATAAAGTGGTAGATATCTTAAGTTAAGCGGGGCCACTTGAAATCACTCTACCACTTGAAAATTTTAAATCACAATAACTTCTGAAATAATACTCCATATCGAACCAAATTTGGACAGTGTCTTAACTTATCTTATAATAAACATAGATGAATTTGTGAACCAAGTTGCTCCGCCATTTTGTTTTCAAGTGGAGACCACTTGAAAATTTCAAATTCAAATTGTAAAAAGCGTATTCCAATTTTTTTTTATTTGATGTATACATAGATTATACAAGTGTCTCAAATAACTTTATTAATGAGCTTTATCCGCCATTTTTAATAAAGTGGCGGATATCTTAAGTTAAGCGGGGCCACTTGAAAATTTAAAACCATGATAACTTCCGAAATAATGCTCCAAATGGAACCAAATTTGAACAGTGTCTTAACTTATCTTATAAATATCTTAGATGAGTTTGTTAACCAAGTTGCTCCGCCATATTGTTTTCAAGTGGAGACACTTGAAATTTTCAAATTTAAATTGTAAAAAGCGTATTCCGAAATTGTTTGAATTTTGATGTAAATACAGACCACATAAGGATCGCAATGAAGCCTATTAATAAACTACATCCGCCATTTTTAATAAAGTGGCAGATGTCTTAAGTTAAGCGGGGCCACTTGAAATCAGGCTCTCACTTGAAAATTTAAAAGCACGATAACTTCTGAAATAATACTCCGAATCGAACCAAATTTGGATAGTGATATTTTCATATAATTATCTTCAATGTTTTCACTGGGCAACTTGTCCCGACATCTTGTTTCTAAGTTCCAGCCACTTGAAATCTCACTGCCACTTGAAAATATGCCATCACGATAACTTTTAATATACTAAACTGATTCATATAAATGTTGGATAGTGAACTTGTGGTTCAAATATCTAAGATAACTTCACTTGGTGACTTGATCCGTCATTTTATTTCCAAGTGGCGGCCACTTGAAAATTTGTCATTATGGTAACTTTAGTAATACAGAATCAATTCGCATCAAATTTGGGTAGTGGATTTATCATTCAAATATACCAAATAAGTTCGCTGGGCATCTCACTCCACTTTTTTTTCCAAGTGGTGCCACCTGAAAATTTCTTATGACTATAATTTTTGAAATACTGATTTAATTTAAACTAGAACTGGACAATGAACTTATCGTGCAAATATACTGGATGATTTCGCTGGGCAAGTTCTTTTGCCATTTTGTTTTCAAGTCGCAGCCACTTAGACTGCCACTTGAAAATTAGCCATAATAATAACTTTTGAAACACGACACTGATTTAAACCACAGTTGGACAATGAACCTATGCTTCAAATATCTTGGATGTGTTTGCTGAGCAACTTGTTCCACTGTATTGTTTCCAACTGGCGGCCACTTGAAAATTTGTTATCACAAAAACTTTAGAAATACTTAATCAATTCAAATCAAAGTTGAAACAAGTCATTCCAGCTTATTCGGAAGGGAAGGTTGATTTCTTTTTCTTTATCAATTATTAATGGAATTGGTAGAAAACTGAAGTAGTCTATGCACATATGGAGTTTTAAAAAAATCGGTTCATAAATACCTTTTTATGTGAATTTAAAATTTTCAAGTGGCCTGCGCTTGGAAACGAGATGGTGGGCCAAGTTAACAAATATATCAAATGCATTTGTGAGATAAGTCTAATGTACAAATTTAATTCGAATTAATTCAGAATCTCAAAAATCGCCGTGTTGAAAAATTAAGTGGATCAAAATGGCAGAGAAAGTTGCTCAGTGAACTAATCTAAGATATTGTTGCAATTTTGTAAATAATTCTATTTTTATTTTATTTATTTTTATTTATTATTATTATTATTATTATTATTTGTAAATTCTTTCAAAGAGGCTTAGTAAGTTGATAAATTGTTAATTTTCTGCATTTCTAGTTTGTTTTAGAGTAAAAACAGCCTAATTTCCCCTTAAAAATGCATTAAAAAGCTTCAATAAGGCAGGCAATGGATTTGGTGTCAAATTTGGCGACTTTTTTTGGTGACTTTTGGCAAGAAAATCCTAACTATCGATATATCAAAGATGGACGCTGTAACGTGATTGGTTAACGAGCTACGTGAAATTTCTAAATTTTTCTGGGTTCGATAAAGGGGTATAAAAGGGGGCCGAATGTGCCAAGTCAGTCAGTCGCAGTTGAGTTTCGCCAAACACTTGCATTGCTTTTGAAGGAGTTCTGAGCCTCTTTGAATGAGCCTTGCTTTATTTTAATGCTTTGATACGGTTTGCACTGTGAATTTGTTGTTGACAGCTGTTATTTAAGGTGTGTTTACTGGTAAAACTGAAGTTGAACCGTCCTGTATTCTTCTGGAATTTTCTGTAAATAAACTACTGAACTTTTGCAAGTTTCTCCTTTCATTTTTGGACAACTTACGAACCCCCCAAGTATGCAACAATATTTGCAAAAATAGTCCACTGTCCAACTTTGGTTCGAAGAAGCTCAGTATTTCAAAGTTATCGCGATAACAAAACCTCAAGTGGCAGCGTTCAAGTGGACGCAACTCGGAAATAAACTGCCCCACCGAAATCATAGTTGTTTGAATGATAAATCCATTTTTCAACTTTGGTTTGAATTGATTAAGTATTTTCAAAAGTTACCGTCATAAAAATTTTCAAGTGCGGCCACCACTTGGAAACAATATAGTGGACCAAGCAAGACCCATCCAAGATATTTGAAACATAGGTTCACTATCAAACTGCGGTTCGAATCAGTCAGCGTTTCAAAAGTTATTGTTATGGCAAATTTTCAAGTGACAGTCTAAGTGGTTGCTACTTGGAAACAAAATGGCGAAACAACTTGCCCAGCGAAATCGCCCAATATATTTGTATGATAAATTCATTTTCCAGCTCTAGTTCAAATTAAATCAGTATTTCAAAAATTATCGTCATAAGAAATTTTAAAGTGACACCCATTGGAAAAAAAAGCGGAGTGAGATGCCCAGCGAATTTATCTGAGATATTTGAATGATAAATCCGCTACCCAAATTTGATGCGAATTGGTTGAGTATTACTAAAACTACCATAATCATAAATTTTCAAGTGGCCGCCACTTGGAAATAAAATTGCGGATCAAGTCACGAAGTGAACTTATCCAAGATATGTGAACCATAAGTGCACTATCCAACTTTTATTTGAATCAGTTTAGTATTTTAAAAGTTATGGTGATGACATATTTTCAAGTGGCAGTGTGATTTCAAGTGGTCTCCACTTGAAAACAAAATGGTGAAGCAACGTGACTAGCAAACGCATCCAAAATATAAGTTCATTGTCCAAATTTGGTTTGATTTCGAGTATTATTTCAGAAGTTATCGTGATATTAAATTTTCAAGTAGTAGCCTGATTTCAAGTGGGCCCGCTTAACTTAAGATATCTACCACTTTATTAAAAATGGCGGATGTAGTTTATTAATAAATTTCTTTGAGATCCTTATGTGGTCTGTGTTTACATAAAAATTCAAACAAATTCCGAATACGCTCTTTACAATTTAAATTTCAACTTTTCAAGTGGTCTCCACTTGAAAACAAAATGGCGGAGCAACTTGGTTCAACAAACTCTAAGATATTTATAAGATAAGTTAAGACACTGTTGAAATTTGGTTCCATTTGGAGTATTATTTCGGAAGTTATCATGGTTTTACATTTTCAAGTGGTTCCGCTTACCTTAAGATATCCACCACCTTATTAAAAATGGCGGATAAAGTTCATTAATAAAGTTATTTGAGACACTTGTATAATCTGTGTGTACATCAAAATTAAACTAGTGTGTTGTGACCACCACAAGACTTTATTCTATATTTTCCTATACAAATTCACTCAATAACAATAAAAAAAAAATAAAAATAAACGATTTTTTTCCAAGTTTTTTTCGTTAAAAGTAAAAAAAAACGATAACTTTGTTTTAAATTATCACATATTTATAGTTCAACCATTCGTTTTAAAGGTATTGACGAGACCTTTCGAAAGATACCCATCTTGAAAATTTACCCCCCGGGGGGGGGGGGAAACGGTGCCCCAACATGCACAATTTTTTTTTTACTAATTAACTACTACTATTATCAATAATTCATATTAATTTTACAATCACAGGTTAAGAATAACTCTCATAATGTACATTTATACGGAATTTTGTCCTATACTGCCATGTTAAAAATTTAGAAAAAGTACGATCATAGTGCCACCTGTTGAGCGATTGATCCCCAAATCTAATCAGCACCAGTTTATGTCAGGAGCCAACTAAATACCATGTTTGGTTAAATTTCGTAAAAAAAAAAAAAAAAAAAAAAAATTCCCAGTTTTTGGAAATTGGTTAATTGGTCTCCACTTGAAAACAAAATGGTGGAACAACTTGCTTAGCAAATCCATTTAAGTTATTTATAACATAAGTTAAGACACTAACCAAATTTGGTTCGATTTGGAGTATTATTTCAGAAGTTATTGTGATTTTAAATTTTCAAATGGTAACGTGATTTCAAGTGGCCCCGCTTAACTTAAAATATCTACCACTTTATTAACTAGTATGTTGTGGCCACCACATGACATTCTTTTATATTTTCCTATACAAATTCCCTCAGTAAAAATAATTTATTAAAATTATTATTTAAAAAAAAATTATCTTGCATGATAATGCAGACGATTTCCATATTAGAGAAGTAGTATAACACTAAATATCCAAAAAAAAAAGTCAATTTTATTGTCAATATTGCATTAAAAAAAAAAAAAAAAAAAAAAAAAAAAAATTTTTTTTTTTTTTTTGTTAAAAATGAAAAAAAATGATAACTTCATTTTGAATTTTCGCAGATCTATGGTTCAACGATTCGTTTTAAAGGTACTGGCAAACTCTTTTGAAAGATACCCATCAGGAAAATTTACTCCCCTCGAGGGTGGAATTCCCCCCCAGGGGGGGGGGGGGCGGCGAGGCTCCTACACATACAAAAAAATTTCCCAGTTGACTATCCCTATTATAAATAATTCTGGTAAATTTCATAATGATTATTAAAAAATAATTCTCTTTATGAACATTTGTACAAAATTTTGTCCTGTACCACCATGTTAAAAATTTAGAAAAAGCGGGATGGCAATGCAACCTGTAAGACAATTTTTACCAAAAGTTGATAGGCACTAATTTATGTCAAGGTGCAACTACATACCAATTTGTATGAATTTCTGTGCAGTAGTTCCTGAGATACAGTTGCCACAAAATTTTGTCTCTCACACACACAGAGACAGACAAACAGACGGACAGACAGAGATTTTAAAAAAATGGTCAAATCATGTTCTACATCTCTCAAAACGTGTAAATCCCTCAAAAACCCGAGGTCGAAAATTTTTACGAACCCAATACTTTCTTCTATTTAATATAGAAGAAAGTAAAAATGACGGATAAATTTCATTAATAAACTTCATATAGACCCTTATGTGGTCTATATTTACATCAAATTTCAAACAAATTCGGAATACGCTTTTTACAATTTGAATTTGAAATTTTCAAGTGGTCTCCACTTGAAAACAAAATGGCGGAGCAACTTGGTTAATAAACTCATCTAAGATATTTATAAGGTAAGTTAAGACACTGTCTAAATTTGGTTGGATTTGGAGTATTATTTCGGAAGTTATAGTGATTTTAAATTTTCAAGTGGTTGCCTGATTTCAAGTGGTTCCGCTTAACTTAAAATATCTGCCACTTTATTAAAAATGGCGGATAAATTTCATTAATAAACTTCATTGAGACCCTTATGTGGCCTCTAATTACATCAAATTTAAAGCAAATCTTTCTTTAAATATGCTTTTTACAATGTCGGTTTGACATTTTCAAGTGGCTGCCACTTGTAAACAAAAAGAAGGAGCAACTTGGTTAACGAACTCATCTAAGATATTTATAAGATCAGCTCTCACTGTCCAAATTTGGTTCAATTTGGAGTATTATTTCGGGAGTTATCCTGATGGCAAAATTTTCATTATATATATATAGATAGATAGATAAATGGAGTGATTGCAATAGGTCGATTTCTAAAGAAATCAACCTAAAATGGATTTATCATTCAAACAACAAAAACCTAGAAAATTCACGTAACTCGTGAACCTATCACGTTATTGCGTTCACCTTTGGTATATCGATAATAAGTATTTTCTCACCTAAAATGTCGCCATAGGGGAAAACTCGCCAAATTTGCCGCCAAATCCATTACCTGCGTTACTGGATCTTTTTAATGCGTTTTTAAGGAAAAATTAGGCTATTTTAATGCTAAAACAAACTAGAAATGCAGAAAACTAACATTTTATCAACTTACTAAGCCTCTTTGAAAGAATTTCTACAAAAAAAAAAAAATATTTTCAAATTAGCAATGATATCTTACATGAGCAACTATCTCTGACATTTTGATCGAAGTGGCAGCCACTTAATTTTTCCACACGATGACTTTTGAGATTTTGAATTAATTCGAACTATATGTGTACAGTAGACTTATCTCACATATACATTTCATATATTTGTCAACTTAACCCACCATTTTGTTTCCAAGCGCCGGCCACTTGAAAATTTTAAATTCACATAAAAAGATATTTATGAACCGATTTGCTTAAAACTCCATATCTACATCAATATTTCTACCAAGTGCATCAATAAATTGTAGCCGCAATTTTGAAACAAAATGACGGCTACTTGATAAGAAAAAAGAAATCAACCTACCCTTCCGAATAAACCGGAAGGACTTTTTACATTCGAAACAACTTTTTTCCTATGTGGAGGGGAGTCTTGATTTGCAAAGTAACTGCTAACTGTTATCATTGAACAGAGATGGCAGCACCAAACAATGTCTTAAACTTTCTTCGGAATACTATCCTGCGCAGGACTAAAACTCTTTTGGACTCCTCTGCGCAGGTGTGTTTGTTGTGTGTTCTCAAAAATTCTCTAGAGTGAGGTGCGTGGCACCTTGAACATTAAATCTAAACTTATTCGAAATAATCATAATGTTATTCGTGAATTCAATATATTCATAAACTTACATAAAGTAAGTTTAAGTTATGTATAATTAAAGTTATTCGTAGAAGTAATACTTGTCTAATAAGTTCGTGTGTGAGCTCTTGTGTTTACTCGTCCCGGATCTGGCAGAGAGTGAGTAGATTAAATTTATTCTCATTGAATCTAATGCATGTTTTATTGATATTATCTCAATGAAATCTAATCAAGTTTGATTTAGGAATTCAAATCGTTAATCTTATTTGAAATTCTTAATTACAGATATTCTAATTTCAATATAAAATTCAATTCGTGTAAAATGGAACATAGTCGTATATTCTTTTTTGGCTTTAAAGCCATAGTGGTCCGCCGATACAGAGAATCAATTATCTATTAATTAGATAATTATTTATAATTCGTTAAATAAAAAAAAAATCAATTGTTTACGTCGTATAAAATATTCTGTATAAGAAATGTATTATAGTATAAGGGAAGTTAAAATCAATTTGTTGAAATAAATCATTAGTAAATGGAGTTAGATTAAATTGTTCTTGAATAAAACATAATTCAAAGTACTTTTGGTTTGAAAAGTTTTGATTTGAACTTACTTTAGTTTTGAAAGGTAATTGTTTTGGTTTAGGATTCAAGAAAGAAAAATTCATATTAATTGTTGAATAAATTTAGGTATGAATATACAAAAATTGCATTTATTATTTTATTAAATTATTTATTTCAGTAAAATATATATATATATATATATATATATATATATATATATATATATATATTAATTATATGTGTTGTTTCTTTTTCATTTTTTCTTATTTTTTCATATTTACTTCCTGATCTGCAGAATAATAATTTAATTCAATCGATTAATTTATATTTAAATTTAATTATTTGTAATTAGTTTGCTCAAAAAATGGGTAGGAAAGGTCGTACAAAAACAAATGATGCAGAACAGAGCGCGCTGTTCCAAAATCTAATGAAATGATAAAATTTGAAAATGTTATTAAGGAGATAGGTTTTATAAAATCGAAAGTCAATTTTTGTGATAGTGGGGATCAAGCCAGATTAAAGATCCTAAAGGATAAGGTAAATACATTGGAATTGAAATTCGAGGAAATAGTTACAAATTTTTCTGAAGAGGAAAACGATGAAAACTTTGAAGAAGTGTTAAAAAATCGGGACATTCTGTTAGAATTATCAGTAGTATTAGAAGGTAAATCACAATCAAATACACCTAATGCCAATAATGATGCACTTACCAAACCAGGGACCTGTTAATTCGCATATTAGCCTTCCTAAACTTGAGATACCTTATTTTTATGGGGTGAATCTTGGTTGTCATTTAAAAATTTAGTTAAATCATCTATTTTGAATAATGACAGCCTTAGTGAGGTTGAAAAGCTACAATACCTCCAATCGTGTGTAAGAGGTAGTGCGTCAAAACTTATTCGTGGATTTGCTTTACAATCAGAAAATCTTAAACACTGTTGGGAAATCCTAAGTCAGCGCTATGAGAATAATCACCAATTAGCTATAACTCAAATAAATAAAATCTTTTCGGTAAAGGTAAACACAAAGCGGATGATCCTAAATCGTTTTTCAATTTAATAGAAACTTGTAACGAAGCGGTACGAAATTTATCGACCCTCGGATTGGAATCGAATCCTCTTAGCGATCTTCTTCTTATAAATTTCATGATTTCAAAATTGGATTCATCCGTTAGGCATAGGTGGGAGCTCAGTCTAGAAAATACACAAACTATTCCCGATTTGAACTCGTTTCGTACATTCATTGAAAGGGGGGCGTCGAGTCAAACAAAACTTGAAAATAAACCAGGAATGCTTAAGAAACCAGTAGAAGGTAGTAGTGTAAAAAAATCTAATGTAACTAATTCAATAATAGTCAAAGAAAATAAATGCGTCGCCTGTTCTCAAGTACATCAACATTCAAATGTCCAAAATTCAATAAAATTAATGTTCAAGAACGATGGGGCTTAGTTAAATCTAAATCATTATGTGAAAATTGTTTGCGAGCTAACCATCATGTGCGACAATGTAGAATTAATATTAAATGTAAGGTATGTGCAGGTTCACATTATACTCTTCTACACATTGATACACAGAATTCTGCAGATCAGGGAGGTGGCCTTACTACATCTGTGTCAAATAGTGCACAGTCGAATTTTAATTTCAATCATCAAAACGTTTTGTTGTCTACTGCCCTTATAAAGGTTAGGTCACATAACGGTAAAATTGTTCAATGTCGGGCGTTAGTTGATAGTGCCTCACAAAATAGTCTCATAACAAAAGAGTGCGTTGAGAAGCTAAATTTGCCTTTGTTTGGCACTTCTCATCGACTTGTAGGGATAAATGGTATGTCAACAGAAACTGTTTTAAATTTCTCGGAGTTTTTATTCTCGCCATATTTCGCTAACGAGTATAGAAATTTGAAGGCACTAGTAGTAAATAGGGTTACTGCCCCTCTGCCAAATTTCCGGGGGAGGACGACGTCTTGACCTCACACAAAAAATCTTCAGTTAGCCGACATAAATTTCTCCAAGCCACAGCCCATTGATGTGTTATTGGGCGCAGACATTTTCTCAACGTTAATTAGTGGAAGGCCAGTACTACACGGGAAACCAGGAGAACCCTCTGCTATTCCCAGTTCACTCGGATATCTTTTATGTGGCCCCATCTCAAAGGCTGGAATTCAGCCAGAAGCCACTTGTAGCCATACTTTACATTGTTTAAACATGAATTCATTTTTTCATAACGAGCCACTAACCTCTACTACGAGGTGTGAAAACGAAGCCGACCCGGCCGAAGTATTATTTAAGACCTCGACCAAGCGCAACCCCGAAGGTCGCTATATTGTGAAATTACCCCTCCATGATGAGATAGATTTGGGTGAAAGGGCAAACTGCGCACTACAAATGTTTAAAAAACTTGAAGCTCGATTTGTTCAGAACACTAACCTAAAAAAAGAATATTGTCAGTTTATGTGTGAATATTCAGATCTAGGTCATATGACCCTACTTCCAGCTGAAGAACTTAAACGTAAACCAAATTATTATATGCCTGATCATGGAGTTATAAATGAAAACAGTAGCACCACCAAGCTACGGGTAGTGTTCAACGCTTCGGCCTTGACAACAAATGGCCAATCACTTAACTCTAATATGCATAAAGGGCCAAAACTTCAAACGAGTTTATTTAGCAATCTGATTAGATTTAGATTAAATAAAGTCGCCCTCTCTAGTGATATAGAAAAAGTGTTTAGATAAATTCTAGTCGCAGAGCCTGATAGAAACTTTCAAAGAATTTTTCGGAGGGCCAATGTATCAGATCCACTCCGCATATATCAATTAAATACGGTTACTTGTGGCACAGCCTGTGCACCATTTTTGGCCCTGCGTACCATACAACAATTACTTATGGATGAGGAAACCAATTTTCCCGTTGCTGTGCAGGCTGCCCGTAATAACCTTTATATGGATGATCTCCTTGGAGGGGCTGAATCAATCGAGGCCGACCTTCAGGCTTTATTTAATGCTGGGGGATTCAAGCTGCGAAAGTGGGCTTCAAAATGTGTGGAAGCTCTAGTTCATGTCCCAGAACCTTTAAAATCAACAACACAGGAATTATCCTTAAACCCTAATCAATCCCAACGTATTTTAGGATTAAACTGGAATTTGACATCGGATACATTGCAGGTTAAAGTTAGCACCGAAGAAAGAGTAACAACAAAAAGACAATTACTGTCAGCAATTGCACGAATCTCCGATCCCTTGGGTTTCTTATCCCCTGCCACTATTCATTTAAAATTGTTGTTACAAGATGTTTGGAAGCAAAATCTTGGGTGGAATGATTCTCTACCACCAGACATTCAAAACAGGTGGAATGAATTTATGAAAAAATTGCCTTCTTTGAGGTTATGTCAGTACCTAGATTTTTAAATTTGAAATCCAAATCTATTTACCAGATACAGGGATTTTGTGACGCTTCAACAAAGACATATGCTGCCGTAATTTATATACGTCCTAGACAGTACTCATCTTTAAAATTGATTGCAGCTAAAACCCGAGTAGCACCTTTAAAACCCATAAACTTGCCCAGATTGGAGCAGCTGTATTGTTATCGGAACTTGTTTCAGTCGTCAAGAGCTCATTAAATTATCCTATTGGTGAAATTCTCCTATGGACAGACTTCACCATCGCTCGTAGTTTAATCTTAAATCCACCCTTAAAGGGTAACACCTATGTCCTACATAGAGTCAACAAAATCAAATCTCTGACAGACGCAACCACATGGTATCACTTACCAAGCAAACATAACCCAGTGGACTGTGCAACCCGTGGGCTGTTTCTAGACAAATTAAAGAACTTTGACTTGTGGTGGTCTGGGCCTAGTTGGCAAAAGATAACAGCCTCAGATCACGATTCAAACATTTCGACATCAGCCCAATATACAGTTGTGAGCACCCCTGGACTAATAGAGTCAAACCAAATGAATGAATCCGTGATAGAGGATTTAGTTTTAAAAATTTCTTCGAGTACAAAACTTTTTCGCGTAGTTGCATTTATTAAGCGATTCATAATCAACACTCGTAACACTACAAAGTTGAAAGGACCCTTATCGTGTCAAGAAATTTCAGAGGCTAGAAAAACTGTTGTTAAAGTCGTCCAACAAAGGTCCTTTGCCTCAGAAATCGCCCTTTTGCAACGCGGACAACCCGTTGCAAACAATAGTAAATTAAAATCTCTTAATGTTTTTATTGATTCAGAAAATCTATTGCGAGTGGGAGGCAGAATTGACAAAAACATGACTCTGCCATATGACACTAAGCATCCTGTATTAATTCCTAAAAATCACCCTTTTACTTCATCTATAATAAGACATTACCATTATTATAGTCTTCATGGAGGTGTAGACTTAGTGTTAAGTTTAATACGGAAGTCTTACTGGGTTCCTGATGGTAGATCAACCGTTAAAAAGGAGCTTCGAAAATTTGTCACCTGTGCCAAAGTCCAACCAACCCCAATTCAGAAAATGATGGATGACTTACCCAGTGCCTGGGCCAACCCTTGTCGACCATTCCAACATGTCGGAATTGATTACGCAGACCCTATTCAAACTAAGTGTGATCATAAAAGAAAGGGTATAAGATTTAAATCTTATATATGTATTTTTATATCCATGTGCACCAAGGCAATGCATATTGAATTAGTTACTAGTTTATCCACAGAACATTTTTTACATTCCCTACAAAGATTTATCAGTCGTCGAGGATGTCCTACAGACATCTACTCCGATAACGGTCGCAACTTTCTTGGTGCCCATGCCCAGTTAAAAAAGCTGGTGAAACTTTCAAAACAAAACGCAATTCAAAACTACATAACAAATAAACAAATTCATTGGCATTTTATGCCTTCTTACGGGCCCAACTTTGGCGGCCTATGGGAATCTTCAGTGAAATTAGCGAAACACCATTTGATTAAAACTTGTAAAGGCAGTTGTCTGTCTTTTGAGGAGCTCAACACTATTCTCACAACTATTGAAGCTTGTTTAAATTCACGCCCTTTAATCGCACTTTCTACAGAGCCCAATAACTATCTGGTCCTTACTCCAGGAAACTTCCTAATAGGAGCTCCGCTTCTTGAGCTTCCTGGACAATCTAACATTTATACTAATAAATCTTGTACAAGTTTCTCTTCCAGATGAACACTCCTCCAGCAACTAAAGGTCAATTTTTGAAGCACCTGGGAAAGGTCCTATCTTACTTCTCTACAGTCAAGAGCAAAATGGAAAAGCGGTGTTACCCATCTGAATCCCGGAGAGCTCGTCCTAGTCTTGGAGCCCTCTACTCAGCCAGCCCAGTAGTGTTGCAAAGGCTGGAAAAAACCCGTTTCTTCCCCGGGAATAAACCGGGTTTTTTGGGAAGGAAATTTTGAAAATTCCTGGGAATTTTGAAAATTTCTGGGAGTTTTGAAATAATTTGATGCATAGACACATTTTTTTTCATTTCTATTATTTTTAATGACTTTCTATTTAGCATTTTTAACTGTAACTATGAAGAACAACTGAACTCTTCTTCCTTTTGCAGGTACAAAGTCAGTTATTATTATTATTTCATTAATAGACATTAAATTAGAAAGACTATTTCTAATAATTTAAGAATAAAATATCTTCAATGTTAATAAAATTGTGTATTCATAAGGTAAATAATTTAAGCGTACTAGATAGATGCCAATAAAATATAAATATACATATTTAATTTAAAAATACAAAGGAAAATATTTTTTAAGCGCAGAAATGAAGATTCATCATTGTTTATTTTTAATTTTGTTAAATACTGATGTAACCGTCGTTTGTCTTAAATTTTTATTATTTATTATATTTTAATTTTTGTTTACATTAAAAATTTAATTGCAGATTAAAGAGAGTTGACTGTACTTGTTTGTGAAACATTTAAAAGGAATATTTATTGAAAAAACATAAAAAAAAAAAAAAAAAAAGAATCACTCAAAATCATTGCGGTTAAAATGATAATTTTAGTTGAGTTATCTTTTAAAGACCTTTCTGATGAAGTAATATTACTTAAACAATATTTTTAAGTTTAAAACAGAACATACATAATTTAAATTTATTTGCTTGGTTAGAAATAAAAAAATAAATAAATAAATAAAAAGACCAATTTTTTTAAAATTTGTCAGTTTGTTTCTCTTTTGGAAATATATTAAAAAGTTGCAATGAACAGAAGCAGTATTGCCTAAAATTAAAATTGCTCCTGCATTTAAAACTAGTTTATGCAGTACTCATTGACATTTTAAATATTATGAATATGTATGTACAATGCATTAGCCCTAACTTCCACTTTGAAAGTGACTGATTTTGTTTACTTTTAAAATTCCCAATATTCCCCAAAGTTCCGGGTTTATTCCCCAAAATTCCCGGGTTTATTCCCATCTTTCAAAAACTGTGGGTTTTTTGCAACACTACAGCCCAGTGGAACATGGCCAGAATTCTGGAACTACATCCTGGTGATGGTGGAATCGTTCGAGTTGTGGCTCTGAAGACGCCATCAGGAATATTCAAGAGACCAGTGAACCGAATCGCCAGTCTGCCATGCTCAGCCCCCCACCCCGCCGGAGGATGGAGGGGAGTCTTGATTTACAAAGTAACTGCTAACTGTTATCATTGAACAGAGATGGCAGAACCAAACAATGTCTTAATCTTTCTTCGGAATACTATCCAACGCAGGACTAAAACTCTTTTGGACTCCTCTGCGCAGGTGTGTTTGTTGTGTGTTCTCAAAAAATCTCTAGAGTGAGGTGCATGGCACCTTGAGCATTAAATCTAAACTTATTCGAAATAATCATAATGTTATTCGTGAATTCAATATATTCATAAACTTATATAAAGTAAGTTTAACTCATGTATAATTAAAGTTATTCGTAGAAGTAATACTAGTCTAATAAGTTCGTGTGTGAGCTCTTGTGTTTACTCGTCCCGGATCTGACAGAGGGTGAGTAGATTAAGTTTATTCTCATTGAATCTAATGCATGTTTTATTGATATTATCTCAATGAAATCTAATCAAGTTTGATTTAGGAATTCAAATCGTTAATCTTACTTGAAATTCTTAATTACAGATATACTAATTTCAATATAAAATTCAATTCGTGTAAAATGGAACATAGTCGTATATTCTTCTTTGGCTTTAAAGCCACTATGCGTACACAGTGTATTCGAGGTTCTAAACACTTTTTACTCGCAAAAACTCTCTAAAGGAGAATTTTCGGCAAACACCGCCGCCTTGTTTCTTTTCATTATACATTTATATTCCTCTCGTTTTAGGTTGATTTCTTTAGAAATCGACCTATTGCAATCACTTCGTTTATCTATCTATCTATCTATAATGAAAATTTTGTCATCACGATAACTCCCGAAATAATACTCGAAATCGAACCAAATTTCGACAGTGAACTGATCTTATAAATATCTTGGATGAGTTCGTTAACCAAGTTGGTCCGACTTTTTGTTTCCAAGTGGCAGCCACTTGAAAATTTCAAACCCACAATGTAAAAAGTAGATTTAAAGCAAGATTTGCTTGAATTTTGATGTAATTACAGGCCACATAAAGGGCGATTTAAAGGTCTCAATGAAGTTTATTAATGAAGTTTATCCGCCATTTTTAATAAAGTGGCAGATATTTTAAGTTAAGCGGGGCCATTTGAAATCCGGCTACCACTTGAAAATTTAAAATCACTATAACTTCCGAAATAATACTCCAAATCGAACCAAATTTGGGCAGTGTGTTAACTTATTTTATAAATATCTTAGATGCGTTTGATAACCAAGTTGCTCCGCTATTTTGTTTTCAAGTGGAGACCACTTGAAAATTTCAAATTAAAATTGTAAAAAGCGTATTCCGAATTTTTTTAAATTTTGATGTATACATAGTTTATACAAGTGTCTCAAAGAACTTATTAATGAACTTTATCCGCCATTTTTAATAAAATGGCGGATATCTTAATTTAAGCGGGACCACTTGAAATCAGGCTACCACTTGAAAATTTAAAACCATGATAACTTCCGAAATAATACTCCAAATGGAACCAAATTTGAACAGTGTCTTAACTTATCTTATAAATATCTTAGATGAGTTTGTTAGCCAAGTTGCTTCGCCATTTTGATTTCAAGTGGTGACCACTTGAATATTTATTGTAAAAAGCGTATTCCGAATTTGTTTGAATTTTGATGTAAATACAGACCGCATAAGGATCTCAATGAAGTTTATTAAAGAACTATATCCGCCATTTTTAATAAAGTGGCGGATGTCTTAAGTTAAGCGGGGCCACTTGAAATCAGGCTCCCACTTGAAAATTTAAAATCACGATAACTTCTGAAAAAATACTCCAAATCGAACCAAATTTGGGCAGTATCTTAACTTTTAAATATCTTAGATGAGTTTTTCAACCAAGTTGCTTCGCCATTTTGATTTCAAGTGTAGACCACTTGAAAATTTCAAATTCAAATTGTAAAAAGCGTATTCAGAATTTGTTTGAATTTTGATGTATGCATAGATTACATAAGTGTCTCAATGAGCTTTATCCGCCATTTTTAATAAAGTGGCGCATATCTTAAGTTAAGTGGGGCCACTTAAAATGAGGCTACCACTTGAAAATTTAAAATCATAATAACTTCTGATCTTCGGAAATAATACTCCAAATTAAACCAAATTTGGACAGTATCTTAACTTATCTTAGATGAGTTTTTTTAACCAAGTTGCTTCGCTCTTTTGATTTCAAGTGGAGACCACTTGAAAATTTCAAATTCAAATTGTAAAAAGCATATTCCGAATTTATTTGAATTTTGATGTACACATAGACCATATAAGTGTCTCAATCAACTTTATTAATGAACTTTATCTGCCATTTTTAACAAAGTGCGGATGTTATAAACTTAGCGAGACAACTTGAAAATTTATAAACATGATAACTTTTTAAATTCTAATTCAATTCGAACCAAAGATGAATAGTGATCTTATCATATAATTATCTTGGATACACTGGACAACTTGTTCCAACATCTTGTTTTCAAGTTGCAGCCACTTGAAATCACACTGCTTCTTGAAATTATGCCATCACGATAACTTTTAAAGTACTAAACTGATTCAAATAGAAGTTGGACAGTGAACTTATGTTATCTTGGATAAGTTCACTTGGTGACTTAATCCGCAATTTTATTTCCAAGTGGTGGCCACTTGAAAATTTGTCAATATGGTAACTTTAGTAATACTGAATGAATTCGTATCAAATTTTGGTAATGGATTTATCATTCAAATATCTCAGATAAGTTCGCTGGTCATGTCACTCCGACTTTTTTTCCAAGTGATGCCACTTGAAAATTTCTTATGATGATAATTTTTGAAATACTGATTTAATTTAAACTAGAACTGGACATTGAACTTATCGTACAAATATATTGGTGATTTAACTGGACAAGTTGTTTCACCATTTTGTTTCGAAATTGCAGCCACTTAGACTGCCACTTGAATATTTGCCAGAACAATAACTTTTGAAACACTGCCCTGATTTGAACCACAGTTTGACAGTGAACCTATGTTTTAAATATCTTGGATGTGTTTACTTGGCAACTTGCTCCACTCTATTGTTTCCAGGTGGTGGCCACTTGAAAATTTGTTATCGCAGTAACTTTTGAAATACTTAATCAATTCAAACCAAAATTGAAAAATGGATTTATCACTCAAACAACTATGGTTTCGGTGGGCAAGTTTAATTCCAACTTGCGTCCACTTGAACGCTGCCACTTGAGGCTTTGTTATCGCAATAACTTTTGAAATACTGAGTTTATTTGAACCAAAGTTGGACAGTGGACTTATTTTACAAATATTGTTGCGTACTTGTGGGTTCGTAAGCTTTCCGAGAATGAAAGGCGAAAATTGCAAAAGTTCAGTAGTTTATTTACAGAAAATTTCAGAAGAATACAGGTTTATAAACCAGGTATCAACTTCAGTTTTACCAGTAAACACAGCTTAAATAACAGCTGTCAACAACAAATTCACAGTGCAAACCGTATCAAAGCATTAACATAAAGCAAGGCTCATTCAAAGAGGCTCAGAACTCCTTCAATAGCAATGGAAGCGTTTGGCGAAACTCAACTGCGGCTGACTGATTTGGCGCGTTCGGCCACCTTTTATACCCCTTTATCGAAACCAGAAAAATCTAGAAATTTCATGTAACTGGTGAACCAATCACGTTACCGCGTCCATCTTTGGTATATCGATAATAAGGATTTTCTCGCAAAAAGTCGCCAAGAAGGAAAAGTTGGCAAATTTGGCGCCAAATCCATTACCTGTCTTATTGGAGCTCTTTAATGTGTTTTTAAGGGAAATTTACGCTATTTTAACGCGAAAACAAACTAGAAAGGCAGAAAATTAATATTTTATTAACTTACTAAGCATCTTTGAAAGAATTTCTACAAAAAAAAAAAAAAAGAACTATTTTCAAATTTGCTACATCATTTTAGATTAATTAGTTTACTGAGCAACTTTCTTATCTATTTTGATCCAAGTGGCAGCCACTTAATTTTTCAACACGATGACTTTTGAGATTCTGATTAAATTCCAACTATATCTGTACAGTCGTCTTATCTCACAAATGCATTTGATATATTTGTCAACTTGGCCCACCATCTTGTTTCCAAGCGCCGGCCACTTGAGAATTTTAAATTCACATAAAAAGGTATTTATGAACCAATTTGCTTAAAACTCCATATGTAGATAGCCTACATCAATATTTCTACTAAAGCCGCTATTTTGAAACAAAATGATGGCTACTTGATAAGGAAAAATCTGGAGTGACTCCACTCGACTTTCCGAACATTGAGTAATTAACAGTTTTGTAGATAAAGTAAAGAAAGAGGAGTTGTTAAACAAACAAAAGAGAGAAAACCATAATAGAGTGTTTGAGTATTTTTCTCCATCTATTACACGATGTTTTATTTAACGCTACTGAACTTTGAGCCCATAGATCATAATGATAAAGAATTTTTCGTTGTGTCCCTGTAAAAACCTATAAATGCTAAATTCACCAAAATGATTATAGTTAGTGCAACAGTGATTTATAATATTCATATAAATTTTCAGCTCTATTCAATAAGGCGTTTAGATGCTATCGTGCTTTTAAAAATTTAGTCCCATAGGCCATAATGATAAAGAATTTTTCTTTGTGTCCCTGTAAAAAAACTGTAAGTGCTAGATTCACCAAAGTCTATACAGTTAGTTCAACTGTGATCTATAACATGTGTACAAATTTTTTGCTCAGATTAATAAGGCGTTTAGACGCTATCACACTTTTAAAAATTTGGCTCTATAGGCATAATGATAAAGAATTTTTCTTTGTGCCCCTGTAAAAAAAACTATAAGTGCTAGATTCTCCAAAATCTATACAGATTGAGTATTTGTGACCTATAATATGTGTATAAATTTTTTGCTCAATTGAATAAGGCGTTTAGATGCTATCGCACTTTTAAGATTTTGCTCCCATAGGCCATAATGATAAAGAATTTTTCTTTGTGTCCCTGTAAAAAAACTATAAGTGCTAGATTCACCAAAATCTATAGGGTTCGTACTATGGTGACTTACAATATGCGTACCAACTTTCAGGTTAATTGAACAAAGCCTTTAGACGCTAGCGTGTTCACTCACAGACATACACACATACATACACACATACACACACACATACATACATCATCGTAAAAATAGTGAAAACGGACTCAGGGGACCTCAAAACGTATAGAAACATCAAAATCTCGAATTCGGATTTTTGACATGATTACAATACTTTCCTCACTATCCGCGATTGTAATGATCGATAGATGGCGCTTTCTCAACACTGCAGTTGTTAGTAAACATTGCCACGTGTGTTCCATTAGTGTTCTTTATGTTATTGTACTTAATATTCGTACTATAATTTCTCCGCCATTACATTATGGAAAATTGATTGCTTTTGGAAAAAATACTTCAGTTTATTCAAAGTTCGATCGGAAGTAGATTTTTAACTGAAGTTGAACAAATATTAGTTTCAAATCATCGGATTCATTCTTTACTTCCATTAGCCGAAGCAACTGAAATTTTAAATTTATCATTTGGAAATAAATGGAAGCTCAATTCTGGATTTCCTGATCCTTTGGAGTTAGATTGTAGCACACAACAGTATGTGTTATCTTTTTTACCGTATTTATTCATTTTTATTCAATAAATATATGTGAAACTAAATATCGGCAAGCAATGGCGGCTGTATGGAATTCCAATTAAACCATGTTTATTGTAATTGAACCTTAGCCCACCAGAGGGCGAGCATTTCATTACAATCGCGGATAGTGTTCGGAAAGTAAAAAGAAATCAACCTACCCTTCCGAATAAGCCGGAAGGACTTTTTTTTTTTTTTCATATTTAAATTTATTGCAACAACTCGAACGTGCCCCACCATGTTGTGACGTCACGATTTCAGCGGCGTATAACATTACGTCATTTGAAGTTTCCTTATTTTATTATTTCGCACTGCGCACTGCGTCTGTTTTAGAAGATGAACTGTTGCAATTTTAAGGGAAACGTGATGACCGACAACAAACATGAGTGATCAGTGCAGCTGCAGCGCATAATATAGTATTATTTTTACATATTATCTTTATAGTTTAAAAATATCATACAAATGTTTAACAAAAAGAGAAATATTTCTATTGAACGGATAAAAAAAGAATATCCATTACATTTTTGTGTGTGGTTCAACGATTTTAATGAGCTTGAAAAACTATTACAAACATCGGAGGTATTAAAGAGCTCAATTTTCACTTAAGATAAAATCAGAATGTATAAATATGTGCGCATAAGAAAGGAATTGTTTATTAATTTAGTTCTCAAAAAATTTGCTAAATAAATAAATTCGTTTTTTTTTTTTTTTTTTTTTTTTTTCGTTTGAGCTATTTGTAAAGAGCAATAACTAAAAAGGAAATTATTAATCTTTAATTATGGTTTATTTTGCAGCTTATTTAATTGAAAGAATATGTTATGAAAAAAATATATATAATCTGTTAATTCCATATTTGATCTGAATAATATTGAACTGTACAAAATTCTGAGTTGCATGCATTACTTCTGCTTATTAGCTCCGAGTTTCAATGTATGGTTTTTAAAAGTTTGTGTATCATAGATTTTTCAGAAAGTGAAATTAGCATATTTAATCCAATCGTAATTAATTTATTAAAAAAGTAATAATTTGTCTTTTCAAATTCAATTATTTTTTAGACTTATTAAAAAAAAAAAAAATTGTTTTCATTACAAATTATACACATTTTTGTTTATGAATAAAAAATAATTAAAAAGATAACTATTCATATTACTTACTATTAAAATTTTGAAGCAATCTTTTAGTTTTTGTAATAATTAACAAATTGCTCTAAATGGATCAGATTGTTTGGTTATATTCTGCAATTATTTATTATAAAATGCTTTAAATTGTAAATCTGTTTTTCAAACTTGTTTTTCAGTTTTCTTTTACTAATAACGAGAGAGGCGGATAGAAAGATTATCATGTATAAGTAATTTAAAAATATTTGTTTTGACTGTAACTTTTCCATTTTTAAAACCTTAATTAATAATTAGTGGGCAGTTTAAAAGAATTCATGTAAAATACTATTCATTATCTATCAAAATAATCAAAATTCATCTAAAATTTAGATAATTTTTAGAACTATCCATAGTTGCAAATGTTGGAAAAATCCACTTTTTCTCTAAGTAGATTCATTCTTAAATATTTTATCTTCTTTTAAAAATAATGCAATTAAGAGATAATAACAAGATAATTCTGTATTATTCTCTGTATTTTTCTTTACTTACATCACATCTTGGCTAATTTCATACATCATTTTATTCCCTTGTATTTTGTTATATAAAAAATTCTGATTATAAGACTAATGTTATCTTAATTTTTTAAAGCATGATATAGAAAAAAAAGATCCTCGTGGTAGAACTCCTTTAATGCTGGCAGTCACTTTAAATCATTTAGAATCTTCCAGGGTGCTGCTAAGACATGGTGCTGATGTAATTGTTGAAAATAAACAAGGGTATACAGGTATAAAAATGTAGTTTAGCATATTCTTATCTTCTAATGTGTTTTATAAATTAACACAATAGCTGCATTAAATGTTAACCTTTCTGTCATTTTGAAATTACTATCTAATAATATAGAAAGTATGAACATATTTTGGCAACAAGAGTTATTCTTCAACTTATTTTGTATATTCATGTTATCTGCATTGTTTAAAATGTGGCTTAAAAAAAAAAAAAAAAACTTTAATTACAAAACTTCTTTCTACAAAATGACTAATAAAAAGAAAATTTTCCATGTATTATTTTTCCAAACTCAAATTTATAATAAAAGATTATTTTCTATGCTGTTGCTGTTATAGTTTACACAATTATCAACATAGTAATTAGATTTAGAAAAATAAAATGGTGTAACATTTACTGCTACACAAAATGAGTTATGTGTAGCAATTCTTAACAGCAATTACAAAATAATTTTTAAAAGGATAGATCATGTTATCCAGACTTGGTAAAGGATATATTTGTGTGTGTGTCTATATTTTTATATAATGCATTTCACATTATTATTCTTAATTTCAGTTTATAATGATCAATAAATTATTTTTAAAATGGTTAATATATAATTCTGTAATCTCTTTATATATTTGGTTTATTATATATTATGGTTTCATTTATGTATATTTTCATCTAATATAGTTGTCCATGAAGCTGTTAGTACTGAAAATCCCCAATTATTACAAGAAATATTAGAGAAAAGAGATTTCCAAAGATATAGTACCCGGGCTATAGGCATTCCTGACCTTCTTTCTAAGATACAAGGAGTATGTTTCTATGTTACTTCTGTTCCCCTTTGTATAATTAACATAAAATTAATTTCTGTAAAAAAAAAAAAAAAAAAATCTGCATTGTGTTGAAAATATCTTTCAGACTATCAATAAAGTCTGTGGTTTATATTAATAAATGTAATTCTAATATGAATATTATTAGAAATCATCACCCCTCCAAATATATGTAAAAAAATAGTGTGATTTACGTATAAAGTATTATTGCTCAAATTTATATATTTATTATCATTTACACTGAAATATAGACATATTAAAAAAAAAAAAAATAGTTTAAATTATGTAATGTAATATTATTAGGTTGTAACATATGAAATGTCCGATTTTCATGGTCTATTTAAAGAAAGAATATATTTTTACAGAACAAACTTTATTAATCAAAATAGGAACCATTAGCTTCAATACACTTTTACCAACGAGAAACAAGTTTTTTTATGCCGGTATCATAAAATGTAGTCATCCTGGAGGCAACAAATTCATTGAATGCCGCTTCAGCATCCTTTGGATTTCTGAAGCATTTCTCCTGCAAGAAGTTATCGAGATGTTTGAAAAAGTGAAAATCTGTAGGTGAGAGGTCAGGTGAATATGGTGGATAGTCTAAAACTTCATAGTTTAACATGTGCAGCTTCTGACGAGTGATCATTGAAACATGCGGTCTAGCGTTATCATGGAGAAGAATAGGGCCCTTCCTATTGACCAATGCTGGCTGTTTACGTGTGAGTTCTTGGTGCATTTCATCGATTTCTCTACAATATTTCTCCGCTGTGATGGTTTCGCCTGGTTTTAGAAAGCTATCGTGAATTAAACCAGCTGAGGACCACCAAACAGTCACCATAACCTTCTTTTGATGGAGTTTCGGCTTTGGTAAGTGTTGTGGAACCTTGTCAGCATCCAGCCACTGCGCTGAATGTTTACGATTGTCGTACAGAATCCACTTTTCGTCACAAGTTACAATTCGATTGAGAAAAGGATCATTTTGGTTGCGAAGAAGAAGGGCAGACGAGATTTCAAAACGTTTGCACTTCTGATTCTCATTCAATTCATGCGGTACCCATTTATCCAACTTTTTAACTTTGCCAATCAATTTTAGATGGTGTGAAATGGTTATAGGAGATACACCTAGTTCTTCTGCATAATCTCTAACAGTATTGCCTAGATTTTTTTCAACTATTGCTCGTAAAACTTCATTGTCCACCAGGGCCCGACTTAGCCTAATTGGGGCCCGGGGCAAAAACTTCTTTGGGGGCCCCTTCTGCTTCACTACTTGGGCAAAAATGTCTTTGGGGCCCCCCTCTGCTTCACTACTTGGGCAAAAACTTCTTTGAGGGACCCCTCTGCTGCACTACTTCAGTAATGAAGAACCGAACTTTATGGAGGTATTTAAATTTTTCACCTCATTATAGATCCATTTTATTTCTGATTCTTAAATTTGTCATCTAGCTGCGAAAAATTCATATCCTTGCTGACATTAGGGCGGAATTCAGCTAAATTTTCGCAATTACGATGGCTCAATTAAGCTGGATTTTACACTATACTAATATTTTGTTTAAAAAAAATTCATTAAAGAAGGAAACGTAAAATAAACTTTCTATTCGATTGGGGGCCCCCCTCTGATGTGGGGGCCCGGGGCAACTGCCCCGTATGCTCCTGCCTTAATCAGGCTCTGTTGTCCACAACAGTCTCTGGTCTGCCCCGGTCTTCGTTTGTGAGACTCTCATCCCCAGTTTCGAACTTTGCATACCAACGTCGAATGGTACTTTCATTTATAGAACCGTTTCCAAATGCAGCATTAATGTTTTGGGCAGCTGCTGCAGCATTATGCTTACTTTTCCACTCATACAAAAATAGCACTCTAAAATCTCTAGAATTCATCCTACGATTAAAGCTATAAACTTACCACCAAATCACAATATTTTTATTTGAAACACATCAGATGAAAAAGACAAGGTTTTAGCTTTAAAATGATACATAATTAACGACTGTATCAAAAAAGTTTATAAGGGACCAAATCTCAAAAATTTTACTGGTGAGAATCGGACATTTCATATGTTACAACCTGATATTAATTTAACTTAATATATATTTATTTTGCCATTTCAACATAAGTTTTTTTCCTAATAGTATATGTATATATTTTTTAAATTTATAGTAACTGACCTCCAAGCTCAAAATTTTAATGCACTCTTTTTAAATTTTCTATTTAAACTTTTTAATTACATTTTAAGAATACAATATGCAATCAGAATAGATCTTTGGGATCAAGAATTTAATGTACCCTTTTAAAAATGATTAAGAAACTTTTTAAGTACATTTTAAAATATGCATTAAAAGATAATTTGAAAAAAATTTCTATGTTTCACAATTACTAATTTTATTGAACTTTTCAAAAAACAATAATTTAATTCAATATATATGAAATAAATAAAAAGAAAAAGGGGGGGGGGGACTGGCATTTGATAAATACTTAAAGAATAATATATGTAAGATTCCTGCAACCTGGAAAACAGGGAATTTTGTGTTTCTGGAAATATCTGATAATTTGGGGGAAATCCAATAAATCAGGGAAATAAAACTTTGAAAAAGAATGGATTCTGCCAAACTGCATTAAAATAAATAAGTAATATATACATAAAAGGCCAAACATACCAAAAAATGGTTTGTTGGCATCATTTTCATGAGGGAAAAACAAAGTTACAGAAACTTATAAAATATTTTTCTTTTGGACATCCTGATTGAAACATTCAAAAGTAAAATATTATTTACAGTACAATTTTTAAAATTATGTTTATTCCATAAAACTAGCCTTTTAAAATTTATTACAAAAAAAACAAACAAACAAAAACAAAAAAAAAAGATGGAATATAAAAATTGTTAGTGATATTATAGGTGTGAGTGCCAAGCTGAAATAATAAGTTATGCATAAATTAAAAATTAAAGGAAACTTCTGTTGTGTACTCCCCCCCCCCCCTCCAAAAGAAAAGTGATGATTATAGTCTTAGAACTTTATTCCTGAAGTTTTGCAACAAACTGATTTCTTACTAAAAATGAAAAATGTTAGTGTTATTATAAGGTACTAGAAAAGCCCCGGTTCATGAACGAACTGAATTCCGAATGCAGTAAAATTTTCAAAATCAAGCTCCTGATCTCTGGTCTCCATCCGTTTCTTTAAATGGACTGCCTCGTTCTTCAGCAGTTTCCATTTGTCGCTTTAAACGTCTACGCTCATTGTTTCTGTCTAGTCTCTTTTGATCTTCGTCTTTGCCGCGAGGATCCATCTGATCCAAGATAGAGAATGGGAGAGAGCAAACAAAAGAGATCCACACTTTAAAAATCAATAAAGTAGCATCAATCTGCACTTGCATAAAAATGTGATTATTCTTACGGTAGATGATACTTAAAATTCAAAAGCTCAAGCAGTAAAACAAAATGTAACCAACATAGTTGTTTATCTTAAACTTAAACATTTTATACAGATGCCACATGCATCACATAAACTCTTAATTTTTACATTCTTTTAAAGATAGCATGTGAACATATTTTTACATAAAAATCAAAACATTAAATTCATTTAACCATTTTTTTCTTTTACTTTTTGTTCAGCATGTAATCTTATACTTGGTGCGTCCATACACAGAGTCCAAGGAAATCTCTTAGCAATTTATATATATATATATATATATATATATATATATATACCAGTCTGAGATAATAAGTAATAAATAGAATTTAAATGGGAATTTTAAAAAAAAGTTTGTTTATATAACACTGTCCTTCCCCCTCAAAACTAAAAGTATACATTTTTTTTTTTTTTTACTTTATTGTCCAAAGTTACTCTATAGACAGAATTATCAAATAATTAGTATTATCATCAAACTTATGGTGATAATAAAGAGAAGTAAATTAGCTTGAAATTTTTCTCACCACATAGCAAGTAATAACTTCTAAGTTTTGCCCTAGTTTGTGCTATTAAATCATAACATTGTTACTAGTTATTTTAAAAAAGCTGCATTAAAATAACTAAATAAAAAATAAATGATATTGTTATAGAATAAGAATGTTATTTCCCAGTTTTAAAATGATACTTTATATATCTGAAGCTTGGTTATTTATTTCTTTTATATCTGCTTGTCTAGACTCCAGATTTCTACGTGGAAATAAGATGGGAATTCATTAGTTGGGGTATGTTAAAATGCTTGCACATCTGCACTATATTTAAATTTTAAAACTTAATTTTCTGCATATTAAAAAACCACTGTGATTATATTATAAAATGCATGTATGTTTTTCTGTTCCTTTTTTTTTTTTTTTTTTTTTTTTTAATATAAGGCTAGTGTTTTATTTGCCTGTGCTTTTGTTTATGAAGTTAATTATCTTTATCATTATTAATGTGAAATTATGCCTAAAAAAACGTATGCTTCAATTGTAAGTGATTAGATATATTTATAAGATATAAAATATTTGAAAATGACAATAAAAAATAAAATAAAATAAAATGAATGGTATTTTTGTGTATGATAACTTACTTGAATCTATACAAAGACTTATTTCAAATTTATTTTTTTTAGTAATTTCTTGTGTAATTTTTCCTCTCTTATTTCTGAAATTGTACTTTAACATATGTTATTTCAAAATATTCTTTTGAAATAAATTGAATAAAATTAAACAATACAAAGGAACTGTTTTGATTATTTATTAGGATGTGAGAATTATTTCTTTCAAACAGCCAAAGAGCATTATCACCATTTTGCTGTAGATCATCATAAGAAAAATAAGAATAAAAGAAGTATATTGAATAGACATCACAAGAAAAAAGATAAAAGAAATATGCTGAGTTTAAACACATCACAAGAGGAAATAAGAATAAAAATAAACTCATAGATAATGACAATGTACATATACTGAAATACGTTCATTGCATACATTAAAAAAGAAAAAGGTCTCTCATCCTAAATTAAATGCTGTTGAGGATCAAATATATAATTTTTTTCAAGAATCAAGATTACCTGTTGACAACTCTTTGAAAACTGAAAGACAGAAAGTTTTGTCTCAGTATTTTTTACTTTTAATCATTATTATTATTTCAGGTTTTTAATAAACTATTAGATTAAAACCAGACCCTTCATCATTTTCAGAATACATATATTTCTTCTGAATTAAATGAGTTTTTAAAATCTTACTTTGCTGATTATTTTAATTACAGTCAACCTGTAAATCTTTTCAGCTTAGTACAGAGGAAGTAAATAAGTAATATTCATTTGTGTGTTCAATGGCACATATTTCAGTTGAGTGTCTGTACAAGTTTTTAGGATTTTCTTTTTGCATAAGCATTTATTTAGGTTGTTTATCCCTTGTTAAATGTTTTTGAGAACATTTCCTCTAGCCATTTCAAGACAAGGTGGCTAAATATTGGAAGTGATTAATAAATAAATTTGGTATTGGTTATAAAAAAGCACCACAAAACTGGCACTTAAAAATAATAAGTACAAATCTTTGAATAAACACCATAAAAATGCAAGAACTCGCAACAATTGTTTCTGGTTGAAATAAAATACAACCCTTCATCAGGCGAACAAAGTAGGCATGAGTGCTGAAAACAAAGCGGCAACACACCTTGGTTTGCAGCACTTGTGCCTACATTGTTTGCCTGATGAAACGTCATGTTTTATTTTGACTCGAAATAATTGTTGCGAGTTCTTGCATTTTTATGGTGTTTATTCAAAGTTTTGTACTTATTACATATGTTTTGGGGCTAAGTGGGATACTTCTGGAGAATTCTAAATGGTAATTTTTTTTAAATTAACATTTTAAAAACTTTGTTAATAGAGTGGCATTGATTATCTAAATTCATAAATAAAATTTATATCATTGAGGCAATTAAAGTCATGTGGACATTTCCCACTGGTCACTGTCTAAAGGTTGGCTTACAATATTTTCCTAACTGTAGAGTTTCGGTCGATTGACTATAAGTCTTTTTGAAGGATTTGCTTAAAAAAAGCAAAATAATTTTTGTAAATTAAATATCTTGAGTTTAATATTGTGCATAATTTTTTTTTTTTTTTTCTGGCAGTTGCCACAATAAATTTTACTATTCTACCAACTATTTTTATTTTTATCCAGAGATTATTAGCACAGGCTTGCTTAATAATCTCAACCAACCAACCAACTATATGAAACTGAATTTCTAAAATATACCAAAACTTTTGCAGTTTTTAAATTTTGCCTTTCCTGAAATATTATCTGGTGATGTCACAGAAATAAACATTGGTTAAATCATTAAGCACATTTAGATTCTGTAAATAGCAATATGATTGATATTATAAAATAGATATTTTTATATTGTGTAAAAGTTTTTCATGGTTTTCAAATGTGCTATATTATCCACTTTAATTGAAATTAGTTTTTCTTTCTGTTTTCATAGTTTATAGTTAGTTTCTATTACCAGGATGATATATTCATGTCTCCCTCTTTATCTGATTAGTAAAATAACTAAAACTTGCTTAAAATGTATTTGATTGAATTATAATGGAGAATTTTAATTTTTAAAATATGTCTGTTTGTTAAAAATATTCCAGACACAGTAGAGTTTATTATTTTTATAAGTTGTCTAGTTCATGTCTATCTATATATTATTAGTCGTTAAAATGTATTAAAATAATCATAATTGATATAATATTGAACACATTAATAATTATTAATGTATTATTTTTTTTAATATTAAAATTTACTGTGTTATTATTTTATTATATACATATTTGTCTTTAACAGATTTTGGCATTAAGCTTCTATATTTTACCAATGAAGTAATATAATTATAATCAATCATAAAGTTTTTCTGTACATATATAAATATTAAACAAAATACCTTATTATTCGACTTCGTGCGTTGCAGAAGAGCTCTTTTCGGACGGGGGGCCCCTTCCGTCTTCAGTGTCGTCCGCACTTCGCGGCTGGCAGTCGTAGGTTTGATGTTTTTCCTTAAGTAGGTGCCGCCATATTTCTCCCATCTCTGCCGACTCGTGGTCATATTTAAACATATATTTATATATGTTTAAATGACTTCGTTTAAATCATAAAGTTATAATGTTTTTCTGTACTTTCTCTTCTTTCATATCAATTTTTTTATGAATATAAATTGACATAAAATTATTTTTTTCATGCATGATTCATATTTACTTATTTAATAATAACAATTGCAATTTTATTTAATTTTATATTTAGCCTTTCTTAAAATATTCTCTTAAGTTTTTCAAATCTGACTAATTTTTTTGCTGTACATAATTTCATATAAATTTATATGGAGTTGCACATTGACATGAATTAGTGTCAATCAACTTTTGCTAAAAATTGCCCAACAAGTGGCATTTTAATCCCATTTTTTCTAAATTTTTAATATGGCAGTATTTGTATTTTTAATATGACAGTAAAATTTTGTATAAATGTGCACAATAATAATTATTTTTAATGAATCATTATGAAATTAAAAAGAATTATTTATAATAGTAATAATACTCAACTAGAAAAATTTTGTTGTATGTAGGAGCATTGCACAAAATAAGATGGAGCTTTATTTTAAGTAATTGTGGTCTAGTCAGTTGTGACTATTGGTAAGATGAAATGTCAACATTGCCAAGTAATAAAAATAAAAAAGTGCGTGTCTTGTCAAATTATTCTGGAATTTAAAAAGAAAATTATGTAATGGATAAAATTGTGTTGTCACTGTTGAGAAACTATATATTTTTTATTTATTCATGTGCATGAATTAAATGCTGGTTTTTAAGTATCACTTATTTGTATATAAAATTATTTTGGAACCAAATGTGCAAGTTTATTTAAGTTTGGAAATGAGTATTTAAAATTTTTTTCAAAATGGCTATAGTCTATAGGAAATAATAAATTTTTTCTTAAGTTACTTTTTCTTAGTAACCATTTTCTTTTCATTTCTTTTAAAATTATCTGTAGACAAACTAATAAACACAAATTTTCATTCAAATACATAATTTAAAAAACTACATACAGCCATTCTGGCTCTCAAAAACAACAGCGGCAAATGGGAAATTCCCAAAAATGTTCTACATAGATTTCACCTTTAATGTGTAGCAAAATGTATTCTGTAGTATAAAGAATCTAAAATTCTTTAAAATCACTTGAAATTCACTTTATGAATTTAAAGATAAAATTATTTGTAGTTATTGCATGATAAATTGAAATTGGAATCTGGCTGTTTGCAATGCGAAGCAGTTTATCGTAAATATAATTCAAAGAAATTATCTTGATTGGCAAGGTAAGCTTATGTATGTGTTTTATACAATGCATACATTTGTCATTGATATGTTGTCTATTCAAAAGTTGATACATGAAAACAAAAGTATGTTTTTACTTTAAGGGAAAAAGCAAATGATATTGTACACCATAGACATTATCACAAATTAAATATATAGGAATATTTTTAAAGTAAGATTTAAAATGCCATTATATTTCTTTATCATCTGTACATTTTATTTAATGTTTTTGTTTTAGTGTATTTTGCAAGGGTTTTTATTATCATTATTTGAGGAAGGAGAATATTTTGCAGATTTTTACTAAATAATAACAATAATAAATAATAATAAACTTATTTTATGGCTAACTTGTAAAATGCTGTTTTTTAGCTATATTTTTCTATAAATTTCATTTTTCATTAATTCAATAAAGTTAATTTTTTTAGAAACATTTTTTTTTTAATTAAAAACTTTAATATCCTTAGTATTTTAATTAATGCATTATGTTCAGCAGTTCATTTTTAATGTGAAAGTGTATGAATGCATCAATAATAAAAAAAAGTTAAATATGCATGCAGATTATATTGTGATAATACACTTTCTTCAGCCTTGCTACTAATTAAATGAAGCTCTTGATATGCTTTTTTCTTTTTCTTTCACTTTACTCTATTTTTATATTTGCTTTTTCATGCATGCATTTACTTTTGAGCTTACATCTGTTTTATTTTTATTTATTAGTTCTTTATTTAGGAAACAGTTTCATTTTGAAGATTATTTAACTATTAAATTAATTTTATTTTACTTATAGTGCCTCTTTTATCACGGATGTGCCCAAGTGATACTTACAAAGTGTACAAGTGTGGTATGTGTTTATTTATTTCAAAATTTTATGCTGTAATAAAATTATTTAAAATTTTGCAGTATAATGACCTATTATTATTATTATTTTTTTTAATTATTACTTTCTCTTGGATGTAGGTTCTAGTGTTCGAATAGATACAACACTTTTAGGTTTTTATCACTCAAAATGGCAAAGAGGAAATCGAAGTTACATATTTAAAAGTCATGGTAAGTTTCTCTCTGTAATAGAAATTCATAGATGAATATATGTAATGCGTGGGCAGTCATGTCTTGAGTCAACAATGAGAAATGAGACAGTATATCACTTATTTAAGTTTAATATCTTTGAGATTTCAACTGTCCATTGTTCCGAGCGATAAAGTCTGGCTCATTAACCATGTTTAAACAATAGGATTAATGCTTTATAACAACTAGATATTTGGTTGACAATTGATTAGCAAGAGATTCAAGTGGAAAAAGTTTGGCTTTGTATTCTCTGTTTTTATGGTAGCATTCTTAAAATTGCCACTAGAGGGCTAAATTCTGCTCATGATCCTCCATTGGTTAGTCAATATAATCTTTGTGTTTAAATGGCTCTTACTCTAGACTTTTTAGCACTGGCAATAGGTTAATTAGTTAGATTTCAAATAATTTTGTTCTTGTTTGGATTTCAAGTTGCTCTACTTACAATTTAAATTTATAAAAAAACTTTAGTTTTAGAATTATTTGGATTTTAATCCATTTACTTTTGATTTTGATTTCCAATTTTGCCAAATATTATTTAATTATTTATAGTTATTTTTAATATTTTGTCATCTATATAACATCATAATATGTAAATATTAAAAGAACTAAGACATTAATTCGAATCCTAAAAATTATTTATTATATAAGTTAATAAAATCATCTTAAAACTTTTTAAAACACAAAGCATATTACATACTCAGTAAATTAAATACCTTTATTTTGCTTCGTTACTCATGGCAGAAATCTTTTTTGCTGGAAGATCCTCCGCGTCGTCGGTGCCTCCCGCTTGCAGTGGACAGCGACTGTTTGTTTCTTGATTTTCATTTTCAAAAAGGTGGCACCACTCTGTCGATCTCAGTTGATTTGTGGTCATTTATGACGTTGTGGCCATGCGCAATTTCAATACTTTGACAGAGTATGGCGCCACCATTTCGAAAAGGAAAATCAAGATCAAGAAATAAACAGTCGCTATCCACTGCAAGCGGGAGGCACCGACGACGCAGAGGATCCTCCAGCGAAAAAGCTTTCTGCCATGAGTAACGAAGCAAAATAAAGGTATTTAATTTATTGAGTATGTTAATAAAATCATTAATTTATTAATCATTAATCATAATCTTTAATTTTATTCTTTTTATTGCTGATATTACTCTATTGTTCATAGTTTTAAAAAAAAGTTTGTTGTATAAAATGCAACATGAGCAGTAACATTTTATTTATACATTTTTAAATAATCTTTTTGATTAGTATTACATATAATAAATAACGTAATACATCACTCATTTTGGCTATTTATTTATTGCTGGGTAATAAAAACAAACGATTATGTATTACAATTTAAGTTTATAAAAGGATTTAAATTTTACTTAAAAACATTTTAAATTACCTTACTAAATAATCCTTAAGAGTTGGTGATATATTTCGGCCTTCATCCGAGGCCATCTTCAAAACCCAATGACATAAACAAAGACCGTCGATGGCTCCTTCTTCTTTTATAATTTCGCTGCTCATCTTTTCTTCAGTTCTCTTCATTTTTCAGGGTCGGTTTCCATTCATGCCTTAAGATCATATATTAATCGTGCTATCCTCATATGTTCTAATAAATCCCTTCTAAATGCCGAATTAAAATTTATCAAAAATATCGCCAAGAAAGCTAACTACAACCCAAAACTTGTTGACAAATTCTATAAAAAACGAATAAAATCACTCAACCAGATCACAAATGCACAAAAAACAAAACCTTCTTTTACCTCTTCTATTCCCTATTGTAACGGCGCCTCTGTCAAAATCCATAATGAAGCAAAAAAAATATAACGTTAGCATCCCTATCAAACCGGATAAAAACATCTTCCAACGAATCCGTAACGAAAAAGATCCCATCCCCTTTAATCAAACCGCCGTAATCTACAAAATTAATTTTCGAGACCACGACCAAAACAAAGCAAGCTACATTGGAATGACAAAAAAGAAAAATTAAAGATAGAATAAACGAACACCTCAGCGACCTTAAATTTAACAAACCATCCACAGCATTTTCTAGACATAACATCACTAATCCTATCGATATTAACTCTATTAACTTTCAAAAAATTTCAACCTTCAATTCGCACAAGTACGCACTGAAAAGAGAGGCCATAGAAATCCTATCTACGCAAAACGCAGTTAACGACATCGAGCACAGCATAATTCCACCTGAATGGAAACCGACCCTGAAAAATGAAGAGAACTGAAGAAAAGATGAGCAGCGAAATTATAAAAGAAGAAGGAGCCATCGACGGTCTTTGTTTATGTCATCGGGTTTTGAAGATGGCCTCGGATGAAGGCCGAAATATATCACCAACTCTTAAGGATTATTTAGTAAGGTAATTTAAAATGTTTTTAAGATTATGTATTATTTTTGTAATTTTATTTTTAAATTAGTTCTTATTCATAAAGTTCTTATTTAACAATTAAAGGCTCATTTAAATTCATCTTAAATTTATTATATGTTTACTCTCTTTGTAATAAATTAATAATGATACAAAAATACTGTGATAATAATGGTAGTAAAAAAAAAAAATACATAACAAAATACATACTTTGTCTTCATGCACTAAAGATGATATGTTAAATGCTACTAATGAGCAGTCTGCTGTTCAGATTTTCTCTTTTACATACAAGACTTTGAAGATTTTCCTTGGGTTTAGTTACCTAGTGCAGTCTCCTTTAAATAATAGGAATTATCATGGGTGCAGAATATGTCCGAACATGAGAACGAGGTTCGGGAGAATGATATACAGAAGTTCAGTTAGCAGTTTCGATTGTGCATTCAGCAACTGTCCCCCCCCCCCCCAAAAAAAAAAAAAAAAAAAAATTCTGGTGTGAAACAACTAAACGACTTCCATTACCCACTATTACACGTATTATATACACTTCTTGAATTGCCAAAAAAAACCACTTTTTTAGGAGACCTTAAAACATGTAAATCAGGGTAAAACTCGTTATTGAATTTTTTGACCGAATACAATACTTCCATTACTTATGGTAGTCAGGTAATGGAAATAAAAAGTTGAGCAATTAACTGTGATTAAACATAAACTTCTGAATGAGTTTCTTCTCTTTGTGTCTTAAAGTATTTAACTATTTTAATTTTAGCAGTTAATTAAAACTTCTGTTTGTTCTTTTATGGATGGAGCCCAATCATTTTATATTAATTGTTATTAATCTAAAATTATGCTTAAGCTTCTTTATATTATTTACTCAATTTAAAATTACTTTGCATTAAAATAACATACATACTATTCTTTAGTTTTTTTACTTTCTCCTCTATTCAATAGAAGAAAGTATTGGATTCTTAAAAATTATCGACTTCCGGTTTTCAGTGGATTTACATGTTTTGAAAGGTCCAAAACACAATTTAACCATTTTTAGAAATTGTCTGTTTGCCTGTCTGTGTGTGTGACAAAAATTTTGTGGCGACTGTATCCCAGGAACTACTGCATGAAATTGCACACAAATTCATATGCAGATGCACCGTGACATAAGTTAGTGCCTATTGACTTTTGGTGCCAATCAGTCAAAAGGTGGTGCTGCTATACAGCAATTTCACAATCTAAGGGAAAGCTATATCTCAGGTTCTGTTGCATATAATCAAACAAAACTTGATATATGAAAAAACCATTATGAGGCATTATGTTGATTAAATTGGGTGCATATATGCAATAGGTAGTGCTGGTATGCTGCAGTTTTCCCTGAGAATGGGAAGGATGTCATCTGTATTGTAAAAATTCACTTCTGTTGAACGTTTAGTGTAATACCTCTCTGAGATGAGAAAGGTGTGCATTAATAATGATTAAAAAAATAGCAAATAATTTGTACTGCGTGAATTTGTATAGAAAAATATAGAAGAAAATTTTATAATGGCCAGAACACACTATATTTTTTTTCGTTGGGGAGGGGGGGGGCAGGGCTTGAAACTGTTATACTTTTTTTTGTAATGATACACATCAAAAAATGACTTAATTAGCTGCTGATTCTGTCATTCAACATTTAAGCTTTTATTTTCTCAGACTGTATGGACTCATAGTTCAAGGTTTTAATTTTCCCATGTTTTGTGTATTTTGTATCTTTATATCAATTTGTCTCATTTTTATAGCAAATAACTTTTTTTTCCCCCAGTTTGTACAGATTGTGTTCAATTTTGTACTCATTAGTTAAGTTATATATTACTTACTTTCTTATACTGTATCCCACAATAATTGTAATTTATCTTTAAACAGAAAATTATAGAATTTTTATTTAATGATTATTTTTTGTCTTATTCTTGATATTTTGAAATTCTGTATTAAGAAGGTTTAAATTTTCAGAGAAAGCAAAGTGCAATGAAACAAAGCAACATTAATTTATTTCTTCATCTGGTGGCACATTAGTAGTTAAAATTTGTAATTTATGTTTATGTAATATGGTAGTTTATAAAAAATCTCCCTTGGACTTAAGAAAGATTCTTCCTTCCCCTCCCCTCCCCTCCCCTCTAAAAAGGTAAAAAAAAAAAAAGAAAAAAAACCTGTGATAATAGGTTTTTGCGTTATTTTTGGGACAATTTAGAATGTGTTCAGGGGAAATTTCAGAGGTCTGAACATTTTCTGCACCCCTGGAAATTATTAGCACAAACAGGACATTTGATGCATTGTGTGGAATAAAATCTTTCAAGCAAAACTAAAATGAAGTAAATTGATACAAAAGTTTTCTGTGATGGACTGTTCAAAGAATAGGCATGTGTTTCAAATATGTATATTTTAAATTAAGAATTTCATATATTTATTATATAATTTAAAAGGAGAAAAATAGTAGCTATTTCTATAAGATCACTTGTTAATCTAATCTTGTGTATATCTTTCTTTATATAAATGAAAGTCATTGTATGCATGTTAGTGAATATGTATGTCTTACATCTCCTCTAAAACCACTGATATGATTACAGCCAAACTTGACACAGTTGCTGCTTCTTACTAGGGTTGAAGTACTGTGAGAGTTTGAGATGATGTCTAGTGCATGTGCATTGGGAAGGGGTGAGGAAAAGTCCTCTTGAAAATCATATTTTTGTATGATTTTTATAGTAACAATACAGGTAGAAAGTAGGCTACTTTTAACGTATACATTCTTCCTAAATAGAGGTTTTTAAAAATTTGAAATTAAAAAGTAGTGGAATGATTAAAAAACATTCTAAAATTACTCTTTTGTCAAAATTTTGTGCATGCAATTAAAACATTAAACTGTAAATACATCAAAATGTTGTAGTGTCTTAATATAATTAAAATCAAAACATTTTTTATACATGTGAACGACGTCACTTTCAGAAAATTTCCCAAAGGTAATACTTGTGGCTTTGAAAATGATGTCATTTTATGTAAAATGTGCATTTTTATAGAGAAAACTGCTACACTTTACCATGATTGTGTCAGGCTTTTATTTACTAGAGATAGAATAAGGAGTAAGAAATAGTAATCTTAACTCTAAATTATAATATACCAGAAGGCATGTTACTTTCTTGTAACAACAATCTTTCTTTTTTTAAGAGTGTTGCCACTCCATGGTTATTATTTTACAAATGGATTATTTTTATAATTCACTTGTAGCAAATAATCAAGGCGTGTTAATAAATGTAAGGATTAAAAAATCGAAATTTATTATTATAAAAATAATTTTTTTAAATATATTGACCAGCAAAGCCAGCTAGTATTATATGTTTTTTTTTTTTTTCAAATTTTTGGCATTTATGATTATTTACTGCAATAAGATAATAAAATGTTATGCATATTTATTGAGATACTAGTGAATTTAGTATATATGTATGTGATGTAGTAATTACTGGATAAGAGAGAGATGACAGGCGCAGCACACAATGACTACTAGGCTTTCTTTCAGGAAACATCTTTATTGCTTCAGCATTTCAAAGTCAGGACAGGGTAAGGCGAATGGAGTCTGAATCCGATGCTCTGCCGATCTGCGAGCGGTGGGCCGCCAAATTTGTTGGGGAGGCCTGTAGGACTTACAATTTCATGCAGCGTGAAATTGTTTAACAAATCAAAATCATGTCAAGAAGTGTCCATATGTTTAATGTTTGGCCTTTTATACCTCATTTTCTGAGCTGCCGATTGGTCCTTTAGATCGTCTGGGCTCTTAAAAAGAATTTCTGGGATTAATTAATATGCAGCTCAATGCAGCGACACTTGCAAATTGCACTAGCGTCAGTGAATTTCGACTTATAATTTCGTTCATTTTTCTGATTTTTGAGTTATAAAGTCTTCTGCTAGGAAACAATCTTTAAAGGGGCAATTACGAATTATTCGCGATTATAATTTCGATTAGCGATTTTCACACTTTTAAATTGGGTTTTTTAATAATTTAAAACTATTTATTTTTATCCCTTTCATGTATATATCTCAAAAATAGTTTTAAAGATGGTAATTATTTTTAGAATTAAAGTGAACAAAATTGTACTTTAAAAATTCTGTTCTACCTATGTATTAGCAGATTTGTTATTAATCAATATTTATCAATTCTTAAAGAACATCTACTATGATAGAAATGTTAATTTTCTTTTTGTTTTTTAGATGAAGGTGCTATTATAATGGAAGTTAATCATGATTCTAAGAAAGTTTATATGGAGCAAATGAAAATACTTCCAGCACATACAATGAGTGTTATGGTTGCACTTTCACCTTCCCCAGAACAAGTAGCTCTTCGATTTCAAGCGCCCATAGTTACTACTTACGTTGATACTGAAAAAATTAAATTTGAAAGGTTATAGTTTTTCTGTAATCATAATTTCTTAATATCACTATATAGACATGTCAATTCTTTTGCTTTTTGTTCATGACATTTCAGTCCTTTACCATTTTTGCCCCTTTGATTTCCATCTGTCTATTTTGATATGGCACATTTCCTTCTTTATCTTTATTACTCAGTTTGCTCATTGCAGCCCCCTATATTTTAACATAATGTAAATAAAGTTGCCAAATAACATTTAAAATTCAGTATAATATAATTATAACATTCAGATAACTTGAAACAGTGATAGTGCAATCTAATACAATTTTGAATATACATTAACCAGGTTTTTAAGTTATTTTATTTATTGTTTATTTGAGTGCATTGGAGACAGAAATGCTGCTTTCTTTCTAGGTTTTAGGAGGCTACTATAGTGGTGGGGTCGCCACATTTTTTTTTTTTTTTTTTTCAATAATTTTTGATCTAATTATCTAATTTCAATAATTTTTGTGCCATTTTAACCAGAAATGATTAAAATGGGGTAGGATGCATCCTAATCCATTGATTAGATCAAAAGTTATTGAAATGATGTGTGAAAATCCTGCCCTATTACACAGGGGTAGTACTTGTCCTGATTTTCCTGAAATTCCTGAAAAAGAAAAAAAAAAAAAAAGTCTTGAAATGTCCGTAAATATGATAAGTTATCCTAAAACTCCTGAACTTTTCAGCTATCGTTCTATATATTGACATTTAAACTGCTCAAATTAAGCGATCAAAACCCAAATTCTTTCAGCACCGCCATGCTTTACTGTGATCACTAAATAAATACTAATTTAAAAATTTGTAATCAGCTTTTTGATATTGCATAATTGCACTCATGCTTGCTTTTTTCCCCTGATGAATGTGTTTAGGCTATTTTTTTAGTACAAAAAAATTTATGTAATTCTTTTACAATTTGTAATGCTTGCTTACAAAGTTTATTATTTTTTAACACCACTTTTTTGGTGTCTTTTACTGTCATTGCATTGATGGGATGATGTTTACATTCTGTTGCACTTAACACAAATGAATGAATAATCAAGACCTATAATTTTAAAACCCAGAAAAAGAAATGTCCCTATTCTCCAGAAATATTAAACATATTGTTTTCTTATTTCATTATTTCTATTGAAATATGTGTCATAATCGTTCCCCCTCATCCCACACCAACCCACCTCGAAGAAAAAAAAAAGTGTGGGGGGGGGGGAGGGGGCATTTTAAAAGTTGGTCTCTGAGTTGAAATTGCAAGAAAGATGCGTTTGATATAGAGATGACTGAAAAAAACAAGTCTGGGAAATTTTTTGAAATTATTATTATAAATGAAATCATGTTTCAGCAGTGTTTCAGTTGCTTTAATTGAAGTTAGTCTTTTTAAACCTAAAATAGTTAGCCAAAATGTTTAATTTTTATGCCATTTTAAATTTTTTTGTATATATTAAAATATATTTGTTAATTTTCCTTACTTGCCATTTTGTTATACATATTAATCATAAGTAAAATTTTGAATTATCATCAAAAGACAATATGATGTGAATGCTTTTAAAAATTGAATGTTTTTCTCTATTTAAATAAACTAGCTTCCCCCCCCCTCCCCCCATATACAGTAGATTCCACGCATCTTGTTTATGTAGGTAGACTAGTAATTTTGTCCTGAAAATGTCCTGAAGTTTTCAAAATGTTTGTCCTGTTATTTCACTTTATGCTAATACTACCCCTGTATAACAATATTTCCTTAATATTTTGACTTATTTCTTGACTGAAAGAAAGCAGCACCTCTTTTTCCTATCTACCTTTCTGCACTGAGAAAGGAATTCTGAGTCTGTAAATTGAAAAATTGCATTGAACTGTAATATTGCTATTTTAAGTTATCTGTATTTTATATTTATACTAGCAGGCTACGCCCGCTTCGCTGGTCACTATTTTTAAATGAATCACTATAGTTGATGAATTCTCAAAATTGCATTAATTTTTATCATGTGAAAAAAAAAAAAAAAAAACAAGAAGAAGAAAAAGAAAAAGTTCTCCTTGGAAAAAATGTCGCACCGGGTCCCCACTGACTTCGGCAGCGCAGGCCATTGTGCGCTGTGCGTGCACGCATTTATGTTCGACCCTCTTAATGAATCACTATATTATCATAAGGGAAAAACATAAATATAAAAAAAAGTAATCATCTTCTCCCATTGGTGGAATAATCGCTCCGGGCCGGCACTGCCTGTGGCAGAGTATACAGGCACGCATGTTCCTTCACCTACCGTTCCCGCCCCTCCTAATTATTTCAGACTTTAAAAAATACTCACAATAGTTCTCTCAGGCTTTTAAACCTAATGATACTAATTTCCAACATTCTATCTGAATTTCTTTATTTTTACCCCTGCGCCCGTCCCTCGTAATAATTCTGTGCTTTCGAAAATATCCACAATCGATTTATCGGGCCTCAGAACATACCAACACTAATTTTCAGCGCCCTAACTCTTATTTATATATTTTTGCATCTTTACCCTCCCCCCCCCCCTTCCAGCCTATCCTAATAATTTTACAAATTCGAAAATATTCGCAATTGAGTAGGTATCAAAAACCACCATATACCAATTTTGAGGGACCTAACTCTATTTTTATTTTTTTTTGCCCCACCGCCCCCCTTCCCACCCCTCTTAATAACTTTACAAATTCGAAAATATCTGCAATCGATTTGTAAGTATCAAAAACCTCTACGTACCAATTTTGAACGACCTAACACTACTTATATTTTTTGCCCCTCCGCCTCCCCCTTCCCGCCCTTCCTAATAATTGTACAATTTCAAATATATCCGCAATCGATTTGTCAGTATCAAAAACCTGGATGTACCAATTTCGAACGGTCTAACTCTATTTTTATTTTTTTGCCCCTACGTCCCCTCCCCTCCTTTCTGACCCTCCTAATAGCTTTACACTTTCGAAAATATCCTCATTCGACTTGCAGGCCTCTAAAACCTATCTGTACCAATTTTGAACGGTCTAACTGTATTTCTATATTTTTGTATTTTTGCCCCATACCCCTCCCCACCTGGGACAAATTTCTAATAGTTTAAAGTAGTTTTTATGTATTTGTGGGAGCTATATTTTAGAGCAAATATCTCACATATATCTTTTTTTCTGTTTGCGATATAAAGGATTATTTCAAACCATTTTGCCCCCCCCCCTCTTGGGGGCTGAATTTCTAAAATTCCAGAAATTGGTTTTTAGGAATTTGCATTAGCTATATATTAGAGCAAAAATTTCACATATAGCTGTTTTTTTGTTTGAGATATATAGGAGTATGTGAAACCATGTTTTGCACATGTGAAATCACGTTTCCCCCCTTTCCCCCCTTGGGGATCGAATTTCTAAAATACCAGAAATAAGTTTTTAGATATTTGTGTTAGCTATATTTTAAAGCAAAAATTTTATGGATATCTGTTTTTTTCTTTGAGATATGAAGGTTTTTGTGAAATCACATTTTGCCCCCTATTCCCCCTTGGGGGGCGAATTTCGCAAAATCGCTTCTTAGGGGGTGCTTACACTATATGTTCTATAATCTGACCCAGTTTCGAGTCAGTGGCTCCAGTAGATTTTGCTGTGCATTGATGAGTCAGTGAGTGAGTGAGTGGAAATACTCTTTTATATGTACAGATTATATGAAATATGATTGTTATTGGGCCTTTATATATTTGCAATATCCTAAAGTGTAGGGGCTGCAATGCACAAACATAGTAATTAAAAAAAAAAAAAAAAATGGATATTTATATAAAAGTAGACAGATTGAAATGGTAAGGGACCAAAATCACAAAGAACTGAAATAACAATGGATCAAAATGGCAAGGAATAAAAAATTCTTGCTTAACTTGTTTTTTTTGCAGGAGACTCTTTATATTTTTTTTTTATTCTACCTATCTGATTTTCTGATACTTTAAAAATTGTTGGTCTGCTTAAGGTTAATCTGTCTTAAGTGTTTGGCAGACTGATTAGAAATTCCACCTATATTGCATTTCTCATTTTAAGAACTTAATTTATAAAGTTATCAGTTAGAGACATCACACTAAAAATTTTATTTTTCTACCATCTTGCTAATAAATTCCCTTTATAGTTGCTTTTCAGGTTAAAATCACTGTTTAGATCAGAAACCCAGTAAACAATCTGGAATACTTCTCATTTTAAAGCTGTTATTATATCTTTGCAGACATCAGATAATAAATACAGATGGAATTAGACAATCTACAATTCAATCTCTTTGACAGTACAAAAAAAAAAAAAAAAAAAAAAAAAATATTTATTTTATTTTTTTTTAAAGATTTGTTTTTTTTGTCTTTTTTAGTGTTTATTTCAAAGTAGTTTCTTCAAACAGTTCTGTAAGTAATTGTTCAATCCATTTTCTTTGTTGCTATGTGCAAAGGCTTCGATTTTTTTTAACTAAAGCTAAATTTTTTGCATAATTCAGCTTAAACCCTTAATAAATTAAAAAATTGTCATCTGAATGAGAAAATTTTTTATACCAAATTCAGTTATATTTAGAAATTGTCAATAAATTCTCATGAACATGCGTTTAAAATTGTATTTTTACTTCCTGATACAAAATATAAGGAAGTACTAATAATATTTCTTTTTGTATATCTGTCTATTAGAATTATATTCAATATATAGTAATAACTAATGACTTTATTTATTAACTTATTTTTAAATTTTTTGAACTAGGTTAAGATCTGGTATATTACAGCGTCGAAGTTCAAAACCTGTAATTATAAATGGATATGAATGTCGGGTTGGTGAACTTACATTTATTTTTTAGTAAAAATTAATTTCAAAGTATGCATTTTGAATATCTATTAATTTTATTATTACATTTTTCTTTTATCTAGGTTTATGTTGCAAGTAATGTTGAATTAGTAACTAAAACTAGAACAGAACATTTATCAGATACTGATAAGAAGAAATACAAAGCCTCTCGTTCAGCTTTTCAGTCTTTTTTAGGTATCATGGAAGTAGATGAGCGTACAAACACAATGCAAGTTTTTGGGGTAATACATTATTTAATTTTTCAGCTTAATTATAATAAAATACAATCTAATTACTTACAACTAAAGATCTTATTGCTGTCACCTAACTGTTTTCACTAATTTA